>JAMZEH010000037.1:1372500-1687500 GCA_024699665.1 Ostrea denselamellosa
GGATCATAGGTTTGCATCTTGCAGAATGTTAAAGTGAAATGTACTTTTGCAAGAGCTATGCTCGATATTATACGAATGTAATACATGTGCTTTTCTTTTATTATGAATGTCTTGGGCTCTTATACCAACGTAAATCTCCCTCAGCAAGACAACCATATGTTGATAATCAAAATACATACGTACATCTCTCAAGTTGTTTATAAAGGTCCGAGCTTTAAAAGTATGAAAGGAGTCAAAAAGAAAATCCGTGCCTTAACTTTAAACTGACTAAGTTCAACAATGTGTAAAAAATTGAAGAAAATCAAAATCCTTGCCATATGCACATCTTCAATACCCATACCAACAATTTGAAAATTGCGAGAGGAGTTTGACGGATAAATTATGTACCATCCATATAACATTAACTTTGAAAGAAAGGGGCAAAACTCCTGCAAGAGAGACCGAAATGAATCACATTTGCAGCATGATATAGAGTGACATGTAAAGAAGCTACATAGCAGTTTCAACTTGAAATGTGATAGAAAAATGAAAATAGAAAACAAATGCTGAACGGACGAATAACACGACAGGTGGATGGATGGACGGACGTACAGATAATACCGTAATACGTTACGTCTAAACGCGGGCGTATAAAATTGCTTTGAATGTCTTCAAATAACCAGGACTTAGTATAACGCGGTCTTCAAGCGGCCCTATATTTTTTATAAAATCCCCATTATTCTGTAGTCCCTGTTGTGAGCAGAAAGCATTAATTTTTGCAAAGGTTTAGATATTGGATAAAAAATCATCAAGCTTGTTTTGGGTTATGACATTTGTTTTCCAGCTGAAACACTGTTTCATCTGTCTTCTGATGGACCTAACGTAATAAAAACTATCTTAGTATGGCATGAAACAGCTTTGGGGTAAGAAGGATATTAGCTGTCAATTTCAGGACTTCAGCACTCCCCGGGCCTTAAGGGTTGGGGCAAAAAACTGCTAAATTATGACGAATTTTCAACAATATTCTTCTCTACCACCGCACATCTGTAAGAAAAATCAAATGCATAGCCATGTAGAGCAGGAAGGCTCTTACCAAATTTATAAATTTCTTGATCCCCGGAGTAGAGGTTCTGACTACATGGGCGGGGTCAAACTTGGCACAGTGTTTAAGTGTAAGCATTTGAACTGCATCTCCCTTAATGCTATCGATACTAAGATGAAACTAAATTCTAGGTATTTCGAAGGAGCAGGTAGCCTTTTACCTCAACTTTAAATTTCATGATCCAAAGCGTTGGGGTTTTGGTACCAGGGTGGGGTTAAAATAGTCATTGTGATTAAATGTCTTTATAATCTGATTGCCTGATTGTTTGTTTTTACGTTACTTTGAGAATTTTTCAATCATACTGAGACATCACTAGTTGTGGGTGAAATACTACAAATTTAGACCAAGGCCATCCTTAAAACTATGTTTGGAATTGCTGCCATGGGGCTTTCAGACACAGGAGAGTGGGAGGAAATTAATTTTTCTTCTATGAAGTTAAACAATATACAACCAACCATCATTGAAGTTGATTCTAAAATCAATAATAAAAATCACAATATAAAACGGTGTATATTTTTTCCCTTTGATTTCTGAAACAAACAATCCAAAAAATGACTTCAAAATTTTATGATAAAACACTCAAAACTTTGACAAAAGTGACTGTTCTAATAAGTAATTCGCTCGATATTGTGAAGATCTTTGTCCACGTACTTTGAGCATTTGAAACTGTAAATTCTGTTGCTGACTTTTACCTCATTATCTATACAATACAAAACGGGATGAACACTTAAATCAGTGTTCTCATTAAGAGCCGGCACCCGGCGATTTTTCACCTGTGTAAATTTGCCGTCTACTTTCTATATTTCAGACAATAAAAGTTATGCTATACTAATTCAATGAAACACTGATATCATGGCCCTGTTGCGATTTGCAAATAATCCATCCTAAAAAGGTTACTTTCCGGTTTTGTTTTTCAGTAAACTTAATAAAGTGACTTTAGACATCGGTCTGACATTTTGGCGGCTGCTGCTTGTCAGCGATGATCTTATAAATGCTTTATTACAGATAGCAAGAAAAAAGCGTTCTACTGATCGACTGGTGAAATCAATGTGGATGTCAAACCCAATGTTAAAAAGACTAGTAATTCGATGAGAGAAGAAAATTACAAACCTTTTAACCGATTGAACAATAAAAAGATATATGTAAATAATTTTGTCAATAATTTTTTTTCAGCGGATATAACTTTAATGAGGTGGACGGCAATTCCAAACAAACTATAATTTTATTTTGGCCCTATGCTTAGCGCTCAAGGCCGTAGCAGTGAAGGTTCTCCAACGACATGGGACCTCCGTGATTCTCACTTCTAAGTGCCGAGCGTTTGGCGAAGGGGCAATACTACCTTTTTTATGTCTGAGGTTTGACGCGGTCATGGCACCGGTGGGGGTCAAACTCACGACGTTATGTTGATATAAGCGAACGCTCTACCACTAAGCTACCGCGAAAGACTCCTTTAATTTTGCAGATACTATATAAAACAAAACTAAATGTCTATTTAAAAAAAAGCAACAGAAAGTGTGAATTTCGCAACCCCAGTGGTAGAAGTTTCAAGTCAAGGCTGTTTACATTTAATACATGTTTTCTATAATTTTGCCAATACTAGATAGATGTTTGTTTGTTTGTTTTTTTTACGCCCCGTCGAGAATTTTTCACTCATACTGACACGTCACCAGCTGTAGGTGAAGTACATCAAATTTAAACCTATGCTTAGCGATTAGGGCCGTAGCAGTTAGGGTTTTTTAACGTGCCAACGCCTACCGTGACACGGGGCCTCCGTTTTTAAGGTCATATCCAAAAGACTCGTGATTCTCACTTCTAAACGAGCGTTTGGCGAAGGAGCAATAACTACCCATTTTTCGTCTTAGGTTTGACGCAGCCATGGCATGAGCGGGGCTCGAACTCACGACCTCCCGGTTATGAAGCGAACTCTCTAACCACTGAGTTATCGCGACCGGTTGCACCATGTGGAATCTGTAAGCCATATGGAGTCTGCATGTATAGTATGTTGACTCTACGTGTAAAGGATAAAACTTTAGAGCTCGGAAACCATTGCGTCTACAGACGGACGAACGGACAACCTGATTCAAGTAAACTCCCACAACTTTGTTGGAGAGGGCGGGGGGAAGGGGGTTATGGAAAAGAAGTGCAGGAATACCGTGGAGGAAAAAATGGAATTGATAAGTAAAAAATCCAATGCAACATTAATCAGTAATTGAATCTTAAGACATCTACATCGTCAAGTACTAATAAGCATTATCACTAATAAAGAGACAATATTATGATGCTAAAAATCATATTTCATTCGTTTTTGTAAAGATATCAATGTGTATTTTGATTAGGTTGAATACATGTACATATTGTATTTGAAAGTTTTGTTATTATTCTCATGAAAATTATTTTAAATATGTTATTTTATGGTACATATGTGATGAACTTTTATTACTAATAATTTTCTGAGGTTCCTAATCTTAGTTGGAAAAGATATATGAAAACTGTCTTGGTTTTCCTTAGTCACAAATACCTTGGGGATCTGGGTCACTACCTCTTGCTTGACGTAAGAGGAGAGTAAATGTGGTGATCCTTCGGATGAGACTGCAAAATCAGAGGCCCCGTTTCTCAGCAGGTGTGGCACGATGAAGACCTCTCTCTGCTCGGAAAGCGCTGAGGATAGGCCTTAATTTTGCAGCCATTCAGCCGTAAAGGTGACGTCTCCATATGAATGAATGATTCTCGAGAGGGGCGTTAAACAATATACAATCATTCAATCACAATTCCCAAATTGATAGATATATTTGATGTAGTATCATAAGTGTAATAGGTTTGATTGCTTGTTTTAGTTCCGCCGATAATTTGTCGAGACGTCTTCAGCTGTAAGCCATAAACCACATATTTAGACTTATGTTTCTTTAATGTGCCAAAGCCTACCGCGACACGGGACCTCCGTTTTTAAGGTCATATCCGAAAGGCCTGTGATTCTCACTTTTAAAATGCCGAGCGCAATCACAACCAATGTTTAAGTCTTTGCTTTCATACCGCGATTGCATGAGCGGGGTTCGAATGCCACTGTGCTACCGCGACCGGTGCAAAAGGGTGAAGTAGAAAGAAATAGCCTATAAATTATTAAATTTGCGTATTATGCCATATTTTCCCAATCATGTTGCCAAATAAACTGCCCTATTCATTTACCAAAACATGCATAACAACTAGATGTAAAAATATGAAAATGCAAGTGGGGTGCAGTTGATCCTGTTTCCAAATTGGATGGATGAAGTGCATTGTGGTTATAGTGGTGTAGTCGCATGTAAAAGGAGATATATCTCATCAAAAGCAAACCTTGTCAAGCAAAAGACCAAAAATGTGTTTAAAATGAGAAGAAAAATAGAGGTTTTCTCAGATGTTAAACTAAATTACCTCTTTAGTGCTAAATTTAGTTGCAGCAGTGTCGTCGCCTTTAGGTTTATTTGTTGTGTCCAGGAGTTTGTGTTTGCCTCTACTCTTTGTTGTGGCCAGGAGTTTGTGTTTGCCTCTACTCTTTGTTGTGTCCAGGAGTTTGTGTTTGCCTCTACTCTTTGTTGTGTCCAGGAGTTTGTGTTTGCCTCTACTCTTTGTTGTGTCCAGGAGTTTGTGTTTGCCTCTACTCTTTGTTGTGTCCAGGAGTTTGTGTTTGCCTCTACTCTTTATGGGGTTCTTGAGATTGTCTCCACTTTACATTTATTTGTCACTGTACAGAAATTGAGATATGGGCTCGTTGTTACCAAGCTGCACAATCCCATATTGACCTATAAACCACGATCTAAAGAAATTTGATCAATTCTAATTGAATGTGTATAAGTGCATTTTAAAAAAACAAAAACTTTCATGTTACAAGAAAAATATATTGAAAAGAATTTTGTATATACAAGTATATCGTATGTTTATTGTAACTCTCCTTGTGTTGACTAAATTTGATCATGAAAATGAACCACGATCAGACCAGTTTAATCAGTGTTTATCCAGTTTAGGTGGCACTTGCTGCGAGACACAAACATCGTGCGCAATTAGCAATGGTATAATGCTACAATAATATGGGATTATGACGATGCAGAAGCTGAAGTCATCCCATTTGTCATGAAGTTGAGTTGTTAATTTTTCATTAACATTTACGTTCAATAATATATCCAGGTATGAAGCAAATGTGGAAGACTCTGTGGTGTCTTTTATATTGAGTTCACGGATATATCAAATCAACATGTTATTTATAAACCAAATCATTTTTAAAACTCAGTTATATGATTTACGTGTAGTTATATTCCAAATTATTACCCTAAATTACATGTAATCCATATATATTGATGCTGGTGAAAAAAGGTTTAAATAAAGGCTCTGAGCTGGTTCCCTCCTCTTGCTTTACGAAAAAACACTGCTGGAAGTCTTTGTGTACACTCAAATACTTAAAGAATAATGATACTGGTATTGAAAATCGAAATATTATAACGAAGAATTCTGTAGAAAACTGCATCAGGCACTGATCCAATTCAAAATTAAATGAAAACATGGTTTTCCTCCAATTCCTCTACACCCTGCACAGGCTGGTGTACAGAGCATGCAACGCTTTTTTAACCTTTTAATTCAAATGCTGTTATTTAAATGATAAAATACTTTCATTGATTTGTTTAAACGGGAGGTGAGGGTCGCAAACATAAAAAAGCATAACCCACATTTTCTGCAATATTTGCGACTTTCGTATCCCGATTAACAAACGAAAGAAAACATAATATTACATCAATTTTTCAGTATCTTCTTAAATCAAAATTGTTTCAAATACATAAAATATATATATATATTACAGACCTGTAGGTTATTTCAACATAACAGCTGAAAAATCACTTAACCCTGACTTTTCTCCATATTTGGTATTTGATTGATTGCACATGTATATTGTTTAATGCCCTTCTCGAGAATCTTTCACTCATATGGGCCCCTTGGGGATCTGGGTTGTTAGAATAGATCCTCAGTACCCCTTGCTTGTCGTAAGAGGCGACTAAATGTGGCAGTCCTTCATACTCAGCTGTCACCAGCTGTAGGTGAAGTACCATAAATTTCGATCTATGCTTAGCACTCAGGGCCGTAGCAGTAAGAGTTCTTTAACGTACCAACGCTTGCTGCCGCGACACGGGACCTCCGTTTTTAAGGTCCGTGATTCTCACTTATAACTGTCGAGAGTTTGGCGCAAAAGCAATCACTACCTATGTTTTGAATATTTTATCAAAATTGAATAAGAAATGTATCCGTAGCTTAAATATTAAGCACAAAGATTTCAAAATTTTCCTTTCGGTATACAGAGTACAATTCCTGCAAATCTACTAGAATTAGAATAGAAATGTATCCTAACATTAAAATCAAGAACTATACAAATGATATAATGAGGAAATTTGAAAATATGTAGCTTGAATCTTGTCTCAAAAACTGCGTATGAAAAACTTTCTGAGCACATTCACTTCTCTAGTTCCTCGTGAGGATCCGGGTTGTTAGAATAGATCCTCAGTACCCCTTGCTTGTCGTAAGAGTCGAATAAATGGGGCGGTCCTTCGGATGAGCCTGCATAAACCGAGACCCCGTGTCACAGCAGGTGTGGTACGATAAAGATACCTCCCTGATCAAATACCCTAAGCGCCGATCATAGGCCTAAATTTTGCAGTCCTTGACCGGCAATGGTGACGTCTCCATACGAGTGAAAAAAAATCTCGAGCGGGACATTAAACAATATATGATCAATCACTTCTCTAGTGATGGGTATTTTTTCCACTTCCGCATGTAAAGAAATGGTTTCGCACCTTACTCTGCACGATAGTTCTCTAAATGGAAAATAACTCGGACGCATCTCAAAACTAACATATTGGTTGAGCTCACTTGATTGTCCTTGCAAATATTTGTTTTCATACAGTTAGATGTCAATGCCAGTGTTTGTAGATCCTCTGCTCTGTTGATATGTGGGAGAAAATTCTGGATAATCTGTATAGACACGATGCTGCATTAACATCCTCTGTGTTTTTTAAGTTCCAGAAGTTTTTGTTGCAATTGAACTCACAGAGAAGATTAAAAAGGGTGTTCTGTTCATTCTGTTGAAATCGATCATTCTCTGTTTGCACGATTACTGACGTGATCTTTGATAATGAAGTAGTCCTCTTTCATTGCAAACCTTATGAGGTATCTTTATTTCCAGTCACACGGTGTACTTTTATGATCTTTTGAAAATAGGATATATTATGTTTACTGTACGCATAGTCTAAATCTATATTGAAAAGTTATGTAGAAAGTTTTATCTTTACAAGCTACCTTGTCACTCCTTAACTGATTTACTGCTCCTTTGATTTCCTCTCTGGCAGAAAACCCATAATCATCTTATTCTTCATAGTGACTGAAAATCTGTAGGGTTTCTACTCTCTGTTAAGCTGTTCTTCGAAGTGTTCAACATCCGTTAATTCTTTTTTTCTTCAGTACTTTTTTTTTTATCGTATGCTGTCTTTCATCAGTTATTTTAGTTTACAGTACTCTGTATGATATTGAAGTGATTACTCGCATATAGAATACAAAATGAAGAATAGGGTAGACACGGATCTCGACACACCAGAGATGGAATCAGATGTCTAGAAGGAGTAAGCATACCCTGTTGATCGGTCACAAATGCTGTGAGACCTAGATCCTGATCAGGCATATGGAGTAATCCGTAGTCAAAATCAGTATGTAAAGAAAGGTCCAACATATCTGATAGCATCCGACTCAATGACAGGTTTTTGCAAGACCGTTGAAACACCGTTAACATCAACGTGCATACTGTAGGCAGAAGTACTTGCACGGTCGCGTCAATTTTCAAACGTGTTTATCGAGTATCGTAGATTGTGGGTTATCTCTCTTTGTACAGGCATAATTTGATTAATTTAAAAAGTCAAAGGTCAGTGATGTGACGTAAAGATATTCACTGTCATCTGCAACTCTGTTTCATGACTCGTAAATCATCCAAACTCAGTAAGGCTGCAAAGAAAACATCATAACATTAGTTAAAGGCGGTAAAGGTTTCGGGAAGTTAGAAAAAATTATCAAAAATCCCTACATCAACTGTGTATAGTGCTTGGAAGAAGTTTCGAGAGCGAGATAATGCAAAATAAACAAATACGTGGACTACAGAAATCAGTGAATGAACGCGCAGTACGGAGAGTTGTTAGACAGACGCGAGCGAATAGAAAAAGACCACTGTCGGATGTTACAAGAAAGTATAATGAAAATGACAATGCAAATATTTCAAAGAAAACTATTTGGCAATGTTTAAGACGAAATTTATACAAAATATGTGTTTGTAAAAAGAATTGGTCCGAGTTTGCAATCGTGTAAAACAAACTGGACCGTGGAAAATGAATGGAAAAGGGTATTTTTTCTCACGAGATCCAGAATGTTGATGGAAATGACTGTCGAGTATAATGTATATATGGAGAAGAAGTGATGAATCTTGGCTGCCAAACTGCATTTCTCCCGAAATGATAACATATTTGGTGGTACATAACTTATCATGCATTGTAGACAACATGGCAACATTAATCCTGAAAAATACAATGATAACATGTGGTCTGTTGTAACGAAACACTTTCAAGATGACAATTATTTTTTATGGATAACAGTGACCTGTTCATGGATCTCGTCTTTCAACCAATTACAAAACTGAGAACCGAATTCCAGCACTGTAGTGGTCCGCACAATCATCTGATGTAAGCCCCATAGAAGACGTTTGGCTTCCAATTTAAAGAAAAATCAAAAATCGCATTAAATTATGTTTATGAACTGTATAACAATATTCTGGAAATCTGGACTTTATACAAAATTTGTATGCATCTCTTCCACAGTAAGGGCACCGAAGGTACATCACGAAGTAACGTACTTAACATTCTTTTACTTATTCATTTTGATTATTGGTAGAAACAAAATGTATATTTACAATAATTTTGCATTAACGAGTTATTTGGGCTATTCAGTCTTTTCTTAACGACAAGCGTGTTTGATAAACAACATGACCGCCCCGTGCGAATATTTTTGTCCACAGTCTGTAATTGTCAGTAGCCTGCTCGATATAAAATTGATCATATGCAGAAAATGCTCTCGCGATCAAATAGGTTGAGAGATATAAACACCGTATGCAGGCGACAAAGGAATATTGCTTGCATAGATATGTGAAATTGACGACAGAGAATCCGAAGTCACCCCGTTTGTCATAGATATGAGTGTTTGATTTGTCGTTACATGTAACATCCATGTTCAATATATAATCTAAATATGAAGCAGATATGAAAGATCCTGCGAGTTCATTGGGCTATATCAAATCGACATATGAAAGAAAATGAGTTTTGTTAATAGGTAAAACGCCGTCGATTTATCTAAATATGTCAAAACGAAGACCACAACAAGAGATTCTTTTTTTTCACACAGAAGCTTTTGAATAAATTCTGCTTCATAAGAAGACAATGAATCTCAGCATCTGATCTGTGCTTATTCGGTTTCGCTTCATAACAGGTTACAATGAATTATTGAGCTTTAAATAAATTATTGGTTTTGCTTTTTTTAGGTGTTGTATTTAAATTCAACTCCAAATTGATACTTAATCAACGGAACTTTACAGGCACATAACAGCAGAAAGGAAGCAGGGGATGCCCCTTTTTGACAACGTACTTATTCAGAAATCATTACATATAAAGTTAGTTATTGTCACATGCAAAGCAAGATTTTTGTTTAGCATTAGTGATTGATAGTGAAAACGAAAGAAAGTAAGGTTGAATAGATAAATGATTTCAAGTTTGGGAAAAAGTACTTCGTTGAGGTTTTAGTTTAGCTTATCAAGAATTTTCAAACAATTGTAAAGTCAGACTGTCCCTTAAAAACAATGCACACCTGACTTATGGTGAAAATGGTCCTCTTTCTCTCTCGTTGATATTGCTTGGCTCAATCTTATTTTGCTTGTTTATAAATGATGGCTTATGGACTTCCAAACCTTTAGTCTTTGTAGTGCTTTACCTGAATATATCATAACCATTTTCTGAATGTGTGACCAAGTTGATGTCACAGAAGTTTCAACAGCCTTGTTTAAAGTCAGCAATATTGCGAATTGCGACCATATCGGTCTTTATAGCGATTTAGTTTGCCAATACAACCTGTCATTAGATCAAATGCTGTTTGACGCGTTTCATACAAATTGTTAGATCGTTCTTTGCACACTGATTTTGACTACGAATTACTCCGTTTGCCTGATCAAGATATAGGTCTCACGGGTGTGACAGGGAAAACTTTCTCCTCGCAGTCACCTGATACCACCTCTAGATATATCCAGGGGTCAGTATTTGCCCAACTCCTAATTTTGTATTCCTTATGAGTTATGAGATTGATCATTGTTCGTTATCTTCACCTTTTAATACTCCGCAACACGAAGAAAATCTCAACAACCATAATAAGTGCCATTTCGTAGTAAAACTGCGCGGTAATTAAACTGATACTACAAGACTTTAGGCAGAGGTGCTTTTTTTCTAAGTATTCGAATAATTATATGGAATTCGTGAGGGAATGTTACTGAGATAGTAACATACCTAAGCGATGATATTGGAAATAGGCCGAATCCTGCAAGATTAGAGTATCTTTCTTGTTTTAAAAATCGAAAGGCATTCGTACATCTGTTTTGAGCCCTTGAGATGGTCCTATGATGTTGAGTTTGAATCTCCATGACATGGTCAATAAAAGGTTTTACAATTCACATCAGTTTATCAAATCATTCTTTGTGAAATGTGTGTCTTTTCAAGTAGTTTTAAAAGTTATTTGATATAATACATGTATATGTTTTGCAACATCTTTGACGGAATAACAAAACAATAATAATAATAATAAAAATACAAACTTAATGTTTAACATCTTGTTCTAAGATAAAAGGATATGTCATGTGGGTAAGAAATGGAATGACTGAGGTTTTCATGACTGGACACAACAAAATTCGGTAACACCAGAGATCGCGTTCTCATTGCGAGATTATTTCATAGATAGGCCAGTTATCACGTTCACTCCCTGATAGTAGGTCTACAGGCACTCGATCGTTGTCATGTTGGTTCTCTTAATTTCTATTTTGTCTCTTCAGACTGTTGCCCATTGCCAGCTGGAAAATGTGTTTACTTACCTACAGAACAATGGCAACTTTACGACATTGGTTAGATTGCTGAAGGAATCCGGCTTGGCTGGAACATTAGCTACTTCAGGTTTGTCCCAGGTTTATACGTATTGTGTGATGTATGTTTTATACATCCCAACTCACGAAATTATAAACGCAAGTGTTTATCAACATTTTTTAAAAATAATTTTCCTGAATTGGATCAGACTTTTGATAGGCTCTTTTTAGATTTGTATTTCCATATGAAAAACTTTACATGCATCTGTAATGTTTGTTTTTAATTTTTACCATAAATTGCATTAGTAACAATACAAACTATCTCTCTTTTTTCTAATATTTAAAAAAACTTTACTACATCATGCAAAAATTGTGTGCTTATTAATATAGTTCATTTACATTGAAGATAATATTATCAAATGCATGAGACATACATAATTAAATAATTTGAAGGGGGTGGGTATACAAACTGTTGAGTCATATCCTCAACCTTTACGATCGTCCTGGGTCTACTTTAGCGACACCACTGACGGTTTTTGCGCCAACTGATGCAGCATTTGCAAAACTACCCCAGAATGTGTTGGACCGTTTGAGTACAGACCCACAAACCCTTGCGGATACCTTAAAATTACATGTGACAAATGGTATCGTCATATCGCCCATGATTCAAGAAGGAACTGTTTTCACAATGCTTTCTGGGCAGAATGTGACAGCTCATCGGTATGACAACCAGGTTAGAAGCTTTACATATATGTGTGTAAATATACTTTCATGAATATACCAAGGCGTCATGCAACTACAAGGCAACTTCCATTCATAGTCTAATTCATATTGATGTGTCGTTGTCGGATTGGTCTGCCGGTTCTTATTTTTTCGTAGTTTTGTCAACATCGGGCGAAAATTACACCTCTTCTCCATTATAATGACCCTTTTGCTGTCAAAATATAGGGACTATGTTACGGCGGCACCCAGCCTGTTTCTGATTTAAACAGCATTTCCTTCGGGATTACGTTAATTTCCTATATAAGCATAATCATTGATACTACAATAATTCGCTTCAAAAACGTGTGCGTATTGTGACAAAGAACTTCCATAGTGTTACAACATCAAGTGTTATACCAAGATTTCAATATATTTCCGTATAAAAGTGCAAGAAAATGTCCTAAGTTAATAAAGCTGTTGCTAGAATTGTAGCATTCACACAGGAATAATTATTTCACACACACACACACACACACACACACACACACACACACACACACACACACACACACTTTTTGAACTTTTTCGATGATATTGAAAAGATGTCAATAAAGTTACACGATAGTGGCAGCACTTTTACTTTTCATGACTTCCAATACACACGACGTGGCTTTAAATGTATGTAGTTTAGTAGTTTAGATATTATGTATAACAAGGAAATTGCGAACCGAATTAATATATAACCTGCAACTTGTCTTATTTGGGCGCACGCATGATAAAATAGATCACCAAACCTACATTACTGTGATGAATTATCGATTTTTTTTTTAAAAATACAATCTCATTTTATTTTTCTAAATAAACTTAATACCGTAAACATACATATTGACTTGCTATTGTGTTTTTCATTCATTTACAATTAACAGGGGCCTCTGTGGCCGAGTGGTTAGAGCATCGCGCTCAAAATCACAAGGCCTCTCACCTCTAGTTGGCGTGGGTTCGATTCTCGCTCGCGCCAATATATGTGAGAAAGTTTGCCAGTATACTTTCGGAAGGTCGGTGGTCACTTCCTGGGTACATTATATCTGGGTTCTCTCCTCCACCTACAAAAACTGAAAAATTGAGTGTGGCGGTAAAAAACCAAACGAACAAACATTTACAATTAACGTCCGACACAGTTATGACCTCATCAGTCAGACTTTGCACTTTGTGTAACACGAACGTTTAATTCACTTATACGGAGTCATCACCAGCTGTAGGTGAAGTGCAAAACATGGTAGTAACGGCTAAAACATTAGTGATTCTTTATCATACCAACGCCTGTTACGACACGGGACCTCAGCTTTTTTAGAGCCTCATCCTAGAGACCTGTGACTCTCACTTCTAAGTACTGACTCTGAGCCTTTGTCAACAAAGCATTCACTACCTATTCTGTGCGTTTTTGGTTTGAAGTGACCAAGGTATTAGTGGGACTTCCGGCAGGAAGCAAATGCTCTGACCAATATTCGAAAAGGTAATATCGCTTAATGGTTATAGATACCAAATAGCATCGTGTATGTCTTTCCTTCATTTGTTTAGAACTATGTTATCCAAGGTGTGAAGATAGAAGCCGGGGACAAGGTTGTGCTGAATGGTGTGATCCATCCAATAGCCAGTGTACTCATGCCCTCAGATAAGTCGATTTCCGAGTACCTCGGGACTCACGAGACTCAGTTTTCCGATCTGTATGCCGCCCTTGTACTAGAAGGACTAGAGCAAACTCTAGAGTGTAGGTAACTTTCACAGCTAACTTTCCATATTGTCTCATATTTAAAAATATTGGATGAAGTATTTAAGGCGGATCACTACATCACCACATATATTTTATGTGACTCAAATGTTTTGTGAAATTGTTTGTATCGAACGATTCGATTGTACATCATCGCAACTCAGAGGAAAAGGTATCGGAATACTGAGCCGCAGATCCCGAATTTAAATCCACAAGTGTCTATTATTCATATTTATTGAAACAAGAGGCACTGTGAGCATGTTCACTAAGAATGTCCCCGATCACTCCAATCGACCAAACCCCAAAAGGTGTTCCTTTTGACTTTTGACCCGCAAACCTGTAGGGATCATCTTCGTTCCATGGGTAGTCCATATGTGTGATATGGTGACTCTTGTTGAAAAGGATAACACACGAGAGTCCGAAAACCCATTTTGCTAATTCAATGTAGAGTACACTTGACCTATGAATTTTTGACCCCAAAATCGATAGTGTGATTTCTAGATGATTGCTCGTCCCATGGGTAGTGTGAAATGGTAACCCTAGGTAAAAAGGATAACAAGTAAGAGCCAGGACACCATTTTGCTATTTCAATGTCCAGTACACTTGACCTTTGACCCCGAATTCAATAGGGATCATCTTCGTCCTATGGAGAGTTTGTATGTATGGTATGTTGACTCTAGGTCTAAAGAATAACACTTTAGAGCCTGGAAACCACTGCATCTTTTAATGGATGGACAACCTGATTCCAGTATACTCCCAACTTTGTTGCGGGGGTGGGTGTAATAAGTTTTTGAAAATCATGTTTTAAACCCTAAATTGTATATTTTTGCTGTTGGACATATGTACTTATTACACATCGATATACCTTTCATATTTAAATAATTTTGTGCTGATTTGATAAACTCTTTAACGTGTAGTGAACAACCATAACTAGACACTATTTGGTCCAAACTAACATATACACATATGGATATACATATCATTTCTGAATTTCAATATTGGCAATATGCGTTAACGTCATTGATTACATGAATTACTATCACTAGCTATTTTTACATTTCTTTGGGCCCACCTTTACAACGTATTCGGAAACAAAATACAAAATGAAAATCAACACTTTTCTGGGAATCACAATGTTCCCGAGCCTGGAAGTATCTAAAACATCGTATTGACTACGAAATTGTCAATAATTACCTTATTATATGATTGAATAATTTAAACATCGAAGCTGATTGTTAGAGATTACGAAACGTACATGTACCTGGTCAGCTCTCTTATTTTACAGATAGAATGCAAGACCTAGTTGAAAGTTATTAGAGTTGCGGTTTATTATTGGACATTTCAAAAATTTCCAATTAATATTTAGTCAGATGTTCGAAAATTCAAGTCATATTAATCTCAAAGGAACGTTAATATAAATGTAATGTTCCTTTTTTCTAGTAATTTGGATCTCAGATAATCTCAGAAAGCTCGATCGGTCTTGATGAATCATACAAAACTCGAATTACATTTCACTGTTAGCGCTTTCGGCTTTAATGCCTCTTCAGACAGTTATAAAATAAAATTTCATTTTTACTATTGGATATATTTGCTGTATCAAATGCTGGATTTTTTTTTTTATTTTTTTTTTTTTACAAATTATATATATATATATATATATATATATATATATATATATATATATATACGCACACGTTTGTGTGTCTCTTTGTGTATATTTGTGTGTGATGCCAAATAATAAACATACCTCATACTTTCCAGCGGGAACATACACTATTTTCGCCCCACAAGACTCCGCATTTGCCCAGATCTTAGCTAATTTACCCAGTATCACATCCAATGATGAATACTTTAAAAGTTAGTATTTTTCCATTCTTATTGTAACAATAATGCGTATCTGGTTATTCCTCGAAGAATTTTGATAAATATATTTTGCTATAATATTTTAGAGATCTTGCTGTATCACGTGGTTCCGGGGGTGTGGTTCTCCGCCGGACTGAAGGATGGAATGTCACTTCCAACATTGGCCGGAAAAAACGTTACAATTAATCTATCAGGATCAGGTACTGTCGTTAAATTTTCTATCATTATGACAGCCGTCGATTTAAATACATTTAAAAATCACTTAGCTATAATCAATAATAATAAAAATAAAACATCCTACAATATTTCTTATTCCAGACGAAATAAGGAAAATATAAATCTAAAACGAATAGCATTGTGCTCTTTGAATCGATTGAAAATAATTATAATTATGTTCAAGTAGAAAATAATATGAAGTTTCTGTCCTATCGTAGGTGTTTTTGTAAAGACTGCCCAGGTCGTGGAAGCTGATGTTCCACTGTCAAATGGCTGCCTTCATGTGATTGATGATGTGCTATCTCCTCCAAATTAAACAGTCATGTTTTCATATGCTATGAAGTAATGTTTATGTACTGTCAAAATGGTTGATCTCAAAAAATAATTTTGTTAACGCAAATTCAGCTACTTAGCTGCTATCATATAGATAAATCGAGAAGGAAAGTATCAAAAAGGGAATTTATTCCCTGCATCAAACCAATATATAATCACTGAATCCGTGTGTGTGTGTGTGTGTGTGTGTGTGTGTGTGTGTGTGAGAGAGAGAGAGAGAGAGAGAGAGAGAGAGAGAGAGAGAGAGAGAGCACATTATCCTGTTAACTCTTATTTTCAATTCAGACATACCTCATAAAACGAAATTTTCTTACTAAAAACATGCTACCCTAAATATGGACCTCATGTTTGTAATGGATGCACGTATCTAACGGAATAATCAGTAATACGGACAAGCTTTACATATCAAGATATCTCTTATTTAGAGAGATATTTCTTGAGAAATCCTGTTTTAAATAAAACAAATATTCCTCTGAACTCTTTGACGGGTTATTTGGTTTTGGTCACATAGTGAACCACACCGTAATCCGGTGAAGTTTTTAAAATGGATTACTCATATATATATACATGTATTTGAAACGAACAGACCATTTTAGAACACGACAATAACCAACCGGCGTACACCATAACCGATCAACGCCGCGCTGTGACCCAGAAACAATGTCAGAGTACTCAGATTTGTGTGATATCAGTAGTCAATCGGTAGCCTTCTCCCTTTACTTCGTAAAAAACTCCCTAAAAAGACGAAGTAAAGGACGAGGGATTCCGATTGATCAGTAGCATAAGCCGCCTCCATGGGTGGTTTAAAGATCAAGCGATGACGTCATAAAGGCAAGCGAGATGACAGCGGTGGTTTGTATTCCGCTGGGTGGTTCATGGCCTTTTGACGTCAATTACTTTCTTACACTTATAATACTTACAGTCATTCATGACATGTTGTAATATTTTAAAACAAACGAAACATGTAGTTATTCACGTCATTCACCGTCTTTGTATGACCTCGGTCTCACAAATCCATTGTCAACCACATTTTTAACCCAAGATAACTATTGTTAACCGAAGCGCAGCTTCCGTTGATAATCATGGTTTTCTCGGAGTGAAAATTTCCAATGTTACCCTCAACAACATGCACTATTTGTCTTATGATACCGATAGTCTTTCTTTCTAAGTGTTAGATTTTGTCATTAACATTTAACAAGAAAATTTCTACATAGTGATTTTATTTCAAAATTAACAAGTTCAAAATGTGAACTTTCTGCGATAATTACCGGATACATGAAGGTATCAATATACCTCCAAGCTGCCCATTATATTTTGTTTCTTTCATTCAATCGATTTCTTCGCTGAATCGCAATGCAATCCATATCTATTTCAAATGACGTTCCCCCTAAATTCTACAGTGAATGGTACGCTCATCAATTTGACGCACGTGATAATTTTTGGGAATTGAATTTCGTTAGTGGCTGGGCACGGAAACATCCAAATATGGTAAAATTGTGTAAATTATAACAAGAATTATGAAAATTGGCATAATTTGCTTATAATTCAACATAGAATGATAAAACTTACACAGGTGATACGTCGTATTCAGATAAAATGCCACACGAATGTCAAGGTCATATCAAAGGTCAAATTAAAGGCCAAATTGAGTAAGTTCGCGACGGCTCATAGTCATTATAGTCATTTGCTAGTAAAGTGTCCATGGCACTGTATTGAAGCGATTTTTGTAGTGTGTTTATATTCAAATGTAAAGAAATGGACATCCTACTCTCCATCTTCATGTCTTTCCCTCTCCTCGCGTTATGGACATTTCCAAGCAACTGAAACCCCTACATTCACCACATTCCACCGAACACTCAGTCACATGTTTCCTACATGTGCATCTCCTGCTTTCACAGTTAGTTTTGCAATTGCAATGGATAACTTTAAGTAATTTCTCTGGAGCAGTCGGGTGCGTTGATTTTTGCGGAGTATATATATTCCCATTCGACAATTGAAACCCCCATTCGCATGCATCCAGTGTTGATCCAGCCCCATATATCTAGTCCTGACACTGGTAGTAGACGGGTAGAGAATGAAGGGTAGCAGCATCAGATGTTGGGGGAAGCGATTGAATCTGGACGCATTTTGTTTTTGAGATGGCTTTACAAGTGTGTAGTCTGAATCTCCGCAGATCCGGACCTCCGTACAGAACCCCTGCGTAGAGATGCGCGATCAGTTGTTCCCCTGCCGAACAAACATGAGATTTTGTCGCGGAAGGATTCAAAAACACTTGCATCTGTTCTTTCCAGATTTCAGCTCCAAGTTTTATCAGAGCAGGTCCTTTGACAGTACCGAAAAATCTAGACGAAGTGTCGCATCCACTGAGTGCGTGGGAAGATTTTAGTCTTCCGGGATCCAAGTGCCCTTTAAACCTGGTGGATATCCCAAAGTCTTCCGTTTTGTATCCTGTCTGACCTTAAAACACATTTGAAACGAAGCATAGTGTCGAGTAGACACATGACACGTTGCTGGCGTCCATGTCAATCATCAGTAGGAAAAAAAAGAGCTGATCTCAAAGGGTAACAACCTTTGTGGACCATTTGCATAACACCAAACCAACTGGGAGTAGGACTGCATAAAGGCCATACAATCTTGGCTGTTTGATGTAGATTTTGAGTTGGGTCTACAATAGAAGTCCGTTGGAGTTGAATTGAAGCGAAGATTCTGCCTTAGCTGGATAAAATTGTATGTCAGTTTTGGCTAAACTCTCCAGTTCCTGGGGTTTTACGTTTACTCTTCTGATTGCATGACATCTTTATATCCCTGGCGTAACAGCCGTTATTATCCCCATTCTATGGAAAGTACCTTTCCCATCTAGAGTTCTGATGTCGTGGTCAACATTGTCAGCAATGTATTGTAAGAACTGGGAGGAGTCATAATCTGGTATCGAGGTTCCTTGTGAGACTGCAGCTGCGGACTCAAATCGTTGTATTTCTGAATATCACGAAGAAAATCCAAGATTATGAAGGGTGTCAATTAAGAACTTGGAAGCAAAGTGGTGATGAAGATGCACACTGAGGCCTATCTGTAATGGTGCAATCTGACACCTTGTTTTGACAGCTTGTATAATTGCTTGTTCGATACTGAAACTTTGAGGTGAAGATCTTTGACAGTAATAAGTGTCAGCACGAATGCTTGGAGACTCTCGAGAATGTACTCTCGAGAATGTACTGCAAGCTTTTCTCCATAGCTGAAATATCGGAAGATGCAGGTTAATTTTCACAATCAAAGGATGATGGTTTGGTGTCTGACTTGATGAGATTAGCAGCAGCTTTGATAATTGATAGTTTTCTTCTTCGTTTCCAGTTTGTGGAAGCTCGTTAAATGCATGTAAAATACTGGGGGTTGTCCTTCTTATTGTAACTATGTTGGATTTACCCCTCATATCGGTCATTATTATAATGTCATCTCCAAAATACTCCTTGAGCTTTCGTTTCATATATAGGGCTGTGTAGGCTTCCTCACCACATGACTTGTGCATGCTATCAAGTAGATCTGTGAGGTTATGCTGTTCATCCTCATGGTCTCGCAAGAAATTGGTAATTTCCAAGAATGCATCATCATCTCTTGTAGAAATTGTCCTTCCTCGTTTGTCTTGGGACACTTATGCTGTGGTGAAAATGCTGAGGGACTAATTTTACCTGTTCTGAAATTAACATTACATGTCTGGTGGTATATCGCATCGGAGGCGTGGAGATCATTTACAAATTCTATTCTCCATCTAACAGTATCAGCCCATTGATCATTCCTTGAATAGCAGATAGTTAGTATCCCTCGTTGAAAGTCTGTAGTTCGCACGGGAAACACGTCATAACCCCTCTTTTACCCATTCAGTACAGCAGACTGGCCACAGAAAAGGCATTGTTTTCTAAATGAAAACTTCTGGGAGGATCTCAGAAGTGGAACATCATCACCAGTACTGTCTAGAGGCATATTGTTGTTCCTTTCATGAATGTATTTTTTAATCTGTGCGGGATTTGTATACTACCTCCTGTATTCTTTATGTACCCTTTGCCCATTGACTACCTGAAGGCTACTGTCGCGTTGTTGGTTGGCTTTGTTAATCCCAATGGCTCCCCTTTCGCCAATTGTAATAAGTTTTCCAGTTTCACCACAGAATAAACATCTGTCCATGTTGTGTTTTTTCTTTTAAGGAAAATAATGATGTCGTGTCGTTTTGAACAGAAAATAGTCGCATACAACCAGTTATGTATTTCAACCATACATGTTAGCATTTGTCAACTTCATACCTGACATGGCTTCCATACTTGATAGTTTAGAGAAAAGAATGATCTTCTATGATCTTTAACAGAAAGCAATCGGAAAACCAGAATTATGTACTTTAATCATACATGTTAACATTTGTCAACGATTGATGCCGACATGGCTTCCATACTTAAAAAAATAAATGCAAAGGACTTCTTACAATAAAGGGCCTATTACTTGCAAAATTATTCCATTACTATCCAAGTATCGTTTTATTGTGTATCAGAGTTTTAAAAAAGTATCCCACAAACCCAAACCTTACTTATTTGCAGTGTACAGGTGCCAAAATGAACATTTTACGCAAAATTGCATCCAGGATTCTGACCAGTTTGGAGGGGATAGTGTTATGATATGGCCAAGGATATCCTATACAGGCAGGACAGCATTGGTTCAAATACAGGATACTTTGACGGCTCAACAGTATATTGATGAAGTACACGCTATTACAATAATGTAGCATCCCAGAGCAGTATTCCAACTTAATAACGCCAGACCGCATACTGCTTGTCTAACACGTGGTGTTCTGCAGTTACACAATATCCAAGTTCTTCCGTGGCCATCCAAATCACTACATATGAACCTATCGAACATGCATGGGATGACCGGCGCATCCGCTACAAACGACTGTAGCTTCAGTCCACTGGCTCAAGCTCTACAGTTAGAGTGAACATCATTCCTAGACCCTAGTTCATGCATGGGAAGGCGTTGTCAGGCAGTCATTGATGCTAGTGGGAACACACTAGGTATTGAATTTGGGTAACAATGAACTGTCAATGACTGTTATTATTAGTGGTTGTGATACTTTGATTATTAATTCAGCGTTTACATAATTTCTGTGTTATTAATAAATAAATAATGGATTTCTCATGTCGTAAATTGAATATGAAATTGTACTATGCGTTTCTTTTCTTTCTTTTTTTTTAAATTTTTTTTTTAAATTTTTGATCAGTATATAAAAATTAATGCGCAATATCAATATGTTAATATGAAATTAAAAAAACAAAACAAAAACAACAACAACAACAACAAAAAAAAAACCCCAAAAAAACAAACCAAAAAACAAAAAAAAAAAACAAGTGGAAATAATTAATATTGTTCTGCCTGGCCCTCCGAAAATAACAGTGAAGACTTTGTCTTTTACGATTTCTTCTAGAAGAATATCTGGAGCACGGGGTACACAGTATATGGAACTGTATGAACATGACGAACAATGATCAATCTCATAATTCCCATAAAGAATACAAACTTGAGAATAGGACAAACACGGAACCCTGGACAATCAGAGATTGGATCAGTATCTAGAGGAATAAGTATCCTCCGTTAACCGGTCAACCTCGCCGTGAACTCTGCATCTTGGATCAGTTAAACAGAGTAATTCAAATTGAAAATCAATATGTAAAGAATGGGTATAAAATGTCAGACAGCATTCGACCGAACGGTAGGTTGTAGTTGCAAACGGGATCATTATAACGACCCTAGAATGTGCCAAATTTGACTTCAAAGACTGTTGAAACCCCTTTAACATAAACGTATTTCCCAGTAGTTCGTTAAAAGTATATGTGCCGTATTAAACAGTATTTTGTTCGATGCTAAAAACCAGATCAAAATTTTGTCAGTATGATAAACTACGAAAATGAGACCATTCGACAATGTCGATAATTTGTATACCTCTATTAAAGGAGTACTGGCCTACCCAAAGAAAAGGTAAAGATAACGAACAGGAATACAAAATCAAAAAAATGGACAAAAACGGCCCCTCAATATACCAGAGTGGGATCAGTTGCCTAGGAGTCAGCATCCTCTGCCCACCGGTCACACCCACCGTGAGCCCAATATTTTGATCAGGTAAACGGAGTAATCCGTAGTGAAAATCAGTGTGTTAAAAACGGCCTGACAGTTGGTATGAAACATGTCATACAGTATCTAACCCAATGATAGGTTGTGTTGGCAAACTACATCGTTATAACTATTTCAGAATTTGCGAGGTGCTGACTTTAAACGATACTGTTGTACACCTGTACAACATGTTTGGCAGTAGCCTGCCTCGATTTAAAAACTAATCATACGCAGAACAAGCTCTTACGTATCGAATAAACACTATATGCAGGTGATGATGGAACATTCTACATAAATATGGGAAGTTGACGATGGACAAGCTGAAAGCATCCCGTGTGTCATAAAGTTAAAATGTTAGTTTGCCGTTAACATCTATCCATATTCAATAAAAAACACGAAGCAGATGTGGAAGACTATGTGGTGTCTTTTATTTCGACTTCACTGGAATATATTGAATCGACATATTAATGAAAACGATTATTGTTAATAAATAAAACGTCATTTTTACATATAACTGTCGAGTTGAAGGCCACAACAAAGGACTTTTCTTCTCATGTTGAAGTTTTGGAATCAATTCTGCCTCATACGAATATAAAGATAAGTCAACTAACAAAGGAGCACAATTCGTATCCATGGGAATTCCAACAGTTTGTTGAAAGACCTTATCACCAAAAACTACAAAAATAGTGACAATGAGAAACTCCAGCATCTTTTAATATCAACTTCAGAGAATTTGTACGTAAGGAGAAAATGATGATTTTTATGCATATTTATGAAGGAATGACGTACATGTATATTTGTAAAGGAATGACGTTTATGGTGGATGTGCGCAAACAAAAATATCATTTGAAACATTATAGAAGATGAGGATTATAGCCGTACTGTGAGGTGATTTCATGTTAAACATGAAATTCAACCCTACATTGCTCAAAGTGGTTCTCTCCATCCTGTTTTCCGTCTGAATGTCTTTTACCGCTGAATGTATCCCGTCAACAGCCTGCCGTTCACGCTCTCACGTCGTCATGTAATTGATGACTTTCGAAATTCTGCGAGCAACATCACGTGGTCATGACTATTTCAAAATGGGGCGTTTACTATTCGACTCTGAGAATATATGATTAAATAGGAAATTACCTGGATTACTTTTTAATTGATTGTATTCGATTGCATAATTTGACTAAAGTGTATAATATACAAAATATGTTTTCTTTATACCTACGATGATATCCAAAGATTACGGCATAGAAAACTTCAACATCTATTTTCAATAAAATCCATATATGATTACGTCCCGTTGAGAATTTTTCACTCATATTGAGACGTCACCAGCTGTAGGTGAAGTACCACAAATTTAGACCTATGCTTAGCGCTCAGGGCCGTAGCAGTGATGGTTCTTTAACGTGCCAACGCCTACCGTGACACGGGACCTCCGTTTTTAAGGTCATATCCGAAAGACCCGTGATTCTCACTTCTAAATGCCGAGCGTTTGGCGAAGGAGCAATCACTACCTATTTTTCGTCTTAGGTTTGACGCAGCCATGTTTTTTTTCTTCTCATTTAGAACATAATTTGCCTCATTAGATAAAAAACAGGTTGGTTAATAAAGGACCTGAAGTTAAAATTGAAGGCAGACAGACGGACTGACCAAACACTTATGCCTGTCGGCATTTAGGACATATAAGAAATTTATAAGTACTACTTCAAATCATTACTGATTGCAAGAGTACTTGCCAAGCTGCAGATGCTTGGGATAATGTGACCTCTTAAATATGCGTGTTATATTCAGCAAGTATTGATATCTCAGAGATGAAATATACATTTGTATGAAAATCAAGACATTAGAATCAGAAAGCAACAAAAGGATATAAAATTTAATAAATTAAATTTTACAGATTTTTTATTTGAGTACTGAGTGAAGATGGGATGAGTACGTAATCAAGTTTGTGGACTACGCCGTTGGTGGCGCTCATGTCGGGCTGACGCACGCGGTGTCCATCTACGAGCACACTTCCTGAAAAATGAGGGTGGATATTTTATAAAACCGAGCATTTGGGCAGTATCACTACTTTTGGCATCAGCTTTATAGATTTTTCCTTTTATATCGGTAGCACATAAAGGAAACTTCTATAACTGCATCAACAAACAGCTGGAACTGTCATGGCAGGTAATACCCCATTAGCACCTCCCTCCCTCGATACACAAATGCGAACCGAGTTATAAATTTGAATGTGATATTCATATATTTACATTTCCAGTGTTTTGTCTTCGATATTTTTACCTATTGAAACGATAACCATATCCCCATGAATGCGAACGATGTGCTGATGAATTTTGATAAATATAATAAGACTAGTATAACGGCTGGGAATATTAAAAAAGAAATGAAAGTAAATATTTAAAAAAAGCAGTTTTGGAAATACATGAAGGCAGAAACAGCAATGCCTCATGTCAACATGCTTTTCATTAAATGCTAACAGTTATGGTGATTTTCAAAATTGTCCAATCAGAATTCAGTATGCGTGCGTACACGTGTCTACAAGTAAATTTGACCATAAGAAAGAGTCAGGAATATGTTTGTTTGTTATTTTCCGCCACACTCAACTGGTGGCGTCCAGTTTTTGTGGGTGGAGGAAAGAACCCAGACACTATGTACCCGAGAAGAGACCACCGACCGTCTGAAAGTAAACTGGCAAACTTTCTCACATCTAGTCGGCGCGAGCGAGAATCGAACCCGCGCCGACTAGATGTGAGAGGCCTTGTGACTTTCAGCGCAAGGCTCTAACTACTAGGCCAAGGAGGTCAGTAAGGAATATGGAACATACATACATACATACATACATATATATATATATATATATATATATATATATATATATATATATACCTCGGACGAAAATGTGCCGGAGTAGTTAAATGAGACCAAAAAATAAAAAAACAAAAACAAACAAAAAAAAAAAAAAAAAAAAAGAAAAAAAAAGAAGACAAAAACCAAAAAAACCCAAAACCAACCCCCCCCCCCCAAAGAAAACAAAACAAAAAAAACAAAAAAAAAACAAAAAAACCCAAACAAACCCCCCCCCCCCAAACAAACAAAAACAAAAGCAAACCAACCTCCAGTATGTACACACACGTTATTATATATATTACTGAAATTTGAATTCGGGGCAATTCGTTGGGTATTTCAATCGAATCTCAACCGTGATTATGGCAACGACAGTCATTCTTATTATTTTCTAGTAACCTTGACCCTGGTTAATCGATTGATTGAATGATTGTTTGTTGTTTTCCCCCACCCTAAACAATTTTCAGTTATCTGGTGGCGTCCAGATTCTTATTGGTGGAGGAGAGAATCCAGATACAAAGTACCCGGAAAGAGACCACCGACCTTCCGAAAGTAAACTGGCAAACTTCCTCATATATTCGTATATCGGCGAGAGCGAGAATCGAACCCGCGCCGACTAGAGGCAAGAGGCCTTGTAATTTTAAGCGCGATTTCTACTCACTCCCCTTCGGCCCCTTTGGTCGTTCGATCGCTCAAAACAGATTTATGTAGGTCACTTCAGAAACTAAGGAATTGAGAGAGAAATTCAGCTGGTCCTGCATTTATTGATTGATTGATTATATATTCTTTAACGTCCCGCTCGAGAATTTTTCACTCATATGGAGAGGTCATCATTGCCGGTGAAGGGCTACAAAATTTAGGCCTATAATTGGCGCTTATGGCCTTTGAACAGGGAGGGATCTTTATCGTGCCACACCTTCTGTGACACGGAACCTCGGTTTTTGCGGTCTCATCCGAAGGACCGCCCCATTTATTCGCCTCTTACGACAAGCAAGCGGTACTGAGGATCTCTTCTAACAACCCGGATCCCCGCGGGGCATCCTGCATTTACAATTTGATTTGTCACACCATGTTGAAATACTAATTTAAAAAATGAACAAAATAATCGTATTCTGAGGTCGTGATCAACCATCAAATCTAAAATAATCGTCTCATATAAATGGACTAGTTTTCACACAGTAGCTTTGGCACTGTCTTAATGATCTTGGCACATCGCAAGTCATGAAAAACCATTCAGGTACGTGGAATTATGTTGTATAAAGCCTTATTGTTAAGGTGTATGTGGTGTAGTAAAAAAAATTATACTTTTTTCAGCAACATTTCGACAATTACCTAGAGGTACATTTTCCAACTATTCTGTCAATTATTTGCGTCTTGACTGTCTTAGTTCCAAAATTTTCCTAGTGGTCTCTACATTGTCCGAATGACCTTGAGATTTAGATATTAGTAGGTTGTTGATTTGTGTTACGTGCCGTCGAAAATTTTTTTTGCTCATATTGAGACGTCGCCACCTGTAGGTGACGTATTACACAAATTTAAGCCTATGGATGCAGCAGTGAGGGTTCTTAAACGTGCTAACGAGGTACGCTATACGTGACATCAGTTGTAAGGTCATAGGAAATGTGTTAGATAGGGACAAGTCATTTTCGATCTATGACAAATTTAAAGTTTTTGCCGACCGTGATATTGTCCAAATGACCTTGAGCTGGGATCACGACACATTCTCATGTAATATGTGGTGTATTTTTATGCAGGAAATACATGTACGTTTAGGCACGTAGAATTTGGACAATGATCAGTTTCGGTTATTTTCATATAGCAGATAGAGAAATATTAGGCGTCTGAATCTATCATTGACACTATAAGTGAAGAAGATCGATTACATGTCTGGACCCGCGTCACCATTATATATTTATTAACACTACCTATTGTTTGGCATCATCTTCAGATTAGACATCTCATATAAAAGCACGTAAAGCATATCCACTCCAGATTCTAAATTTCATAGAAAGTTTAATATGCCAAAGAACATTTTAATAGAACATTTTGCAAAAATTCAATACGATTAAAATCACAGAAAAGATTTGTCAACTTTCACCACAATAGGAGGCGCACATTTTTAATATGTGCTGTATATAAATACAATACAAAATTTGAATGCTATTGGGTTAATACGTTTTGAATTATAGAATACACAAAATATACACCTCAATCACATATATTGTGAAAAAATGGCTAAGTTGAACATGCTAAAAATCACTGTTAGAATTTGTCAAAATTAAAGATAAAAGGTGCACATGTTTAGTTTGTATATAAAAACTGTACAAAGTTTGAATAATATTGGTGGGAAACTTTTTGAGTTACAGAGTACACAAAATATGCTCCGTCAATAGCATAAATTGCAAAAAGTCGAACATAACAAAGATCGCGATAAAAATTTGCTCATAACAGGAGGTGCACATCTTCAATATCTATACAAACACTGTGCAAAGTTTGAATAATATTGGTTGGATAAGTTTTGAGTTACAGATTACACAATGTATGCACCCATAAACGTGACGGATGGCACGGCGAACGAACGGACGGACGGAGTGGAGCGGCTACGAC
The DNA here is from genome assembly GCA_024699665.1 of Ostrea denselamellosa. Classification (NCBI taxonomy): domain Eukaryota; kingdom Metazoa; phylum Mollusca; class Bivalvia; order Ostreida; family Ostreidae; genus Ostrea; species Ostrea denselamellosa. Next base: position 1,400,221 of record JAMZEH010000037.1, read on the forward strand.
ATCTGCGTTGGTGACGCAGGTAATGAGAAGAATGTAATTGAACCCATGTTGCGGCGAAGTATGAACGTGCCCCCCCCCCCCCCCTCCCTCCTGGATTAACGATTTTGCAATACGGACAAAAATTCCTTTTTATGCTTATCAAGAACGTCAAACAAGTTCTCCTCACAGCTGCTCTCCCCCTTTAACAAACGATGCTACGTGCCTGTATATATTGGCAGAGAGTGTATGGGTTTTTTAAAAAAATATTTGGCGCACTGTTTTCATGGCATGTAGCATTTAGAATCCATTCAAAAGTGTTTGAAAAAATATCAAGAACCAAAGTATATTTATGGAAAAACAAATGACCGGGAATTGTAGTGATACCAGCATTATCGCCTCCCTTCGTTTTCGAGAGTAAACCAATACTGTCATACTTAAAATAGTACAACAATGTCATTAACAGCACTCACCAAAGAATGATTGATAAATCCTGACTCTGTCGGTCTCCTCAAAAGTATGGAAAGAATCACTGTGCATACCTCTAGAATACAGAGTACCGTGTAGAATATGGTATTTTAGAACATCTGGAAAACAAAATGATATACAGACTTTTGTAAAACTGTTTTTAAAGATAATCATGTCCGTTATTTCTATACTATACAAATGGATACAACGAGTTACACTTATAAGTAACAACCAGCAACTTCCATGTATCAATACTTATTTCCCTGAGTATTGATACATAACAATACTGGATCAAAGGGGTTGGCATGCTTCACCAAGTTGTCGTCAAAGATTAAAGACCTCATTTGTTCTTTTGAATTTCTACCACTGGTCCACTGATAACCATTACTACAAGTCGTATGGAGGCATGACCAACTTGGGTAAAGTTGTTTTCTTTTTAAAGATTTTTGGCTGAAAGTTTAATCCGTCATTTGATCTATAAGACCGAACGACACTTACTACTAATAAAACCTGCAAGAAGGTATCTACTTCTTTGCCTGTCCCAGATTGAGCTTTATGAAAACACTGGAGAGGTTCTTATTTCGCCACAATGACTGACGCAATCATGTCCGACTTTCAGTACCTTTACAGCAATGCTTTCGTCAGTTCTTTAACCCATAACATGCAACTACGATGTCGCGAAAATGTTGATTAAATGATACCAAGAAAATATGGCCAATGTTTAGTAGTCTGGGTTGAATAATCCAGCAAATTATACCGACTGTTTGTATTTATTCAGCTATATATTTAATGACTATCCACTGGTATCTGAAACGATTTCTCAGGAAGAAAGTTCATCGAAATCCATTACACAGACACGATTTGTCATCGATTTCTTTAGAAAGTAAGATCTCCGTTGAAATAATCAGTGCCTGCAATAAGATTTTCGAGGAAAAAATTCAATCAGCTTTGTCATTCAGATTTCACAGACATGAACGTCAAGCACGAGGCAGCAGAAGTGGAAATCACGGGATATGACATTAAAAAGGGAAGTATACATCACGCTAAGTACTGGAAGGATAAAGAACCTTCATCACTACGGGCATAAGCACCTTTCATAGGTCAAAATTTGTGGTATGTCACCGAAATCAGAGGATGACGCCTCCACATACGTAAAACAAAAATCTTGAATGGGACGCAAAACAATATAAAAGACGTTTCGATTGCTCGGTTTTAAACGTAAGTAGAACCGAAATTTTGTCAAGACTTGGCTATTAGGCGTCATGGATAAAATGATTGATTGATTGATTGTTTGTTTTACGTCTCGTCGAGAATTTTTCACTCATATTGAGACGTCACCAGCTGTAGGTGAAGTACCACAAATTTAGACCTATGCTTAGCGCTCAGGGCCGTAGCAATGAGAGTTCTTTAACGTGCCAACGCCTACCTTGACACGGGACCTCCGTTTTTAAGGTCATATCCGAAAGACCCGTGATTCTCACTTCTAAATGCCGAGCGTTTGGCGAAGGAGCATTCACTACCTATTTTTCGTCTTAGGTTTAAAGCGGCCATGGCACGAGAGGGGCTCGAACTCACGACCTCCCGGTTACGAAGCGAACGCTCTAACCACTGAGCTACCGCGACCGATCAAAAATCTGACATCATAATGACAAAAAAGCAATAGATACACGTAGGTCTCTTCAAACTTTTGGACAAGATGTCCTAAGCTGGTTTAATTTATTGCAAATTACGATACTTTTTTGCATGAGGAACAAATTTAGCGTAATTGCTAAAGCTATTAGTAGTAGACACAATGCATTTCTGGGGGCATTGAATGGCCACAAGAGCAAAGAGCTACGCTATTTGGCAATGTAATTCTGCTGTTTAAATCTGTGATAAAAAAGTCTCTGTGGGGAATTTTTAGCTTCACGAAACAATACGAATACACAGTGGAATAATCAAGAAGTTTTAAAAAAAGGCATGTCAAAAGTATTAAAAGCATAAATATTACCTGCCAAAAGTGCAGGGTTCTGTAGGAGTTTGTTTACAGTGTCATTGCCAAGTCTGCTGAAAGCAGCATCGGTTGGTGCCAGCAGGGTGATTGGTCCTTCTACAAAAACATTCTAAGATAAAAAAAATTGTATTCTATAAAATTGAACTTGAGATATCAGGTAATGACCGATTCAAAAGGTTTCGTTACCAACGATCAGAATATTTAAAAGTAAACGTCGTTGCATTTCTAAATGAACTGATTGTGGTTTTATGCCGTTTTGGCAATATTTCTTCCATTTTACGGCGGTTGTGATCGGTAGTAAGTTTTGAAGTGAACCTATTCTTTTTCGAAAATCAGGAAAACGATATTTTGCGTGCCCAGGGGGTTGTGATTTGTGATACGAGACACCCTTTAACGTCCCATCCGAGAGACATAAAGTTAGAAAGATGAAAACTGGTTGGTTGCATATTGAAAGCTGGTAAAATAATATTTCGTGTATATAAACAGTTGTACTATAAAACATGTAAAAATAGATTTCTTTTAAAAATAGTATGGAGTTCTTGTATTGATTGCACATTATTACTGGGCAAAAATCACCACATCCTAAAACAAATGTGACGTATACTTAATGGACGATCACAAAATATATTCAGACGAAAGCTTTCTGTTAAGTAAGAATGTAACAATTTTGAGTGACCGACACGTATTCTTCGTCCTGGCGTTCTAGTTCGACATTATATGGGTTTGAATATAGTTAAGTTACCTGTGTCACAGTAATCCCAATAGATTTGCCAATTCTAAAGTGTAAAATATCATATTGAACTGCTTTTTTGTCTGCTTTGGTGTTGCCATGATTACCAATATGTCTTGGAATCCAGCAGATATTCACTATTTTACCTTGTTTATTTGAAAGATAGTGTCTACAATGACTGTAGACAAGATAGGTAGCTTGACCATATAGTAAAACGAAGACTGTCAGTTTACCAGTGAGGGCATCAGCAAGACCAGCTGCCTGGGCAGCGGCGATGAGAGTTTTGAAGGAGCCATCTTGAGAAAGGACATCCACAATATTTCCAACAGGTGGCATCAAAACCTTTTCGATACGATGGATAATCCCATTGGATGCCATCTTGTCGGGATATGTAATACGTGCTCCCTCGACGGTGAGTGCGTGCTGCAATAATATTGATTTGTATAATATGCCAATAGTTCACTGGACAATAAATCGTAGGTTTAAAAAGACGGAATGAAGGGAACTGCAAATAAGATTTGTTTTAAGCACCTACTCGTGCAGCATAGTAATAGTTGATACGTAGCTTGTCACCCTTAAGACTGTCCAACAATAACTCGTTCACATATAGGTCGGGCTGAACGTGGTACATTTTGTTGACCACGTGGTATTTCAAAATTTCCGCTAGCTTGTCAGGGTCGGCTTTTAAATTATTGAGAGTATCATTGCCAAGTAAATTGAAGGCGTGATTGTCTGGGGCAAAGATTGTGAAAGGACCTGAAAAAGTAAACAATCAATATTTCAATAAGTAGAATGGTTAAGGTTTTCTTCTTAAAATTTTTGTGGAAGCTCAATTTATGAACATCAAGTCAATTGCCTGACTGATAAGTATTGAGACTAATTCAAATGGGATTTTTCATTTCAGATATATACTTTACAACGAACACATGGTGAGAAAATAGAAAGGTGACAATTAAACAAAATCAATAATAAACATGTATATTAATTAAATAACAGTTTTTGCTGTTCTGTTGATTTATGTAGCCCATAGGGAAAGCCAGTGCTTGAAATATAATCAAATGAAGACGCCTTCTAACCTCCCTGTGAGAGAATCTCGGTCAAACCGGCTGTGTCAATAAGGTCCACCAGGATACTCTGTAGTGAGCTGGTCTTCAGGGTGTCCACGAGGTTGCTCAGGGCGGTGGGAGAGCCCTGCCCAAGGGCTAGTCCTAGAAGGGGAAAAATAAAGAGGTAGTTCATCCCACTATGAATGTACCGACGTTTGGTCAGAAACAGATTGAGAGTAATGGGAAAGGAAAGATTACGCTCACGTGTTGGATCAACTGATAACGAATACAATAGACACGAACAGGAGTTCTGAATCGTTACATATCTTACTACTTTCTTGTTCCCCTCCTTTGCGAAAACGCGGAGATGTCGATTCGTGGGATTTCTATTCGTCAGTCAACTTATACTCCAAAATGGCCTATAATTTATTTCGAGCATACATATTTCTATGGAAATACATTTCAATCGATACCAACTTGAAATGATGCCCACAAATCCCACAGTGGGGCATTGTTGAAACTGTTTAAATGAATTGTGATTTTTAAAAAAATCAATATACATGTATCATAATTATGTTTCTATATAGCATCATTCGTTTTCATCGACCAATTTTTCCCGCATAAAATTTCTCAAAAGGTCTTCCAAGCAACTTCCTGTAGATCATTTATTTCACGAAACCTTACTTTAACGTGGATACATTGAAGTATTTATTCACGAAACATAACTATCGCGAATCATTATTTGCTACTTATAACTTCTATATATATGAACTTAATTTTCGCGAATGGTTAGTCTTGCGAAATTACGCTAAATATGTTCTAGTGAATGAAATGTGATTTTAATATTTGGTTTCCTTAAGTGTTGATGATATTCTTTCACGTCATTACTGTCAGAGAATCTGCATCAGAAAACCGAGTATAACACATCGTTTATTCTAACTCGCTCACAACTTAAAGCTACGTCACAGTCTCTCAAGATTGACGGTAATGCCATCTTTACTGCCTTGTATTTGTATAGTTATATAGTGTTTGATTTGGAGGAATTCGTTAAAACAGTTATGATACTTTTACTCAAATGTCTCTCAACTGCGCCCTTAGAGGTCAAATTATAGATCTTTGAAAATCTTGCACGTTATCAGTCATGACAGATAAGGTAGCCCAGGGATAGAACAGTGCCACTAATAGTACAAGCTAGAGTCATGAAGCTGTTCATCGTATTGTCGGTTTGCATCGCTGTTTCTACAGCGTATCCTAACCTTGTGGACCTTGCCAGTGCAAACAATGCTACAAAGCTGGTTAGCCTCCTCAACAGTGCCGGCTTAGCCGATATTCTTAAAGACCCAAGTCAAGGTATTTGAAATTGTTCCTTCATTATCATTATATTTCAAAACTTCTTATCCGAGTGCCATATCAGTGATCCACATTTCCTAACATTTTCGTTCCAAAGATAGTTTTTCTCGATAAAAAAGTAAAACTGTACAAAAATTCAATCACGTTTTTTTTTTATATAAACCTTCAAATCATTCATAGTACAATGTATTGATATTGTATTCGCAACAATATTTAGTATAAAAATTTTTAAGTACAGTATAGCGGGTTAATTCCTCAAATAAATTGTATAGCTAAAAGCAGCATTTTAGCACATGTTTTCATATAAATATATTTGACCCCAAGACATGGCTCGTTTATGTTATTTGCTGGTATATTGTTCAAGGTTCCGCTCGAGAATTTTTCAATCATATGGAGACGTCACCATTGCCGATGAAGGGCTGAATAATTGAGGCCTATATTTGGCGCCTACGGCCTTTGAGCAGGGAGGGACCTTTATTGTGCCACACCTGCTGTGACAGGGCCTCGGTTTTTGGGGTCTCATTCCTCTTTTATAATAAGCGATGGGTACTGAGGACCTATTCCAATCCAGATCTATGCGGGATGTTCATTCATAAAATTTTGTAATTGTTTTTAATACTTGTAAATGGAAATTTCATGACCTTACTTATCAGGTAAATGAAAGCATGTCACTGTGGCTATAAAACTGTAGGGTTCTAATCAGGTATATGTTTCAATGACGGGCATGAACAGCGTGTTTTCCTATATGTTCAAAACCTTCAGTGTCTCGTTTGGTAGTGCAGAACTATCCCGATTTGTATAACGTTTATAGGCATTCTTGCCTATTTGTTCCCGTCCTGTGTCTTCCAAGTAAATTTGTTTTGAATTTTCTACTAATGGGAAACCGTAATGATTTCTAAAACAGTCAATAAACAGATAATATTGTAATCTAAGTCTACAAGACCTGGTAATTATTATGTTTTAAATATTTGGGCCTTTCACACACGTATCGTAATCCAATAGTGCCATGTAGACAAGGTGTGTTAAAAGGAAATAATTCAGCAGAGTTAATTTTACTCTGTTTATTATATGAACGATTTCAAATCTATTTATTCATTCAATAATAATTGTAAGTAAGGTTAGGGAAATAGTTTAAGAATCCATCCAATGTAAACATTTAAATGCATGCGCTTTTGTCGAATCAATACTTCCTACAAATGTTTAAGTTTATGATAGTTTTAATACTATTATAGAATTATAAAAGTGAATATCGATAATGCAGTTGCCATGTGTATTGATCAATTTTAGGACCGTTCACACTGCTTGCTCCATCTGATGCAGCTTTTGCCAAAGTTCCATCGGCTGATTTACAGGCTTTAAAGGCAGACAATGCGCAACTACAGGAAGTATTGAAGTATCACGTGATGAAAGGCGAGATCTTCGAATGGGATCTTGTAAACCATGAAGTTATTCCAAGTTTGAATGGACACTCCATTCGTGTCTACGTGCGATCTAGTTTAAGTTCTAAGGTAAGCTGTTAGTATTAAGGATATTTAATGTGTTTGGTTTGATTGAATTTCTGTTCATGAAAATGCGGTTTACGGTAACTATTGTATAATTTTATAGTCAACTTACTTCAACCAAGCAAAAGTTGTGATTTCGGAGCTACAAGCCTCAAATGGTGTGCTCTACCTTATTGATGAAGTACTTAATATGCCAGAAGGAACTATTGACGATGTCATCATGAACCCAGACTATTCCATTAACAACTTTATGGATTTCATCAAGGAGGCTAGACTAACTAACGTATTCAACAGAACTACTGGTGAGAGAGAGAGAGAGAGAGAGAGAGAGAGAGAGAGAGAGAGAGAGAGAGAGAGAGAGAGTTCACATACGTAAATAACTTAATGTTTTAGAAACTGACACATGTTTGTTTTTTCCTCAGGTAACAGATATACAGTGTTTGTTCCTACTAACCAGGCTCTTGCTTCTATGGACCAAGGATTCTTGAATCAAATTAAGAACAGCTATACAAATGCACGGCGTAAGTTACTTACTGTATTGCTGCGTATAGTATATGATTTGAATAACCAAGAGAAAGAAATGTTTATTTGGACATATTTGAATTAAAAAAACCACATATTGTGTAAAGCACTGTTGTCGTTCTTTTCCAGACTTGGTCGACTACCATGTCCACCCTGGAACCGCACACGGAAAAAGTATTTTAGGATTTTCAGGTCGTTTGTCCACAATGTACAGAGGACACTTCATCAATCTTTCACAGGATGGTAAGTATGCATAATTGATATATGCACAATACCTTCAGTAGAGTAAGTTTTCCCATTGTGCAGCTATGATTTCTAGAGTATTTCTTGAATTCATCTAAAACCATCCATCTCCATATTCAGAAGAGAGGATATCGTGGCTCCTTTTCTCGAACGACAGGATGCATGCGTACATTTTTTGGTAAAAGAAAAAAGTACCTTCAAATTACATAACATCTTGGAAGTGCAATGCATATCGCAAGATAATTCTTTTCAATCATATAGACTTGAAAATAAACAACGCTTTTCAGCGGTGAAACTACCGAGCTTCAATTTGTTTAACGCTCACTCTTCTTTTACTTCCAGCCAATAACGTCACAGTGTTGAATAACGTAGCCAAAATAATACAGGCTGACATTGAAGCCGAGGATGGAGTGGTCCACATCATATCTCATGTTCTTATTCCCTCTACTCTGTCTGCTGGTCTAGGCGGTGTTGTTGGATAAATTAATCATTAAAGAAATATATAGGAAAATATCCACCGTATAGTACAATTTTTTTTTTTACAAAAATTATATTACTAGGTTTGCCAGTCTATATTAAATCAAAAGTAATACGATATTCTGTGAGCATACAGAGCAATTAGAGACTTACATATTACTAGATTTAATATTTTTTTTAGCGACAGACAATTTTTAGAAATTTCAAAATACGCATTTCATTAAATTATGCTCATTTCTCTGAGGAGTCATGTAGGACTACAACCATTAAGTGGTTTTATCGATAAACTGAAGTTTTATCACAAACTCTTGAATGAGTGATGCATGTATTACTTGATCAAGTAATCGTTTAATTAAATGATAGAAGGGTATTTCCCAATCACATACGGTCTTCCATTGACATGTGAATATCATTACTAACTGTTAAAATTCAAATGCAGATCCCATAACATAATTTTGAAGAAATTATAGCAAAGTGTTTTTGGTGTCCAAATGCATTAAGAAGAAAACCTCTTCACCAGACATTAGATATTCAGATGAAAAGGTGAAGATAACTAACAGTGATCTATCTCATAGCTCCTATAAAGAATACAAAATTAAGTGTAGGGCAAACACGGACCCTTGGACACACCAGATGTGGGAACAGATGCCTAGGAGGAGTAAACATTCGCTGTCGACCGACCATACCCGCCGTGAGCCCTATATCTTGATAAGATAAAAATGAGTAATATTAAGATATTATGACGACCAATCAAAATCACTTTCTTCTCAATTTCAAAGCAAATCAGTTTCAAGTCTTCAAATAAATAAAATGCGTGTGTCGTGGGTTGATGTGGACATTGCACAATCTCGATCATATTGGATTAGATTACGGGATGGACTCTGCTGATAAATGTTCAGTGCAGAATGTGATTTTCAATGTAAAGTCAGGTTCTTGCGTCTATATCGTGTAAAGAGTTTATCGCATCAACTTTTAACAATCAATTAGTGTAAAGTACTCGCACATGAGAACGCTATTTATGTCACACATAAGGTGTTAATATTTCCATCTCAAAAACATATCAAGAATATGGGGTCAGATTTGAGAACAATATATAATAATGGTTTTTACTGGATGCCCCCCCCCCCCCCCGCAGCTTGTACCTCATATTCATGGTTACGTTGTCTTGTTTACGAAGGAGGATGGTCTGCGTAAATGCATACTTTCAGGCATTTAGCAAACATTTTCAGTTAATCATGTAGTTTTCACATGTTTTGGGTATGTCAGAACGAGGCGTCATGCAATTAATGTGAAGACAGCAATCCTTACATTAGTGTTTGAATGTTGTCAGCTTGACATTTCGCTTGTCAAAACCTGTCAAAATTTGAAAATACAAAGAATAAACAAAAAGTAGACTGCATGCCTTTGTTTCTTATAATTTGACGTTTATTTTTTGTTTGTTTTATTTCCATCTTAGAATTTTTGGGGTCATGATTGACACCACCATTTGTTGTTGAAGTGCACAGACATAAGCTTCAATTGCATGAACTGGACAAATCACCACATCCCTAACTCTTTGAACTGCAAATATATTTTCTTTCCCATTACTCAAAGTGTTCCCTACCGTGTGGCAAAATAAAAGTCCTGTATTATCTGGTAAGGCTTTAATTTCCTGAATAAGGACCTGACCCAAGTCATTTGCCCTGTCACCTGCAAAGAACTGAAGTAAGAAAAATGTTTTATCCCTAAGAAACACAAACTTATCTACATTTGCACTCGCTAACTTCAACCGATCATCAATGTACATGACAATTTCTTTTAACTTTCCATTGAAAATTGGCCTTGCCTGCTTCACCCTAACATGAGATTGAGTTTGTTCTTTCTGAATAGCTTAACATACTTTCGAACTTGTAAACTACCAACCGGATTACCAGAATAAGATTTTGTGTCCCATTGCTTACGCACACCATATGCCTCGAATAATTTTGACAATTTACCAATATTGACTGAACACTACCTGGTCATGACCTACAAAGGTATCCACACTCATCAAAAAATTCCCCTACAAATCTGCAATTTATATCGTGCACCTTTGTCTTCCCTCCCTTATCTGTATTTATTAGAAATCTACAAATGTCTTCTGTTGATGAATTCAACATTCTGACGTTTGAAAATTCATTCAAAATTTTTTCAAACTTTTTTAAAGAAGATTTTTGTTTCCCGTACTTAGTGTCATCCACTAATGAATTCAGATACCTGAATCTTCTATCCATTTCAGAAATCTGCCAATTATTTCTCAAGAATTTCCAATTGTCAAGATCTATAAAATAAAACAGTTAAAATGAAACTCTATATGCAGCAAGATCCCATACAAGACCTTTCATATCAGGAGTAAAATCTTGTTTCGATAGTACCAACAAAATATTTTTTTCACTTCTTCTACCCAACACTAAATTGTCATGCCTGCAGAATAATAGGAAAGGCCACCATACAGGTTTTGAAGATGGCAAAGGGACCAACATAGTACACACCCTAATCCCAATAGGCTTCCAAAATTTCAATAATGGTAAAATGAGTCCAAATGGTGGAAAAACATAAGGGGTTTCCCAATGTTCTAATCTCTGAGAAAAAACATTCACTCTAGCTGAAAAGGGTGTTGGATATGGTGTGAAATGCTTAAGTGGTTTCCCAAATTCAGCTTTCATTACATGTGAATTTAAGGACATCAAATCAATTGAGTGAGGGCCAAATTCCTCTTGAATTATATCCCACGCTTTTTCAAAAAGCTTGCAGTCAAGGAATGTAAGTTTTCTAGCTAGAACATCAGCTGGGTTACATTTCGATGGAATATAATGCAATTTCAAATCAATGTTGTTGATGTAAATAACCTGATACAAATCTTTTACTATTTTATTCAAACTAATGTCCTTTCTACCCCGATTTTCCCAAACCCTAACCAAAGCTATATTGTAAACAGGCATCTACCCTATGATTTTTCATAGTATCTTGGACCGCCACAAGAGCACAATAAAGAGCAGAAGCTTCTTTCAAATGAATTGGCCTAGAATCATCTATAGACCACAAATCACTCATCTCAACTTTTTTCCCCTGCAGCATGACCATTGCACCCCACTTAAACTTTGAGGAGTCGGTAAAGAGGGGTAACTGAAGGTGTCTCTCCTCTCTCCAAGACACAAAACCTTCCCATGAGTCAATAAATCGCCAATGCTCCAACTCACACCTTAAGAAGTCACCCATAATCACTGTCTTGCTATTTCTTAGACACCAACTAAAACTAATTGATCTGTTAACCTCAATAGTATATAACTTGGCAGCTAGGATAGCAAAAGAGAAAGAAATACACTTTCCTGCAAATCTTTGCAATTTTCTAACCTCAAGTTCCCTCCAAGGAAACAAATACTCCCTCAACTCTAAAAAATTATTGATTTTATCCTTAGGTAAAATAAATGCCTGTTTTATGGAATTGACCGTAAATGCTAAATGCTTAAGACACTGAACTGTATGAAAAACACATTTCTTCAAACCAAGGGTGTAACGTAGTCTTGTAAAACTTGACAAACGATATAAAGAGCCAGCTCAGCCTTCCTATAGCCTTGATTCCTATCATAATTTGAAGTTTCTAACTTGCCTATCAACCTGTCATCAATGTATTGTGAAATTGAAACACCCAGCTGTCTACAATATCCCGTTGCAACAATTCCTAAAGAATGATAACTATATGCACTGCTTTTAAAACCAAATGGAAGTGTTCTGTACACCATGTAATATCCCCAAATTGAATATCAAAGTAAGTTCTAGAATTCTCACCTAACAACACATGATCACATCCAGACTTATCATCAATAGATGTCCTGTAACCGTCTTTGTGAATAAGTCTTGGAACACCTCGTAATGTCTCTAAACTGAAAGGACAATCCTTTATCCATAAGTTAAGGACTCCATCGTCATGACATAACCTAGGCTTATTTGGTTCAAAAGTATGGGGCATAACCAAATGTGGAGGATCCACCTCACGATTTTACCAAGCAATTGTAAAGACCCACTTCTCAACCTAGCTGTTAATTCTGATGCAATAAATTCCTGAAATTTTTCACAAGAAGCAGAATTTTGCATATAAACCATAGATGGCTTGGCTGAATTATGATTTCCCTTTAGAATTACCTTTAAAAGGTTTAATAAAATTTTGAACACCAACTCCATCTCTTAACCAAACCCTCATTTCACAAGAAATATCTCATTTTTCCCACTCTTGCAAACAATTGCGTATGCCTCCAGGGACAAAAGTACCAGGGTCCCTTAAAGGCAACTCACTTATACACACAGGTACATTGCTATTCACTACATTTTCTGCAGAAACAATAACACGAGAAGAGGGGTGAACTACCTCTCTATTTACGTTTACAAATCATGCACATGTATCTCTATGATATGCCATACATGCATCTTCAAAATTCTCTAAAAAAAAAAACTGCATTCAACTCCCAATTTGGTATAACTGGACAAATATGTTTGGCATTTTATCTGCAAATAGAATAATAGGAGAGGTAATCCAACCCTCCTCAACCCAAGTGAAATATGCACTAAGGCATCAGAGTCCTTTGGGATGGTTGAAATTACTTAATAATACATGAAGCCAAATATATACCAGCAAAGTTTTATTGAACAATTCAACAGTGACATACAAGATTCCTAAATTGCAGATATCAGATTTACATACTTCATTTTACACAATAAGACTACTTATCTTTCTCTTTCATCAGTTTTGGGCACCTAGCAACCATATGACCTGGGCGTTTACAATAATAACATGCACCTCCTACGTAAAGTTTGTGCCTAGGAAACCTGGCCGATATAGGCCCTTACATAGGCATACCCTGCCAAGCTCCCTTGGGGGATTGCCAAAATGGAAAATTAGTGTTACCCGGTACAAAATAAGACCCTTGAGGACCTGCAAAACCTACAGAAGACACTGAATTTACATTATCCTTAACTCTTTGTTCTCATCTAAATAGTTTTTATTCTTAGACCATTCTGCTACTACAGATATAATTTTCTTATCGTCTGCTTTTCCAAACAATCGTTGACACAAACCAAAAATATCAGGATTATTTTCAAATTTCCTACAAGTTTGCAAAGCCTTAGTATAGTAATCAACCTCTTTATGACCAACTGAAATTGCAATATCTACCAATGATTCAACAGCATCCAACATAACTGCAGAAGCTGTTAACTTAGACCTCATTGCCAAAATTGAAATGTTCTTTAACGCCAGGTTCACCTCTTTATCTGTAATCCCTGTCATTTCTTTCATGGCTGATTCCATCTTCTCCAATCTAGCTTCAGTGTCATTTTTTTCTTCTCTAGAACACAAAAACATCATTAAAAGACTTGAAACTTACCTACTTACTTTAGTTACTTATATGGTTAAGCTAAAGGTGTAGCTTACCTCCATCTTTCAATTCTTTAACCACTACACCCTCATGAGATTCTACAGATTGATACGTGGAGGGACGTGAACCCGGTTCTACCAAAATAGTGGGTCTAGCAATTGGAGTTGACTTTAGTGCCCCAACATCATTAGCCATGTAAATAGCGACATGTACCAGGAGTCTGACGTTATTGATATCCCTTGGCTTTCCAACTAGACTCAGCACCTCCTTTGCTTCCTCCCCTGTAAAGTTTTTGAATTATGTTTCTAACTCCTCCATGGAATACCTTGTGAAGGGATGTTCTTTTTTCAGTCTTGCCAATTTTCTCTCGTCCTGAATCTCCACATCCTTCAACCTCAATGCTTGGAGTAGTAGATTCTTGCCAAGCAGGAAGTGTTTCTGCTTAACTATCGACCTCTATTAGAATAAATAATTTAAATTAAAAATACCGAATTACCAAACATGTAATATAAATATCTAAAACTTAACGTAAATTACACAATGCGTTAATTATAAACAGAACTCAAGGTAAATTTTCCACACATCATAAACTCAATCATACTGGCCAAAATATATGAACTGCCATTGAAATATTTTCTTAAACTGTATAAAAATAGGATAATTCTCAAATTATCGGAAATGTACAAAAAAAATACAAGGACAAATTTGTCTAACCGAACATTACCAGAATACAAAATGTAAAGTATCGTACCAATTTATTCTCAAAATATAACCTAGTGGTATTAACAAAATCGAAGACGAACTTGCCTGGAATCCATTAGGTAAATAATCATACAAGAGATTATAAACACCACATATATTTCAAAATCTCACGCATCATGAGAGGCAATGCATAACCACTAAAAACACTAAGACCAAAGTGGTACAACAGCATACAAGAATACTACTATAATACCACATTTATACATTTTCAAATATCTCAAAATGGTGTTAACAAAATACAAGACAAGCTTGTATAATATCCATAAATATCCAACTAGACAACATTAAAATGCTGTACCATAACATTTGTATAACACCACAATTCTTAAAATATCAAATATTGGTGTTTACAAACCAAATATAAGAAAAGCTTGTATAATACCCATGAAGATTAACCTGGATGTGGTACCACTAAATACTTGGAAAACTTGCATACCACTGCAGTTCTCCAAATAACAAAATTGCGTAAACAAAATACAAGATAAACAAGGTATAACACCCATAAACATCAACATGGTGTACAATCAAATACAAGAAAACTTGTATAACACCATAAATCTCAAACTGTACATAACGGTGTGATCCAAATACAAGTCAAGCTTGTATAACACCAAAATAAAACAGTGGTGTACAACCAAATACAAGAACACTCGTATATTGTGATTGACCATACCATTTTGCTGAAGCGTCTCAATTTTTCTTTCGGTATCTCTGGGGCGGCTCTAAAATGGATTGAATCATATCTAACTCATCGTACCCAAAAAGTTGTCATCGGTGAAAGCGTATCAAGAGATCAAGTTCTGCGTTTTGGTGTACCGCAGGGCTCGGTCCTAGGGCCAATGTTATATTGCCTATTCTCGAAACCAATTGGTAAAATCTGTCGAGACCATGGCATGTTGTTCCACTGCTACGCAGATGACACACAAATCTACCTCGTTATTAAACCAAATGAGATCTGGATCGACTTGAAACATCGACTTGAGACTTGCTTAGCTAGTGTGAAAAGCTGGATGCGTGCAAATCTACTCAAAATAAGATAAAACGGAATTTATTGTTTTCACACCTAAAAATCAACTTAAAAAATCAGTGTTACACCACATTGATTTTGAGGGAGTTGCCATTTCCGAATCAGAGTGCGTAAAAAATCTTGGTGTGTTTTTCGATAAACCACTAAGCATGAAAAATCATATCAGCGCCGTGTCAAAATCAAGTCTTTTCCATCTGCGCAATATTAGCCGCATTCGCCCATTCTTAACTGAAGAAGCTTGTAAAACCTTGGTGATTGGTTTAGTAATATCAAGACTTGATTACGGAAATGCACTCCTTTACGGAATTCCTGAAACCAACGTATCAAAACTCCAAAAAATTCAGAATACAGCAGCAAGAATCATAACTCGAACCAAGAAGTACGAACACATCACTGAAGTATTAATATCTCTTCATTGGTTACCGATTAAATTTCGTACATACTACAAGATCCTTCTCTACACCTTCAGGTCACTACAGAATACATCGCCATCTTACTTGAAGGAACTGGTGACGATTTATGCGCCGTCACGAGCATTGCGCTCTGAGAAGTCAATGCTACTTACGAAACCTCGTGTGCGCACTGAGACATACGGAATTCGTCGGTTTGACCACGCAGCAGCGACACTCTGGAACAATCTACCAGACTCGCTGCGATTCCAGAAATCAATTTTTACATTCAAACGGGACTTAAAAACGTATCTTTTTAAATTAGCATACAGTGTTTAATCATTTTACCTAGACGTATATCAATTTTATTTCATGTATTTTTAACCTTCAGTCATTTTGGTGTCCTTCTGAATCTTTTGTTGTTAATATTACTTTCATTTATATTCTAGTGTCTGTATAATTGTGTAATTTGAATTGAAGCGTTTTAATCCTTACCATGTTTACTGTATCACAGGCTTTTTGTTAATGTGGTCATGTAATATAATTTTTATCATGTTCAGCGCCTTAGGGTAAATTTATTTTTATATAGGGCGCTATATAAATGCATATATTATTATTATTATTATTATTATTATAACACCACCATATCAAAATCAGTCAACTACGAGGCAAACTCGTTTAACACCAATAAAATATATAAATCAAACATGGAACAAACCAAATACAAGAAAACTTGCCTAGTATCACACGTAGACATAATCTGCGTCACGAGAAATGTGTGACGAAAAATGAAAATAAACTCTCGAGCAATAAAGACAAAAATAGAAACACGAGAGCGGCACACACAAATAAAAGTAACATATTCAAAAACAAAATTAAACAACGAAACCTCTATAAAAAATGTGATGTCGAAACCAAATACAATGAAAGTCGTATCGCCTAGAAGCTAACCGGCCGCTCTGACACTCAAACACGTCTGCCTCGAATGGCTTTTCGGTTCAAAGTGAATGAGTATTGGTCAACTCTCGCGAGATCTCACTTGGAATATTCAATGAAACAGTTTTTACTTTTGTTCTCGGTGACCAATCACGTTGAACGAATTACATAGCGTGGTCACCAAAACTCACTTTTACTGGAACCTTACGGCTTGTTAATGTGTGAAAATTGTACGCTCATCAAACTGACAGACTGTTATTGGAAAGATGATAATTCTACCTATATGTAAATATACTAAATAAACTCTATAATATTTGGTAATAATTTTTTTAGTATATACATATACGCCTTATATAATACAATATCAAAATTACGCTGATGTTTTGTGCTTTGTTATGTTGTCAAACGAGGAGTTGGTGGGTGTCTGTTTTGTTGCCATTGGGATTTCAATATCAATCTATGAGCTCCTTTTGACATGGATGGTCTATGTTTTACATCGGTCTATATATTCATGATACATATATTCCATTCTGCTTGCTTCTGAATTTCTAAGGCTCGTTCGTTTATGTAACGCTGATAAGGTATTCAAATCAACGTGCCCCTACATGTGAAAAACAGGCTATATAAATCGGAATCCAATAATAATGTCAGTATAACGAATTAAAAATGGAGACGATGATTATAATTCAGGTACGTGACTCTGATTTTGCAAGGATGCATTTTTTGGTACAAAGCAAACTTTAAAACTTCGTAAAGTTGATTACATTCAATTAACCAATTTATGTAATGTTTCGTTTTAAGGATTTTTAAGGCCCAAATATTCTCGGACTAAGAAAACAAAACATTTAAAGATCTAGAGCACTCGGGTAGTGCACGTCAACCAATCCCATATTTTAGGACTTCATATCTTCTTGCATGTAGAAATCCAGGCGCGCCTCTTTTCCGTGACCAAAGGTCTACTACTAGTATTCAGTCAATTTTTACAGATATTAGTCACCATTTTGTAGAGTAAAATAATTGGCCCATCTGCTACCACTCTCCTATCAGTTCGCTCAAGTCGAGATTCATTAAAGGAATAAGATAATTCTCAAATTATCGGATATATATTTGTACTGCTACAAATTTATTAATAATTGGAATTGCAATGTTCATACATTGCAAGGTCACTCTGTCCAGAGGTTCAAAACAGATTTGAATTGGATGCTTAAATATTAATTTGTCAATTTGTACTACACTTTTATCAGTGATCTTGATATTTTCAAGGTTTATCTTTCTGTGTCTTCCTGTGAGGATGAAAAGGTAAAGATAGCCAGTGGTCAATCTCGTAACTTCTATAAGGAATAGAAATTAAGATTTGGGTTGGTTAGTTGTATATTGTTTAATATCCCTCTCGAGAATATTTCACTCATGTGAAGGCGTCACCATTTCAGATAAAAGGCTGCAAAAGTTAAGCATGTTGTGACACGGGCCTCGGTTTTTGCGGTCTCATCTGATGGACCGCCCCATTTAGTCGCCTCTTACGACAAACAAGGGTTCCTGACGAAATATTCTAATAATTTTCACAATTATGCGTTAAGGCTAGTTGAATTAAAGTTATTTTTGAAAATAAATAGAAAAGGTGAAAAGTCCATAGACCATCACACGACTAGCAGACCTAGATCAGAAAACGTTACAGTGTCATTGGTTAAGACGAGCTAAAACGTGTTAGCGATTTAGATGCAACTGAAAAATTCCAAACGAGTTTTTTCGTTTACCGCTATTTATAATATCTTTTAATTCGAACACCCAGAATTGAAATATTTTTAAGAATTGTTGAAAACAAACGCACTTGCTATAACATCTTCACACCTTAATCGAACTTGATTTTAAAGTCACATTTGGAAATCCAACTTATACTTCTCCCTTTTCAGAATAAGAATTCTTCAAAGTCACGTTTCAGTTCAAACCTACTTCATATACCAGTCAATTGGACGGATAAATATGAATTGCCGTATCTATACTGGATTCCAAATCTTCACAAAAACCACTATGGAAATACATTGCAGGATCCAGTAAATATTTTATCATTTTACCAAGCTCCCATCTCTACTCTTCTCAAAATTATTAACTCCTATGGTGGAGAAACTTCAGATGTATTGTGCCACAACATATGTGAGAAGTTGCGTAAATCAACTGTAGATTCTCAAAAATTCCAAGGAACGTTTCGTATAATTTCTAGTGATTGGAAAACAAGGTACATATTTTGTTAGACACCACTCCGATAACCCGCACAAGTACTCTGAGGCAGACATTAAGAGTATGCTTGGCTTTCTTGTTGATAACTTTTTTTACGTAGTGTTTGGAGACCAAGTCTTCCAACAATCCATTGGTATTTCCATGGGCACTAATTGTGCTCCCTTATTGGTAGACTTATTTTTATATTCATATGAAGCGGAATTTGTTCAGAAACTGTTACAGGATAAAACAAAAAACTTGCCGTGTCCTTCAACCATACATATAGATATATCGATGACGTCTTAATAATTGGAATTGCAATGTTCATACATTGCAAGGTCACTCTGTCCAGAGGTTCAAAACAGATTTGAATTGGATGCTTAAATATTAATTTGTCAATTTGTACTACACTTTTATCAGTGATCTTGATATTTTCAAGGTTTATCTTTCTGTGTCTTCCTGTGAGGATGAAAAGGTAAAGATAGCCAGTGGTCAATCTCGTAACTTCTATAAGGAATAGAAATTAAGATTTGGGTTGGTTAGTTGTATATTGTTTAATATCCCTCTCGAGAATATTTCACTCATGTGAAGGCGTCACCATTTCAGATAAAAGGCTGCAAAAGTTAAGCATGTTGTGACACGGGCCTCGGTTTTTGCGGTCTCATCTGATGGACCGCCCCATTTAGTCGCCTCTTACGACAAACAAGGGTTCCTGACGAAATATTCTAATAATTTTCACAATTATGCGTTAAGGCTAGTTGAATTAAAGTTATTTTTGAAAATAAATAGAAAAGGTGAAAAGTCCATAGACCATCACACGACTAGCAGACCTAGATCAGAAAACGTTACAGTGTCATTGGTTAAGACGAGCTAAAACGTGTTAGCGATTTAGATGCAACTGAAAAATTCCAAACGAGTTTTTTCGTTTACCTCTATTTATAATATCTTTTAATTCGAACACCCAGAATTGAAATATTTTTAAGAATTGTTGAAAACAAACGCACTTGCTATAACATCTTCACACCTTAATCGAACTTGATTTTAAAGTCACATTTGGAAATCCAACTTATACTTCTCCCTTTTCAGAATAAGAATTCTTCAAAGTCACGTTTCAGTTCAAACCTACTTCATATACCAGTCAATTGGACGGATAAATATGAATTGCCGTATCTATACTGGATTCCAAATCTTCACAAAAACCACTATGGAAATACATTGCAGGATCCAGTAAATTTTTTATCATTTTACCAAGCTCCCATCTCTACTCTTCTCAAAATTATTAACTCCTATGGTGGAGAAACTTCAGATGTATTGTGCCACAACATATGTGAGAAGTTGCATAAATCAACTGTAGATTCTCAAAAATTCCAAGGAACGTTTCGTATAATTTCTAGTGATTGGAAAACAAGGTACATATTTTGTTAGACACCACTCCGATAACCCGCACAAGTACTCTGAGGCAGACATTAAGAGTATGCTTGGCTTTCTTGTTGATAACTTTTTTTACGTAGTGTTTGGAGACCAAGTCTTCCAACAATCCATTGGTATTTCCATGGGCACTAATTGTGCTCCCTTATTGGTAGACTTATTTTTATATTCATATGAAGCGGAATTTGTTCAGAAACTGTTACAGGATAAAACAAAAAACTTGCCGTGTCCTTCAACCATACATATAGATATATCGATGACGTCTTATCAATCAACAATCATAATTATATCCATTTGATATACCCTGATGAACTCGAAATAAAGAACACTACAGAATCTGCTTCATATTTGGATATTTTACTTAATATTGACTCTAATGGCAGACTGACAACTACATTATATGACAAGCGTGATGACTTCAACTTTGCAATCATCAACTTTCTATATTTATGTAGTAATATACCACTTTTGCCTGCTTATTGGTGTATATATCCCAGTTGATTCGATAGACGAGAACATGCCAGGCGTATGAGAATTGTTTAAAGCGAGGTCAACTACTGACAAAAAAAGTTGATGTTGCAGGGTTATAACGAATCTCGTTTGAAGTCACCATTTCGCAAATTTTACGGTCGCTATAATGACCTTGTTTGCGATTACAGAATGTCTCTTGGACATATGTTGAATGATTTGTTTCATACCCTTTGTTAGACTGTCATTTTTCATACTAACTTTGACTACGGGTAATCCCGTATACCTAATTTCGACTAAGGGCTCACGGCGGGTGTGACTGGTCAGCAGAGGATGCTTACTCCTCCATGGCAAGTGATGCTACTTTCGTTTTGTCGGAGGTCCTTGTTGCCCTACACTCGAACATGTATTATATGTCTTTGGGATTTATGATTACGATTAGCACATTGTTTACTTCACCATTCGATATTAAATCATAATAATAAACGTTTCAGCATCAACAGCACGAAAAGTACAGATTTTCAACACTTTACACCACCATTCTCCACGACAAATTAAGACTAGGCTTTCTGGCATCATAAACAATTGTTTCTTCAATAAAAATGGAAAAAGAAAGTATACATATCTTGTGATCAGATCAGTAAACTAACTGCTTCTACCACGAATACTTGAAGTTGATATCAAGAAGATTCTGGAGTTCCTCAATGACATTATCTAGGCAGTCTTTGGTGAATTTCAAGGGCACGAATCATGCTCCTTTATTAGCTGACTTGTTTTTGTATTCTAATGAGGTAAAAGTTCTTCAAAACCATTTACACGAGAAGAAAAAATATCTAGATGTGACCTTCAACTCGACATTTAGATACATCGATGACGTTTTATCTATTAACAATGCCAACTTTCATTTATATGTCGATTCGATATATCCTAGTGAACTTGTAATAAAATACACCACAGAGTTTTTCATATTTGCTTCATATTTGGATATTTCATTGAACAAAGGTGTGAATGGCAAATTAACAACTGAACTTTATGACAGATCACTTCAGTTCCCTCATCATCACCTTCCCACATATATCTTTCAATATTTCATTCTCACGTGCATGCGGTGTTTATTTCTTTCAACTGGTTTGATACTCGAGAGCATATTCTACATATGATCTATTTTCAAATCAAGGCAAGCTACTGACAGATGGGTTGATGTTACAGGGGGTTTCAACAATCTCGCTTAAAAGTAGATATTTTGCAAATTTAATAGTTGCCGGATCTAATTTGCAATACAATCTGTGATTAGGTCGAATGCTGTTTGATATTTTTGGGTCGGTCTTTACATACTGATTTTGAAATCGTATTATTCCGCTTATATTAGGGATCGCCGTGAGTATGACCGGTAAAGAGGAATATGATTATTCTTTCTAGGCATCTGATCCCGCCTCTAGTGTTTCCAGGTGTCCGTATTTGCTCTACCCTCAATTTTCTAATTCATCGTTGTTTGGTATCTTCGCTTTTTCATGAGTATATGTGTTGATTTTAAAAAGGTGGAAACACAATTCTGAAGCATACATTATTATCCCCTTGCAATTAATATTGACATGGAATTTAGTAATGGGACTATTCGTTTGTGGTCGAGTATAACGCCAAGGTTTTAGGTTCACTAGAGACTGGGCATTCTTTCTCGATTGATTCGATACTTCTCATATAGCTTTGTTATCAAGTGAGAAAGAGCCCCATTGATTTTGAACCATAGACAAAGGTTACTATGGGACTTACTAGAAAAATTGCGATGGGATGCCGCATTACAGAGCTTTTTTTTCCATCATGACCATTACTATGATAACTACGATCAACAAATCAATTATAAATACTACCTCTGTGGTGTATTGATTGTAGGTTTTCTTGTTGGGAATAAGCAAGGCTTTCATCTTGGGTGCTGATTCTTGCAAGTCTCCGCCTGTAGCCACTGGATTCCAGAACACGAGATACAACGGACTCTGGTATGAAGTATCTAAGGCTCAGACAGCTGGCGGAGGGTTCTTTGAGAAGGACTGCGTATGCACGACGATCGACGTGCAACCTATGCCCTCAGCAACCAACGGAGATTCTAAAGCCATCAACAGCTGCCGAAAGCTTACACCTACAGGCAATTTTATGAATGCCACAGGTCTGTGTTTTAACAGATTTCTCGGTTTCCGAACAGTCATATAAATAGACAAAAACCCAATCAAGTTTTAGAGGAAATAAATCAGGATATGTACTAGAGTTGTGATAAGATATTACTTGTACGCTTTTGTTCCTATATCCATCATTTTTTCTTCACTGATGACAATCCAAGGAATGAAGTCTATAAATTCTTGTCGGAGTTTTTTTCTGACTTTTCAAAACATATTACGCTTGAAAAAATATCAATTATTTTGAAACATGTGTACCATTTCCTTGTAAATTGAAAGTCAAATGTGTTCGACAAGCGGGAAAATACCCACATTAAATCTTCAGCATAGTCTTCCAAAAAGCCATTAAGTACGAAACCGAATTTTTAAAAGCGATTTATAGAGCACAAACAACCCAAAAACCATTTGTATGTTATAAAAATTGGTCAAATATTAGTTTTAGTCCTTAAATTGTCCGCCTTATTTTTCACTATATAGTTAAAGAAACAATATAACTATGGTTACAGGAACACTATCGAACGAGGGTCCATTGGGTCACTGGAAGGAAGGGTTCTTCCCTGGAGCTCCTAAGGTAAGCTAATGACTTCTTCCCATAATTTCCAATGGTAAGTTATTAAATTCCTCTTAGGACACATTTAACTAAATTAATGACTTCTTCCCAGAACCCTCTAAGTAAGCTAATGACTTTCCTCGAAACGGATTAGTTCGGACGAAAAGTAAATTATTGAATTCTACTCAAATTAAAACTACATATTACATGGAAAGTTATTTCCCTTCCATTGTTAAACAGTGAAACAACTTGCTTGACCACATTAAAAATGCTCCTGGAATAACGTCATTTAAAATCCTCTTGAATTTATATCTTTGTAAAGAGGGGATTTATCAGATCACCTGTATTGATTCTGCTGTAAATGTTTATCATTACTATTTCGTATGTCATAGATATAATAATCATACAACGATATTGCTATATCAAGTCACACCAAATATTACAAACTACTACTGTATGCAAGTACTGATCATCTAAAGCAGTATATGTTTTTTTTTTATTACAGAAATGAAACAATTTGCCTAGTAAACACCTGTATTGTAAATGTATCTCATTCAAAATCTTTATATTTTTTACTTCTACAAAACGGTACATATGTTCCTTATTTTCTCCTTCCATTTTAGACTAGTTTTCTTCTTGCATGGTTACTCTGTTTTCTTTCTCTCTCTCTCTCTCTCTCTCTCTCTCTCTCTCTCTCTCTCTCTCTCTCTTCTCCACGTTCTCTTCTATAGTCTTCTTTTTCTACTTGCTTTGCTTAATTTATCTATATAGAGCAACTATATCACGAGTTAAATCTAACTTTACATATTAATAATGCAATGTACATGCAAATATTTCTATGTATATAATTTATGAAATTATTACTACTTGTATATAAATCTTGTACCGTAAGGTGAAGTCGACTCATACAGGGATTAGGGTCTGCAGCCTAGTGCCGTTATACATTGAGTACATAATAAAATAATGTTTAAAATAAAAACAAATTCAAAGGAGAGCCAAAGGTGAGTTTATGACTTCTTCCTGGAAACTTCTAAGGAAGCTAATGACCTCTCTCCAAGAAATCCCAAGGTTAGATATAAATGACTTCTTCCCCGGAGCTACTAATTAGGAAAACTAACGTCTTAACATCGTCCTGGCCAGGACCTCCGAGCGAAAGTTGATAACTTTTTTGGTGGTCTTTCTCTTCTCTGTACCATTAGCTGTTATCCGCTAATGTCTAACAAGGTACTATAGATATTTTATTCCATAACGTGTCGAACATTTTTATTAAAAAATGCACTTGGAGTGATATTTCAGAATTGTTTAAGGTTTATTTGGGAGGGGTACGATTCACTTTGCAGGGAATTGTAGTAGTACTGTGACATGTAGTGATTTTATAATTGCAGGCAGATTACACCATAATTTATCTGACAGACAGTGTGGCAGTGGAGTACGATTGTAGCTCTTTCCTGGGCCTATATACGAACTACTGCATCCACATTCTGTCGCGAACCCCTACCATATCTTCTGACGAGGAGAACGCCGCTATCAAATACGCCGAGAGTTTAGGAATAAACACTCAAAATTTACCATTTCACAAAACCTTACAAGAAGGATGCTGGTGAAGATTAGATACACAGTTATACTATTATGTATAATGCATGAAATACTCATTTGTTGTATAGGATATATGACAAAAACCGAAATGAACATTTCCTTAAATGTCCGATTGATAAAGGTTACTCATTGTGTGTAAAAGAATGCAAATATCATTCACTGCCTTGTGTAATTTAATTGCACAAGCGATACATTTCATTGTAATATTTAAGAAATAAATTTCTAATTTGTTTGAAGCATTGTTTGTTATCTTCACTTGTCACTATAGGGGCGTAAACAATGGAATCATATAGTAATTTTTGCGCATATAAACGACGAAGGTGATAATGCAGAAATCATAATCCAATTTTCAATTTCTATATAACCCCATAATATAAACAAATTAGACTTGTAGTCCTGATATTTCGTAATTTAACCTGTTTCTATTTTTATAAGTTGAAAGGTCACTTGCGTGTCACAGTTTATATCGAAAATTATAAACACTATATATCACTAAAGTTTATAACTAACAAATAGATAAATGTAAATATTATTGTATATGATATTGTGAAAAACATTTCATAAAAAGGTTAAAGGTCAAGTCAACGTCCGGAAATTGATTGGATGAAGTGGTGTAGTACACTGTTGGATCAACCTCCTTGATGGTACAGTGCTATGCCGTTCAGTTTACCGAAGGATGGTGGCCCCACCGGGGTCTCTCCTGAACCGTCTTTATTCAATCGTACAACTCCACTGAAATTAAATTTTAATTCTTACTTTCAGATTTTATACTCAATCTAAGCAAGTAAATATAGTAATCAATGTTATACATGTTGATTTGCTTTAAAACTAGTATCAGGGCCGATGTAGCTAAAGGAGCACGTGTCCCTTCAATGTGGGGAGTACAAATATGTCTGTCCCGGTCTTTCTGTAAAACCCATAATTTGAAAATAAACCTTAGGAATGAAAATGTTATCTATACATAATTTCCCGAAATTTGCGTAAAATGCCGATTTTTCTTCTATTAGTTTTGATCTTCTGGGCATCTATAGCGGTCCCAAACTACTGGACGTTTATAATGAATATAGAAACCTTACTTCAGAAACGTATTATTTTATAAGTGTTAAAGAACATATCGGCTTCTTTTTTCATGCATATATTAAGTTATTCTTGCAAATATCCTAGGTTTACACTCAATGTAATCTAAATGGTTTCAAAGGAGGATGTATATGTAAGGAATTAACACTGAATTAATTAAATGAATGAAACACTGTTAAGTTTAAACTTTTCGGAAGTTTTTTATGGGTTTTCCACACACACACACACACACCTTGCCAGAGTTGTATATTCTATGAAAGCATCGTGTAAAATCACTGTTGTAATTAAATGTTGCTTTTTAGAACACAATTCAAATGTAATGCTTTTGTTGTGACGATTTTCATACATACTCTTTGGTCCAATCAGACACATATAGGTACTGGGAGTCCACATCGATTCCAAAGAAGTGGGCCCCTGCATCTTGAAATATCATCTTCCTGTTTTGCCCATTGGTGTCCATTACCTCTATTTTATTTGTTCCAGCATCGCACAGATACAGCTTATTTGCTGCAAGAAGATTAAACAGCCCTACTAGAATCTATTGTCTAAATGTTTTACATCTGCAAAGATTTATTTTGAAGAGAAGGCTAGCACTCACTACTTCCGTCAAAGACGAGTCCATTTGGATATATAAGCCCCGAGTCTACCAGAGTATGACGATTGGACCCATCGTAGCTCGATTTTTCAATCTTTGGATGAGTACCCCAGTCTGTCCAGAAAACGACTCTAAACAACACAAACAATCCATTAATTAATACATTTCTGCAATCAAAATCTATATGATTACAAACCTGCTGTTAATGTGTGATTACACGATTGCTTTCGCCGAAAGAAAAACTAATTGGGCATTATCCATTTTATTTCTAGTAAAATAAAACCAGGTATTCATTAGTTCACAGTCACAAGAAGCTCATTGATCAACACGCTCATCTGAGTCACTTCAGTGCAACTGTTATTTAGGAGACTATCCTCTTTATTCCCACGAAAAAGTTTGAAACTATATTAGACCTTACCCTACCTCCAAGGGATCATGACCTAATTGAAATGAAATCTACATAACATAGATGTCCTTCTATATCAATATTGTTAAACGACCTTGATGTTCTTTTAAAGAATCCCCCTATATTCAAGTCTCCATATTCATATATCTTGTTTTTGATCCCTGATTCTGGCCCCACCCTAACCTTAATATCAATAATTTCACACAACTTGGGAATGTTTGCATATTATATATGATTTAGTGTGCCTCTGCTACTCTTGATAGGATTTTGGTGCATCTTCCCATGTAAGATTCTGATCCCTAACCTACCTCTCAGTATCATGCACGGTTACGTCAAGGCAGGTCGAACTCCATTTATGCACGTAAATTACACAGTCTTCAAAATATGTCCTACACAAAGGGAGGAAGCTACTAACTTTATAAAACTGTTTTGCTTGTTTATACGAGTACATTGTGCATCATAACAATGCGACAAATATACGCTTCCGTATGACATCATTACGTGGCTGTTGCCTTAATAGAAAATGAAAAAATGTAACACTATTCCAGGGTTTACACAATAATATAACTGGCAATAATAACGGTAAAAACGCCCAACGTTTATGAAAAGTGTTGCTAGAATCTTACCGCTTTCAGCAAGAAATGGGTATTTTACACTTTACAACAATGTTCCAGAGTTTTCGTAGGAAGTTGTTTCACGGACTTTATCCCATCAAAGATTTTCATGACCTGTCTTAACGTACGCACTTGATTCAAACTTGAATCTGCACTACCTGAGGCTGAACGCATACTAGCCATGACCCTGTTGTTCTTGAGAAGACTTTCAAGTATTTCCCGAGGATGCAAACATACTAGACTGACTAATCTTGGTCCTGATGCCCTTGAGAATAATATTTTAAAAGATCTTTTCCTATATATTTTTATTTATTTATTTGTTTTACGTCGTCTGCCGTGAAAAAGGAAGCTCCAATTTAAAGGTCATATGCGGAAGACCCGTGACCCTTTTCTAAATTCCGAGTGCTTGGTGAAGAAGCAATCACTAGCTTTATTCACGCCTTAGGTTCGATGCGGCCATGGTGTGAGCGGGGCTTGAACTCACGATCTTCTGGTTTAAGAGCAAACATTTTAACCACTAAAATATATCGACCGTTATTCTTACGTAGACTTGATCCCCTATTGAGTTCCCATCCCAGGAGGGGGGGGGGGGGGGGGGGGGGACATGATACTACCTGAGGATGCTTGCATATCATTATGACTAATCATGGCCCTGCTACTTTTGAGGAAAAAGATTTTAAAGACTATTTCCTATACATTCCAGTGTAACACTATTAATTCCTACCGAGTCTCCAACCTACTCACGAGAGCACTGATTTCAACAAATTTCAATCTGCATTACCTGAGGATGTTTGTCTATCAACATGACTAATCATGACGTAGCTGTTCATAAGATTCAAAGATTTTTTTATTATATATTCCCATGAGAAACGTTGACCTTTTTTATTGTGGCCTCATCAAACCTACAGCAATGACTTGAATAATTTCAAATTTATACTCATTAAGGAAGCTTTCACGTAAGTTTTGTTTTTTCTGGTCCATTGGTTCTTGAGAAGATTTTTAAAAGATGCCACTATAATTTCACTATTTGTCAGTTATCTACCCTTTGAAAAGGGAGTGGCTCTTTATTTGAACAATTTCGTTTCTCTTTACCCAATGATGCTTTATGGCAAGCTTGATTGAAATAAGCCCTGTGGTTCTGGAGGAGTCAAAATGTGTAAAGTTTACAGACGGCCATACAGACAGACTGACGTCCAGCAACAGGTAGTCAGAAAAGCTAACTTGAGCTAATAACTCAAGTGAGCTAAAAGTGAAAAAAAATATGTATTTCAGTTTCTTATGATATAAAGATTGATTGATGTTTGGTGTTTTTCGCCACACTCAGTTATCTGGTGGCGTCCAGTTTTTATTGGTGGAGGAAAGAACCCGACACAATGTACCCGGGGAAGAAACCACCGACCTTCCGAAAGTAAACTGGCAAACTTTCTCACATATATAGGCGCGAGCAAGAATCGAACCCGCGCCGACTAGAAGTGAGAAACCTTTTGATTTTGATCGCAATGCTCTAACCACTCGGCCACGGAGTCCCCCGATGATATAAAGAAAATGTACTAAACAAAGAAAGACAGTATAAAGTGAAAGTGAATATCACTGATCTGAATAGTTTTCCGACAACTGACAAGAGTAAATAAAACACTAAATATGACCAACGACACGAACCACAGGCAATTATATCGCTTGGGTTCGAATCTACTATTAAAAGCTTTAGGTATAAAACTTTAAATATAGATACCCAAGTTTGCCGATGTAAAATCAGTAAACCAAACAGTACAAAATTCATCTCTGTATTCTAATATGATCACATATATCCAATCTACATTACTACCTATGGCAATGATAAGTGAAAGTGCAGACGGTTTTACAATTTTCAGTCACTTGGAACTATTACGGACTTCTGTTTATAAATCGAGGTAAGAAATTCAACTTAAAAATGATATCTAATGTTCCACATTCTATTTAATTGCTTACTGCAATGCACAAACATTCTCTTTAGTCGTACAGTGTCAGGGGCCCAGATAAAACTCGACCAAAAAATAATAGGCATTTTTCTGAATTCATTTCTGCATATCTTGGGAAGTATACGGAATTTCGGTTTCAACTTTGGTAGTAATGTAGATTGGTCATGTGTGAAAAGCACAAAAACATAACGTAACGCTATCGCTTTCTCCGCCAATGAAATATGGGCATATAAACCAAGTAAATAACAGAAAGAATCTCACTGGTTAGCCACATCTAAGGTCACAGATCTAGGTTCATCAAGGTTTGTGTTGGTAACATTGACTGCATTGGAACCATCTATTCCCATTTTAACAATTACGTCATTTCCGGTGTCAGTATAGAATATCAATCTGTTTTGTAGATCTAAAGTTAAACCATCGGGTACAGCAGCTGAAATAGAAGGACAGAAAATGCAGAACGTGCATGTCTTCTAATGCGAAACTATAAAATACTTTATACTTTAGTCACTACGAAACTACATGTACATGAATTGAACGACTTTCGGTTTTGTAACAATTACCACTATTGAGACGTCTTAGGATCTTTTCGTTGGTTCCATCTAAATTGGTGCTTTTGATCATGTGCAGAACTACGTCTGTATAGTACACTATGTGTGCCACTGGATCGTAGTCTATTGCTATCGGGGTGCGCACTGCAGACTGAGGGATAGCAGAATAGCTACCGGTCTCCAAGTCCATTCTGTAAATCTCCTGAATGTAGGAATCCGCCACTAGCACAAAGTCTCGAATAGTGTTCAGATCTACAATAATATGTCAACTGAACGAAACTGGAATGAATTGTGCATAATGTAACGCAAATATAAACAACTGAAAAAATAATCCATATCCAATGCATAATACAAATTAACCCGAATCACTTGCAAGTATTGCTGTACTTGGGCTGCCAATGGAAACACAGAATCTTCCAATGCAAACGTACCAAATGTACAGTTTACCCCAGCGTCCTCGTTATGACCGCAGTTGTGAAGGCCCCAGTCTCCGATCTTTGTGCACTGAGCGATGTGAGATTCCTCCCCGGTGCAATTAACGTCATCCAAGAAAATAATGATCGAACTGTCGGTTCCATAGTAAGCCCGAGAAACGGCCTTCGCTCCCGTCCTAAAGATTTCAGTAGGGTATTAGTCTGATAATCATCAAGAACTGACAGACACTAAACGTTAACTGTATCCTTATCTAACCCATGCTTAAAAGCCATTTCGCAATAATGAATATTTCAAATAAAAAGAATATTACTATCTACACATATTTGGTGCCAGTAACGTGAGGAATAGTAAAACGTAGGCCTACTTTCCAAAACCCATCATTTCGCACACGACCCCGGCTTCTCTGTCATCCCACATATCGTCACAAATCGTTCCCCACTCCCCGTTTATATAAACCTCCACCAGACCTTCGTTGCTGTTCCCTCTTCCCACAAGACGGACAAAAATATGACTCTCGTCCACTATTATAGGTGAGGGAGTGACTACACCTACAAAGTAAATGATTTATTATATATGTAACTTTTAATCTAATGCCATTGTATAAGTTTGTAACTTTCAAATGTCATATATACTGGACAAAAAAAGTTAAGGATCATAATTTTGACCTCAAAAATTTTTATTAACCAAATAATTATTTTGACAAATTTTAACATGTATAGTTTCTCGAATGTGTCCTTAACACAGTAGATTTACCTGGTTTCGTATTGATGTCATAAGTGCACGATTTTTTCGCCCAAACACAAGCAAGGGGTCAAAATCAAAGTGTGCCAACGTGTACATTGAAATTGAAAAATTGTGATTTTCATTTTATTGTGGGTATTTATTGCTCTAATCGACTCTTAGGTGAACAATTATTGACATTAAAAGGCAGGAGGCGCCATTTCACTGCTCTGGAAGCTGGTCAGGCAGTAGGTATGCTTCAAGCTGGCCAAGTCCAGAGAACTGTCTCTAGACATTTTAATGTGTCCCAAAGTGTGATTTCAAGGTTGTGGAATCGTTTTAGGCAGACAGGTAATGTTTCTGAGAGGCCGAGATCAGGTCGTCCAAGGTCCACAACCGCTCGCCAGGATCGCTATATGTCACTTATGGTTCGTAGACACAGGTTTCAGAGTGCTGTCCAACTCAATACTGACGTTCATGCAGCAAGTGGGGTACGCATAACACCAAAACTCTCAGACAGAGACATCATGCTGCTAACCTTCGGGCTCATCGACCTGCTGTTCGTCCCATTTTGAGGAGAAGACATCGTGTAGCACGACTCAATTGGGCTTAAAATCACATAAACTGGCAACTGCGTCATTGGACGCCTGTTCTTTTCAGACGAGTCACGGTTCTGCGTGAACTTTCATGACGTAGGCGTGTATGGCGCATGCGTGGAGAGCGGTACGCTGATTGCTGTGTAGCAGAGCATGATTGTTTTGGAGGTTCTGTGATGATTTGGGCCGGAATCAGTATTGGTGGATGTACTGACTTGCACGTGATTAATGGCAATCTTACCGGTGCAATTTACAGGGACGAGATACTGCATCCAATTGTGAGACCTTATGCAGGAGCTATAGGCAACGACTTTGTGTTAATGGATGATAATGCTCGTCCCCACAGAGCACGTATAGTGACAGACTACCTTGCTACAGAGACAATTGAAGGTATGGATTGGCCGAGTTGTTCTCCGGATTTAAATCCAATAGAACATGCCTGGGACATGTTGCAGCAAGCTGTTTCCAGACGCCCTGTACTTCCGACAAACCGCCAGGAGCTTACGTTAGCTTTACAGCAGGAATGGGCAAGGTTGCCACAAATTGCGTTCCGCAGGCTCATCAGAAGTATGCAGAGGCGTTGTCGTGCCGTTATACAGGCTCAGGGTGGACATACACCCTATTGATATTGCCTTTATAAAGATTCAATCATTTGTAATGAAATTTGTTATTGTTGCTCATACCGATTTCCAAACTGTTTTGGGGGGTTACCTGACAATGGTTGCTCTGGCTGCTTAACGTATTGATGAATTTGTAAAAACAGGTTTAAAATGTATTGTTTGATTGTCGTTGAACATTTTAAGTATATATCTAACATAACTTATTTGGTTTTGTTATGAATAAAATAATTCTGAAATCATGATCCTTAAATTTTTTTTGTCAAGTATATATTGTAGGTTATGGGAGGTTTTTTCTTTCTTTTGTTCTCTCTCTCTCTCTCTCTCTCTCTCTCTCTCTCTCTCTCTCTCTCTCTCTCTCTCTCTCAGTTTTACTACCTGAATTGCTTTATGGTATAAAACTTCTTCATTGCTATCATCTGAAAACGTTGAACATACCACTTGCAAATCGTATAGGGGAACAAGGATTGTTGTTCCTTTAAAGATATTAAAGTGAATTCCGCTTAATTTTTCTTCAAGTTACTGGTTGCACCCACGAGCTGACGTTTACTTTTGTATTAGAAATTTCTACCTTTTACCAAATTTTTTCACATGAGAACAATTTCTGTTCTCGAGTTTTTACCCTTTTTCGTCCATCACTTACAGCGGATCTCGTGGCACTTCAAATAATGAATAAAATTTCTAGAAAAAATAACCCACCTGGTATTCCATATCCGTATTTGTGGACCTTGATGTCTGCCAGCTGACGGAACCCACGGGGTCCGATGTTTGTTTTTCCGCTGCCATCTTTGTTGACCCTCATTACTGTTCTGGAAAACAAATCCAGAAAAAGAGAGGTAATGCTACCATTAGAAGTATGACTATCTATCTATCTATCTATCTATCTATCTATCTATCTATATATATATATATATATATATATATATATTTACTCTTGATTCCAATCGGTGTAATACAGGTATTGTTGATAGGGTGACACGGCAAAGAAGTGTGCTGTCGTGTCTGTTAATATGACGGTACGACTGCTTCCATCTGGTTGCATAGCTTCGATTTTGTGTGTACCAGCATCCACGAAATATAGGCGATTCTCTACAAGTAGAACAGCACAATCACTCAGCTTAGCATACACAATACTATGATAAAAAGTTACGATTGTTTACATTTACCAGAATAATTACCTTGATAATCGTATGCAAGACCATTTGGCCATTTTAAATTGGTTGATGCGAGTGTTTGTCTGTTGCTACCGGCATAATTTGCCCTCTCGATCTTCGGACTTGAACCCCAGTCTGTCCAGTAAACCATCCTGATATTGATTTGTTCAAAATTTTAATAAAATTTTCCGCTTTAACAGAAAATCCTTACATGATATGACTTTTTTGTAACTAAATGAAAACTTACTGTGTAGCGGGAACAAGAGCTAAGTCACGTGGTTCGTCCAAACCTTGATTCACAATGACTTGATATCCGCTTCCGTCCAAGTTAATCGTGGCGATAAGATTGTTTCCTGTGTCCGCATAGAATAGTTTACGATTGATTGGATCGACCTGGAGTTTCTCCAGATCAGCATCTACATAAATAAAAACACGAAAGTGAGATTTATGGTTATTAAACTTAAACTTTTTCGATGGATTACAAGAGTTCCTGTTGTGATGCTTGCATTTGTAGGGATTTAGATCTTTTGCTATTGAATATGTACATGTTACCCGAGAATTCTGTCTGAATGTAATTTATAGATCTTTCATTTCTGAATCTTGCATTTAAAATAACCAATCAATTTTGCGTTTATATAGTTTAGATATGAATTCTTAAAAGTTACAAGTAATCACTTCATTACCCTTTTTGTTGAATTACATGTCTAAGTGAATGTGTGAGAGTAGTGTGCACAAGTAGTTAAATATGGAAGAAGGCACACCCACCTATCATAATGGGATGTTCAGAACAAGTCGTTTTATATGTATGGGGCTCACGGCAGGTGTGACCGGTCAACAGAGAATGTTACTCCTACAAGGCACATGACCTCACCTCTGACATGTTGAGGAGTCTGCGTTTGCCCTTCTTTTAACTTTGTATTCTTAATAGGATCTATAAGACTAATCGCTATTCGTTATCTTCGCTTATTCATGTTAATCATTTTGCAGCTATTCTATTTGAGGTCACATAAATTCAAAAAACGGATAGGTCATAGTGATTTGTTATTTTTCATTGAGACAATATTATAAAAACCCTCTGCACAAGAATATTGATTTACGTTCTATTCGAGCATATTTCACTCTTGTAGAGACGTCATCAGCTTCAGTTGAAAAACCTGAAACCCATCCATGTCCTTACGGCCTTAACAGGAAGGGTTCTTTATGGTGCGCACCAACACCCGCCATGACACTGAACCTGTGTTTTAAGGTCATGTTCGAAACACCTGTGATTTGTACATTTAATATCAGGCACTTGGAGAAGGAATAGTTACAACCTATGTTAGATGTCAAAGATCAAATCGGACCTCCCTGTTAAAAATCGAGAGACCTAATTAAAAGGCTCCAAAGTAAAGCAATATCATACTACGTGTACATCTATTTTTGGTAAATATTTGTCAGTTTGCTGATTATTTGATGTGTCAACTAATATTACTTCAAAAGTCTTTACTCGAAATTTTGAAATCTTTTATCGTAATTTAGAGATATATCGTAATAACGAGATTTTTCTCGCATACAAACAAAATGATTACGACAAGAAAAACGTTTTACTTGATTCTAATCGACTTTCATAGAGAACAATATAGGTTCATAAGCTTTGGTATTAAAAATATCAATTGATGACAAACATTCACAGAGAAATCTTGCTACGCTGGATCTGTTCAATGTAACGTAAGACGTATAAATGTTTCCTAAAAGTATGGAATGATTGTTTAAAACTAGCTTGTACAAAAGAGCGTACTTGAATCTAGTTGTTTCAGTTCTCTCACGTCTGTTCCACTAAAGTGCACGCTCATCAGCTGTTTGAGTTTATAATCCACAAAGTATATCCTTCCATCAGTTGGATCATAATCGAAAGCTGTGGGTGTGTACAAATCGTTAATTGGAATGGGCACGTAACTCTGTGTGTTCAAGTCCATTCTAAAAATAACTCCACCAAGACCGGTGTCCAGCAAGAATATTATGTTGTCTTCTCTGCTTGCTAAAATTAAGGTGGTCAAAGTAAATATGTCGGACAGGTTTTCTTAAAGATAGTCATCTTTTCGTTAATTGTCAAATTCAATACAGTGACTACTTTTCCAACAAGATACAACAAAGATATAATTACAGAAATGTTACAAACGCCGATATAACATTATCATTCGACGATTACATTACATTGCATATATAAAGAGGAAAATGCAATCCGTGTACACAGTCACACTGTGTTCGTTAACTACAGTGCGTAACATCTAAAACGACCCGGATGTACTGATAAATCATCACCCACCCGAGTTACAGATGACTCCTGCATCTTCGTTGTGTCCACAATCGTGAACTCCCCATCCATTGAAATGACACTGGTCGATGCTTGCTTC
This sequence comes from Ostrea denselamellosa, assembly GCA_024699665.1. Classification (NCBI taxonomy): domain Eukaryota; kingdom Metazoa; phylum Mollusca; class Bivalvia; order Ostreida; family Ostreidae; genus Ostrea; species Ostrea denselamellosa. The sequence continues at coordinate 1,436,569 of JAMZEH010000037.1, forward strand.
TGTTCCTGTACAGTTCACTTCGTCCATAAATATCTTGGCATATTGTGGAGCCCCACCAAATAGTGTGCCCTGTGCCCCACCTGATCCGCTCCTGAAAATTACGAACATATACGTGCGTGTACTACATTTCCGAAAACAACTTGGCATTTTGAAAAGAAGTACACGTACGACTTTGAGTTTTGAAGTGCCGCATAAACGAAGCAGTTGGCCCCGTGGAGATCCGGATTGTTGGAATAAATTCTCAGTACCCCTTGCTTGTCGTAAGAGGCGACTAAATGGGGCGGTCCTTCGAATGAGACCGCAAAAGCAGAGTCCCCATATCACAACAGATGTGGCACGATAAAGATCCCTCCCTGCTCAAAGGTCGTAAGCCGAGCATAGGCCTAAAATTTGCAGCCCTTCATGGGCAATGGTGACGTTCCCATATGAGTGAAAAATTCTCGAGCGGGACGTTAAACAATATATAATCAATCAAAATGGTTGAGTGCTCTCTATGGATCGGGATTTGATATCAGACTTGGCATTATCTGATATATCGGTGTTCTTTCCCAAGCTTCCAGCATTAGAATGAAAGTAACGAGACTTTCGTCGGAGGCCTTAATCAAAACAAAATGGAACATTTGACGTTATAGCATAGGTCTGAGTAATTTGACATTCTAATACCATAGGTATGGTACCACTTCTTTAAACCATTGTTGGATTCACATATGAATCCAGAACATTTTACAGAAAGTAAGTACATTCTGTTCAAGTACCTGCTATATCCCAGCATTCCACAGACAACCTGGGCTTCATGACCGCCCCAACCATCATCACAAATAGATCCCCATATGCCACCATGGAAAACTTCAACACGTCCCTCATACGCATTGGATCCACCCAGTAAACGAACGTATGTAGGACTATTTGTAGCTACTGTTGGATGGGTGGATCCTGCGGCTGTGAAACATAAACATAACCTAAGTTGTTACGAGATAAACTAATTATATTCCAATAAAAGCAATGATTGATGATAAATGGCTTGAACAGTTTGGTATAATCAAGAAAAACGAACTGCATGTGCATGTATTGCTGTAACAATTAACACACTGTAATGACAAACACTACACTGTCTTTGGTTTTGATAAAGGAATTTTCTGATGTGAATGTTTAGCACATAATGACGTTCAGGAAATTGCGAAATGAACATGTATGTACTTATACATTTACAGACCAAATGTGCACGTGTAGGAAACCACAGAGAGAGAGAGAGAGAGAGAGAGAGAGAGAGAGAGAGAGAGAGAGTTACGTCTATTCATTGTTATATTTATGCAAGCGAAGGATGTCCATTATTCTGATGACTGATAATCGTTAGGAACTACATCGACAAATTTTTATTGTTTTAATGTAAAATGTTGATCGATGAAGTGAAAATTTGACCTTTTGTTACCGATTTAGAGGCTGCCGTTATGAAACAAACTGCATAAGAGGCAATGACTTTTCCTTTGTCATTATATTGAACAAGTATTGTAAATTTGATAAAATGTACCTCTATGATTGAAATACGAAATGTTATGCCCCTATAACAGGAGAATGTATGGTCTGTCCGGCTGTCTGTCTGTACACAAAACTTAATGTTAGAGCTTTCATATTTCACATTTGTGTTCCCTGTGGCAAAACGTTTCATTTGGTACCAAACTTGTTGACTCATGACCATCACCTTAGAGATTGACCTACTTTTGAAAAACTTTGCATTATCATCTTTGAGTTAGTTCTACTTTTGAAAAACTTTAACATTAGCAATATATTTTGAATGCTTTGTGTTAGGTTTTCATATTTCACATGGTATTCCTTGTGGCAAAATCTTATGTTTGGTATTAGAAATACCCTGTTGCCATACGGAGGCACCAGTGTTCCATAGCATTTTGTTCTGCCGTTCCTGATAAATCAAGGCTTCGACGTGCTGTCAAAATACACTTAAAACACATGCACTGAAATGAGCCGATACATCTATACAAGAGGCCCACAGGCCTCATTGGCACCTGAGTATTTGTTAAAAGTGTCACTAGACCCAAAGTCGTAGAAATCTACAATAATTTTCCCGGTCTGCATACCTATGCTAAATTCTAATATCCAGCAGCAGTATAAAAAAAAGATGTGTTTTTAAAACGTAAATCTCTCCCGAAAGTGCCCATACTGATGGAGGACTTTACATAATGTGTTATATTTTGGACCCACTCTAGAGTCAGAACCTTGGGGATGCAAAATTCACAATTTTGGTATATGTACACACCTCTCTGCTTTACCTAAATATGCATTTCATTTTTATACAGAATCCAAATTTGAAAAGAATTGATCATGAAATAATAGCTATCAAGAAGTTATAAATGTTCAATTGTTTACAACGGCGGACGCAGGTCACCTGAATAGCTCAGGTAATTTTTAAAAAAAGAGAAATTCTTCTTTATTTTTATCTTTCTTTTAGAAACTTCATTTAATTTTGTCTGTCATATTCATATGTGAAACTTTTAAGAAAGCGACATCTGTGGGTGTATGCGATAAGATAAAGTAAACACGATTGACTATAATGCTAAAAGGAAAACGGATATCATTTTTGTAAGTTGACCCCCCCCCCCACCCCACCCCCCAAAAAACCGACAAGAAATAAGACAAATGTGTGACTATACCAGCTCGAGGGCATAAATATCATAGCCTTACAGCCAAGTATTCCAATTCACTGGACACAATGTTGAAATTTTGGTTACTCTTTTTAAAGTTACTATATTCAAAGGTATACATACAACATGCGTTTTTAAGTATTTCTTGGGAACATGATGGGGTGGCTCATTTTCTTTGTTCTATCACGTCATCAGATATTTTACATTGGGTTATTTGTTCCACCTTCGCTGATAGAGACTACTTGTACTACTCACTTCCACACAGTTGAGTATTACATTTTCATTTGTTCTACTTACCTTTACAAAGTTTACAGTTAGGTTAAATTTGTTCTACTCACTTCCAAAGTCAACTGTTATAGGTATATTTGTTTCAGTCACTTTTACAGAGTCGACTGTTACAGTTATTATGTTCTATTCACATTCACAGAGTCGACGGTTAGTCGACCATTATATATGTTTTATTCACATTCACAGAGTCGACGGTTAGTCGACCATTATATATGTTTTATTCACATTTACAGAGTCGACAGTTAGTCGACCATTATATATGTTTTATTCACATTCACAGAGTCGACAGTTACATTTTTTTTTTTTTTACATGTTCTTCTCATAATTCATAGAGTCGACTGTTACAGTTATGTATTATGTTCTGCTAACGTTCATAGAATCGACTGTTATAATTATATATGTTCTATACTCACCGCCACAGAGACGACTATTACAGTTATTTGTTCGACAACATTTGTTACAATTTGTACTCAGTGCACGGACGTTCCTCTTTCCAACAGCAGCACCAGAAAGGGCATCGCATAACTGTATCAAATTCAGTACATATATTTCAAAAACGCATAGAACTTTCTTTTGAACTAAACTTTAGCCCCAGTCAGGTGTTTCACTTACCGATGATGAACGGCAACCCATGGAGTACACGGTGGATTGGAATATGAGGGACGTGGTATGAGATTGTGTGTAGCATACCTATAGAAGATGCATCAGATATACATATTTGTAGCTATTCTATTATACAGCGAAAATCTAGGTATCAACAGATTGTTCCATACAGATATTACATGAATATACTTATACTGTATATAAATATGATAATTTGTTAAAATATGTTTAACCTCATTAGCCTGACATGTGACCACTCGTGAGCATTGCGCCGGATCTGCAATATTGCTGCATTCATAACATGTTTGCAAGGCGGCTGCAAAAAATAAGAATATTTACCATGACTGTTTTGTTGCTGAAACAATAAAGCAATATGTTTGGGAATTTTATTTTCCTTCGAAAATCATTTATTTATTTGCAAACTTTAACAGCTTATGTGAGGCTTCAAGATTTTAACTAATTGACTTCTATGCGAGATGATGAACCACCATCGTACTGAACTAAAATAAGTATGTTTAAATGTTTGTCTGAATTACTAATTACGTTATAAAAAATGTTAGAAATAATGGCTACGTATTTCCCCAAATAAGTTGGTAATACTCAAATCTGTGATCTACAGGGAATTTTTAGATACCACATGTACCTATTGTTTTGCTCAATCATGAAGTGGGAAATAGTGTTCAGGGTACATTACAGCAAAAATTAGAATCATTCAACTTCGCTAGATTTGATTGAATGTTAACAATGGTTTGTAAAATTGAAATGATAATGGCAAAAATATTCCCCGAGTCTACATCAAGAGAACAAAAAGTATTTAGCCGGATTTGATTCCAGTATTTGGTATTTTTGGTTCTTTCAGCTATTCCAAGTTTGTTCTCATTTCGGATTTCCAACATGTTTGGTTTGACTTGAGCATCACTGAAGAGACATTATTTGTCGAAATGCGCATCTGGTGCATCAAAATTGGTATCCTTTATGTTTATATTTAGGTATACTCGTAAACGACAAAGGTTGCTATTACTAACTGATTGGTGCAGTCAATACAAACTTAAACATATTCATGTATAATTATGACAGGCAATGGCGATAGTCGATAATTCAACAAACTGTTATCTCACCCTTCTTCTCTCTTGATATGGAAGCAGAGCAGGATATGAGAAATCCTGAAAATAAAATTAAAAAAGCATAGTGTGGAAATAAAATATACTGTAAAACCTAATAGCGAAGACATCGTTTAAAGGAAACAGAATGTCTCACAAACCTGCTAGTAAGATAATAGAACGTTGTCTCATGGTCATTCAATCTTCAAATGTTCCATCTGACGCTAGTCAGAAATTTTTATGCTAAGATAAGAACTTCAGTGTTATAGTCGTGTTCAAAGGTTGTCGCTACTTTCGTACCAAGTGTAACTAACAAATGCATGTAATAAAAAGGAGCTAGATCTGAAAAGTTGATATTAAAGCTTGTCAAATACCTTTTAATTCATCATCGTTTAAAATAGCATACCGCTGTATGCTTACATCATCGATAATTTAATTAGCTGTATTGTATGATTTAGTAAGACTTGACATTTGTACTGTAATGTACATATTATCAGACTGCTATGCGGTGAACTTCCTCAATGCGTACATTCTATCTGTTGTCGTCGTAGGAAAACCCAAATTACAGTACATCTTGGGTCAAGTCAGAACTCCTGATTATTACTTCATCAGTGCCTTTATTGTATAATTGTGCACATTGATATAATTCAATTATGAAAAAGAGGCATACTGATGCTTTATTATCACACACCAGTTTTTTCTACAGTAACAACATTTATTTCGTATATGTAATGCGCAGATACGAAATTCTGTCTTGGTTGCTACAAAACTGGTTAGTCTAACAAATCAAAAGATGCCTCTGTATTTTCTCCGTCCTCATTTCGGGCTTCTACTCTAAGTTCTGTGTTGCTGAAAGTCATGGAAACCGTTGCTGATCGGCCTAGTCCCCAACCAGGAACGTCAATGTCCAATTTACCAAGACAAATGCATTTATTTTCTTCGTCAAACCAATCAATCTCAGAATCATCGCTGTCGTCTTCTTCTTCGTCGATGAACATTGGATCAGGGTGTTTTGAAATATATACTTCAAAAGTCATTGTAGTTTCATCTGGTTCAGTGACACTATACACTCTTTCTATCTGTGGGACCCCAACTTTGATCTGCTTATTGATTTCAACGTGTTTATCAAATACTCCATTGCATAACACCTTCCCAGTGCTAGTCTCCATTCGTCTAGACCAATCATGCTCGTCTTCATCAAATTGAATCGTTGCAGCAATACCATATGTGTATTTGCTAACTCTGTACTCAATTGTGATCGGATCATGGCCAAATATCACCGCTCCCTTCAAAACAGATAGTCCAGCCTCGTTCGGGACGACTACTTTCTTATTCTTGAATGCTCTCATTACCGCGTCACGAAGCATTGGCGATTCGGAGTAACCGCCAACCATCAGAATATAAGTCGCTTTGCTGACAGCCGGGATCTGTGCAAGATCTTTCAGATGATCCACGATATGGTTGATAGAATTCCTAAAGAGACCTTTAGCAATATTGGCACTCATTCTGAGTTTGTCCCCCAGCCAAGATACTTCGTCTTTGTATTTCAAATTTTTCTTCAGAGCGTCTTTGATGTCGCATTTTTTTAAAGCTTTAAATGTTTCATTCAAACTGATTGGGACTTTGAAAGTTATTTTGTCCTCTGATTCTGGGGTGATAGTGCGCTTTTTCACTTCAAAATCTCTAAAAAGTCCCAGCATGTCGTATTTGTGTTCCCTGCAAAACTCATCCATGACTTTCTTTCCAACAATGTCTTGTAGCAGTTCCCTGAATGCTTCGTCAACTTTTATTCCTCCCCAGTCCCCTCCATTTGCTTTGTGAATTTCTTTGAGGCTGCCATTGTGTTGCACCTGGTGCACTGTTATATCAATGGTACCACCTAGAACAAGTGATAACAAAGAGCAGTATGTAAGTGTATATAGTATTAATACGAGATTTTGTATTCGCAATAAATAAAATAGGTAGTTGGAAATACCTCCTGCATCAAGTACGATGTAGGTTGAACCAGTAGAGAAAACGTCGAATCCCTTTTCAGAACCTGTCATTTTTTCTATAGGCAAATGTTTGCAAAAGAGGGACGCAGCTTCTGGTTCTAATGCTATCATCAATTGTTCTTTTCCGATTCCTGCCTGATGAAATAAAGATTCATTTGGAAAATAATATACATTGAGTAAGAAAACCTCAATACCAAATAAATTCTAAAGACAATATGTAAGCAAAGACTGGTGAGAAAAAAAATTACAAATGAACAAGCTATGGTAAAACGCATGCCTACCACGGTGTGATAAGCAATGAACATAATTATAGAAAAGAAATCAATTATGATTCAAAAAAACTGTACAATTTTAATACTAAAACATTCAAAAGACCACAGAGAAGAGCTTATTTCACGAACATCTAATTCCTCTTTTTGAACAACTTTCCCCTGCCCGCGAGCGTACATGTAAGTGCGAATGTGTTCGTGTGCTTTGAAACAAAAATAAATGCATTCATATAATTATTATACAACAGATATATGACAAGTAATCTAATGCATCACATGGACTACCAAAAACGTTAACATGACTGAAATTGTTTCCATTCTGTTCTATATCTCGATTCACACTACATTATCCAGTAGTCAGAGTTTACGAATCCCGACGAAAGGTTGCCAGTTTACTTTCGGAAGGTCGATGATCTCTTCCCGAGTACATTGTATCTGGGTTCTCTCCTCCACCAATAAAAACTGGACGCCACCAGATAACTGAAAAATTGTTGAGTGTGGCGAAAAACAACAATCAATCAATCAACCGAGCTTATCACTGTGTTCTGTTCTCCTTTCATACCAACGAATGAAAAAGTGAAGATAACGAACAATGAAAAATCTTGGAACTCATATAAAGAATACAAAATTAAGAGTAGGGCAAACACAGACCCCTGTACACATCAGAGGTGGGATCAGGTGTTTAGGAGGAGTAAGCGTCCCCTGTTGACCGGTGACACCCGCCATGAGTCCTTAATCCATGATCAGGTATACGGAATAATCCGTAGTGAAAATCATTATATAAAGAAAGGCCTAACAATTGGTATGAAACACTTTAAAGAGCATTCTACTTAACGCATGGTTGTATTTGCAAATAAGGTAATTATAACGACCATAGAGTTTGCGAAATGATGACTTCAAACGAGACTGTTGAAACACCTGTAACATCAATTTATTTGTCAGTAACTTGTCTTGATTTAATAAATGATAATTATACACAGAACATGCTCTCGCGTATCAAGACATAAACACGATATACAGGTGATAATGGAATTTTAATATTGCTACATAAATGGAAGTTGACGATGGAGAGCCTGAAGACATCCTTTTTGTCATAAAGTTGAGATGTCAGTAATGTAATATGTTTACCATCTCGGCTGCCTCTCTCATAAATTGTTTGGCAGGGTCAGTCCAAATGGCAGGAACAGTGATTACAAACAGGATGTCTTCTATATCCAGTGACGTCTGTTGGTTTTTACATTTATCGACCAGATGATTTTTTAGATGTTTGATAACCTCCGAAAAGACTTTCATAGCATCCATATGTTTACCATTATCAGCTTCCAGTTTGAAGTCTCTTCTAATTCCCTACAATAAAACATTCAATCGTTCTTAATTGATCAATTGATATAACGTATTAATCTGCAGTATCTAAATCTTACAATTTGTTTGTAAAGATTCATCTTAAATCTCTTGAAGAACATCCAGTCATGATGATTATCGTCCAACGCAAGGTCGGAATACTTGTCCTCCGCTTCGAAACCACATTTATGGAAGTTGCCATCTTTGTCAAACAGGATACAGCTGGAGGTTTTCAGTGACTGGAGACACCCACTCCCCGCCGTCCAAGCGAATGTGGAGCACTTTGTAGGATCCTTTTCGTATTCATGGAGGAATGAAAAGGCGTAGCCAGAGAACGTTGTACCAAAATCAATAGCTGCCACAATCAAATGATTTCCGGATGCCATAGTGGTGTCAATATTCTAAAATGATTCAAAATTCTTATCAAAATTAGTTTATAGCTCATCAGATCAAAGAGTTCAAGAGTGAATGTACTGCTTGTCTGCCTTGGACAAATCTGTACCGGAATTGGCGTAGGAATTTTAAGGAATTCGTACAATCAACGTTTTGGAGTGTACATGGGAATGATAATGTCTGATATTTATTGGGAAGCGGGGGGGGGGGGGGGGGGCCGGGGGGCTACGAAATACGTTAGCAATATTTAAACAATAGAGGCCTTTATTCGAAGGGCCCATATGATGGGAGAATGAAGAATGAAAAAAATGAAGAGAGCACTGATTAATCTCATTTATCCTATGCAAGATAAAATTAAGAGAAGGGTAAATATGGACCTCCGGACACACCAGAGGTGGAATCCGGTACGTAAAATGAGTAATCATCCCCTGTTGATCGGTCACAACCGCCGTGAGCCCAGTATCTTGATCGGGTAAACGAACTAATTTGTAGTCAAAATCAGTATGTAAAGATCGGCCTAATAATTGATCTAAAACACGTCAAACAGTATTCGACAGAATGTGACGTATCCATGGACTAATGTCAATGATGATTAGGGCAGGGTCATTTGAAGGAGGAAAAAAGTATTACGACTTGGTTATGATTTCGTAATATAACATAATACACAATTTACAGGAACTTTGCAGTAACGATTGTATTTCACAAGAATATATTAATGATTTGAACAAATTACAAATTTAAATCTACTCAATACAGGAAGCTTTCAGGTAATCGTCCTCTTTTCTAATCCAGTGATTCTTGAGAAGATATTTAAAAGATTTTTTCTGTATATTCGCATGTAAAAATTTTCTTCCCTACTGTAGCCCCAACCTATTCCTGGGGGCCATGATTTGAACACACTTGAATCTACTCCATTTCAGAAAACTTTCTTGTATATTTCCACTTTTCTGGGGTTCTTGAGAAAATTTTTAAAGATTTGTCCTATACATCAGCATGTAAAGCTTTGACCCCTATTGTGGCTCCACTCTTAACCTGAGGGCCATGATTTGAACAAATTTGAATCTACAGTAAATCAGGAAGCGTTTGCGTAAATTTCAACTTTTTCTCTCCCACTGGTTCTTGAGATGATTTTTAAATGGCCCATCCTATTTTTGCATATTCTTGATTATCCCCCTTTGAAAGGGCGTGGCCCAGCATTTGAACGAACTTGAATCCCCCCTTCCAAAGAATGATTTGCTCCAAGTTTGATTGAAACTTGCCCATTGGTTCTGGAGATGAAGATATGATTAGTTTACAGACAGGCGAACGGACCGACAGAGATGGACGATAAAAGGTGATCAGAAAAGCTTTCTTGAGCTTTCAGCTCAGGTAAGGTAAAAGTAGAAATGGAACATCAACTTACACCTTCCTGAGATTATGCATGTACCAAGAAGTAGGTCGCACTTGGTAGTTCATAAATCAGGAGTTTTTAAACAAGTGTGCTAATTAAATCTCTATGCATGTAAGTAATCAAAATTTCGACTCAAGTCTATTCACAGTTTATTGTGTTGACCAAGACGTTTCAAGCCAAGTGGACCCATTAAATGTTTTAAATGTAGTCAAGTGGATCAAGCTTTTGGTTGTAGAGATAGGACAGACTTTCAGAGAAAACATTTCAACTACATGGTGTCAACTCTTGGAGATGAGGGGTTGGGCCAAAGAAGGACAGTCTCGGGAAAGAGGAACTAATAGATAAACCTAATGAAGTGTCAGGGGCTATCAATGATATACAGTACAAAGCTCTGTTAGCCACTGGAACCAGAGTTTCACAATTAGTAAAGCCTTCTATACCCAATATTTATTGCGTACTAAACTTTATTCTATGGAAGACACAGTAAGTATAATGTCTACTGATGGGTAACTTGTACCATATATTGGATTTATATGTGTTGATTTGACTCAAAGTGGAATGCTAACGCTAGAAAACTGCATGATTTTTTGGTAGTACATAACAGCAATTGTATATTCCATATTCTGGATTTCTGTTACTTCACCTGCAACTGGTCATGTCTCAATATGGGTGAAAAATCCTCAACGGGACGTAAAACAAACAAACAAATTCATTCATTTTTGTCCTTCATTTCCGGAACATTTTGATCGCCTGAAGCAGATTTTCCAAAGGATACGAGACTACGGTCTTAAACTTTCTCCTAATTAATGCCACAGGAAAATATATGTACCTGCTGAGGATCGAACCTTGGTACAATAGTCCAGTGCTCCACAGATCGATCTAAAGGGTTAAACCACTAGGCAGAGCTAGTAGGAAGGACATGCTTGCGTATTATACCACAGATCCAAGTTGACAACAAATTTTGGAACGAGTAACAACAACAGACAAGCTTCTGTCATACCAGCAACCTTGGAGTTTCATAATCGTCGCCAATTTACTATGTTTTTAGTCCAAACATTTGGAACATCAGCAGTAGCCATTTGCATCGTGAACTTCTTTATTATGTACATGTACTCCCGTTACACAATAAAGGTATAAGCCAAAATGGACATACTGACTAATCCCGGATATAACAGAACTCGGCCTCAATTTTATTTTGAAAACGCTACACGGTATGTCACAAAAATGATAAAATTTAATAAATTTATCTTCTTTCCTAAGTCGTGCATTATCAACGTAGATAAGGGTAAACTCTGTCATATGATCTCTTATTTGCATTACACAATTAGGTGCTGTTTTTGGCGAGTAGCAGTCCGGGAACACATACTCGTGTTCCATATTATCAACCTTCCAACACTTTTACCGAAAGCTGTCGTTCATTTGTGTTTATTGCCTTCCAACCTTCTATTCTGGAGGATGCCTCTATTATTATCTCGCACAAAACATACTTTATATAATTCAATTCAATATGATTTTTATGCCTATCCTTTGAAAAAGAGGGGTCATTCTCTGACTTGGCACACTGGTACATTGTCATGAATAATTTTGGGTTCACATGGTCAAAGATCAAGGGTAAAACTGGACACAGTAATATATTGTCTCCTCTGTATTTTGAGAATTATTTATTTGATTGACACCAACATTGGTGCACTGGTAGATCCTAAGAAGTGGAGGAACCCTACTGATTTGTAGGTCACATGATTAAAGTTCAAGGGTCAATTCACTCTGGGCATAGGAAGATAATGTCCACTAAATATACTGAATTGTTTTGGTACTACTATCAATTAAAGGATACTTCTGTATAACCTTTTTCACTTTTGCACCACGCTGTGGGACAGTGAGATATCCCCGTAGCAACAGCAAGAGAAATTACAATAATTTTGCCAATTTCAAAATAATATGTTGCACACTCTGAGACGTTTAGTTTATTGTTGAACCATGTACTATTACTCCTCTAAGCTTAAGTAAGTATCATAGTGACATGTGCATCGTTACAGCTTCACTTATACACATGCTTTATATATATATAAATATAATATACACCCGGTCCGTAGGACCTACAAATTACTTTATATATTTGAAATATCATTGCATGCAGTGAAAAATTTCATAAGGACTATACATGAATCTAAAATATTTTAAATTACCTTCGGGTGCAGTTTTACTTATGGATATATGTTTTCCTTAATAGATAAGTTGAATGTTTGTAAAGGGTAGTCATTAACCAATTAAGCAAACAAAAGTCCATTGCTGATAAACTGTCCAGTATTTAACATAGAGTTAAAGTGGGGGTTTCCCATCATGTTTTTATATAAAGAACAATCCAAAAGAAAGAATGTTTTATATCACATCTCTATGCGAGTGGTATGACTTTCGTGAGCAGTGTTGCCCATAGCCTTTCAATATCACAACGGAACGCTTGGGTGAAAAATACAACATACATGACTTTGTTAACTCTCTCTCTCTCCTCTCTCTCTCTCCCTCTCTCTCTCTCTCTCTCTCTCTCTCTCTCTCTCTCTCTCTCTCTCTCTCTCTCTCTCTCTCTCTCTCTCTCTCTCTCTCTCTTTCTCTCTGTGTTGAAGGGGCATAGACACGATCTGATCTGAAAATTTTAAAATTTACATATATATTGCTTAATGAAAAATTTAAAACAAAATGAGAGGTGACAAACACTAGAAACTTCTTAATTGTGGTCATAATTAACGTGTAAAATTGAAAAATCTGATTTAAACGATTTTACTAGTATATTCAACCGATGTAAACAAAAACATGACACGAGCCTTGTTTTCATAACAAAGCATTGTGAGCTCTGTATCTCTTTTGTAACTCGACAACTGAGACTCAAATTTTGTGGACCATTAGAAATATCTTAGTTAGGCATTGTAAACATTAAAAATAGAAAAATATAATTTTGAAAATTTTCAGCTCAAATCCATGTTCCATCAAAGTTGAATTATTTCATATATCGATATATGTTAAATGAATATATATATATATATATATATATATATATATATATATATATATATATATATATAGGTTATAGTAACCGGTCATTCCATGGGCACCTTATAATTTAAGGTAAACGGACGGAAAGTCACAGGACAAAAAGTCACAATTTCGGTAGGACAAAAAGTCACAAATCATGACTAGGACAAAAAGTCACAATTTTAGTAGGACAAAAAGTCACAATACTTTATATAGCACCATAGACATTTTATACAAACAATAAACAAACAACAATATAAGCACAGAAAGTCAATAAATAAAAAGTTTTGCAAGGTTTTCTTTAAACACACAATATCACTTTGAGCATTTTGTTTAAACACATGAGTTCATTTTCACTATTGTCACTGATTATAAATTGTTAAATGTTGTAAAAACTAATTACTAACTATCACCCCCAAATTGTTTATTTAGCAATTAGATTGTTGTTTTAATTAGTACATGCAGGTCTGTCCAGATGTTCATGCATTTCCTTGGAAGCCATACATCTTTAAAATCACACATTGATTGGTCATACAAATGTATATCCAACAAAAAAGAAAAAAAATAATACTTCAAAACAATCTTAATACCTTTTTCATAAAAATTAAATATTTGTCTGCAAACTTTAGCAAAACTCTTATTATTTTACCATAATTGAAAAAAAAAATACAAAACTAAAAATTAATCCCCCCAAAATTAAAAAAAAATATTTCTATTTCATATTTGCCTTAAAAATTTTATGATTTGTGACTTTTTGTCCTGTGACTTTTTGTCCTCAATTTCCACTGTGACTTTTCGTCCGTGACTTTTTGTCTGTAACTTTTTGTCCTGTGACTTTTCGTCCTACATTCTAATTTAACATTGCTGAACAAGTTGAAACTAAAACGAAAGTTCTGTATTCTAAGAAAATATAAAACGCAATGATAAAATATAATTTATGCCTTACACGTATGCATTACTGATGGTCTTACCACGCAGATGTGAGGTAAATATATTAAAATACGTACATTTTTGTAATACCTACCACTATCAATCAATCCGGAAGTTCTATACAGTTTCTCTGAATTCTATTATTAGAATATATATTCTATAGACGATGGTTCAATAACACACTTGAATATCAGCGCTTGCGCGGGTAAGCGTGACCTACGGATATAGATAACGCCATTGTGTATCCGTATATAGAAACAGGTAAAATCCCCACTGGTCATCAATGATAAAACAAGAATTATTGCTTAAAGTCTTTGTATTTCATAAATTGACCTTGTAAGATAATTATGTAATAAAACAAGCGTTGGATTATATAAATTATATATATATATATATATATATATATATATATATATATATATATATATATTGGTCTCGGTGTAGTGCATATACACTGCAATGTTTTTAAAAATTTCATTACACAATGGGTTACACACTTTCATTCCACAAATCAGGTGTTTTATGTTTTCGTCTGTCTTTATCATTAATTTAATGTTAGCAAGTGAAATAATTCCTCTAAAAATAATTATTTGAAATGGTTCAGTATAACTTTTAAAACTAAGCATTCGATGTGAATGCATGTGCTAAAGCTAGAGTGAAAGTAGGTTTTAAAAGACCCTCATAAATCTGAAACAGTCTGTAAGTGAAAGCAAGGTACGGCAACTCTGGATAGAAAATGGATCAAACCCCATGGAAATTCACGTTATTCTGGCGTCATAAACCATATTACTCTACGGCTTCTATAACACCGAGCAGACGAAAAAGTTTCCGCTCCCCCCTCCCCCCATATTGTAAATCACTTGGCATTCAAAAGAAAGATCTTTATTTTCATGTGCATTTATGAGATGGTATCGATTATAACATGTAAGGAAGAAATAGAATGTTCACAACAATTATAGTTCGATGATTACTCCGACAAAACAATTCTCGTGGAGATCCGGGTTAGAATAGGTCTCCAGTACCCCTTGCTTGTCGGAAGAGGTGACTAAATGGGGCAGTCCTTAGGACGAGACCGCATAAACCGATAAAGATCCCTCCCTGCTCAAAGGCCATAAGCGCCGAGCATTGGCCTAAATTTTGCAACCCTTCTCCGACAATGGGGACGTCTCCATATGAATAAAAATTCTCGAGCGGGCCGTTCAACCATCGTTAACCAACCGACGAAATAAGTTGGCGAATATAAATTATCGCACAATATTCATGATTTATTGTTGATTTACAGCATTCTACATCCTGGATCTGAAAAGATGTCCTCGTAAAATCACATTGATTGAGAAAGGCAACCTAATGTCCATTCTCATATTTACTTACCGAAGCTGCTGCCGAGACAAGATGCTATTGTGAAATACAATTGAAAAGCAAAATTAAAAAACAAATACCTGAAGTGAAAGTGAGTTAAATGTATTGAATATCTGTGACTCCTTTGGTTGCAAGTAAAGAGAACAGCGATGAGGATTATATATTAATATCAAGTTTATCAATATCTCAACTTTCTTCAGTTCAAAAAAAAAAATATGTTGATACCATGCAATTAACGTAGTCTTTCTTACTTATTGTAACAGAACTGCGGTCATACTGTTGGATTTAGAATGAGGTTAATAGCCAATCTATTCCAGTGGAACAACTATTACCCAGAAGATGACATTTAATTTTTAAAATGATAATGACAGAATTATCGCATTTGACGGAAAATGACCTCCGGGAGTTGAGAAAAGATGTTTTGAAAATATGAAATGCAAGGCGCAGTAGACGTCCTCGACCTCCGCAGCCATTTCTTATCCATTGTAATGACAAAGCCATACACATACTAAACGTATATTTCCTTGCAATAAAAGAGACTGCATGAATTTGTCATATATTTTGTTTTAGACAGGCTTTAATTCCATTGAATTACGTGTTCTTTGCAAATATTGATATCGAATAAGTAAATAAATATTTCTGCTAATAAATCGTGCGGACGTTTGTTTAAGGGAATCTGAATGTCTACAAGTTGTTTGTATCATATAACTAAATAAAAATAATGAAAATATACATGTAGATATCAATGCAGAAATTACATCTTGCTTCTATAATACAATCTAAATATTCATTCTGTATATTTTGTAATATACAGAATTTTGAAAGATCATTGCATTCGGATGTATCGAGAAATAAATTCATTGGAACAGCACATTACGGGCAAAATATTGGTAAATATAAACATAGCAGAATACCACCGTACAAAACGTGGCATTATCTGGTGCTTGTAGTACATGCATCTCGACTGTTCATGGATTATGGGTCGCAACTAAACCCAAAATTCTAAGACTGGTGTATGAAACAATCTACACACTCATCTGATACTGTGCAAGTTCTAACAGTATACGTACTCGATTGGGCATTATGATGTAGAAGTGGATGTCATCAATCTCCCCGACCACGCCAGGAAACTGAGCGCCGACCACACCAGAAAACTGAGCGCCGACCACACCAGGAAACTAAGCGTCGACCACCGGGAAAGTGAGTACGGTCATGCCAAGGAACCGAGTGCCGACCACGCCAGGATACTTAGCACCGACCACGCCATGATACTTAGCACCGACCACGCCAGGATACTTAGCACCGACCACGCCAGGATACTTAGCACCGACCACGCCAGGATACTTAGTACCGGCCACGCCAGGATACTTAGCACCGACCACGCCAGGATACTTAGCGCCGGCCACGCCAGGATACTTAGCGCCGGCCACGCCAGGATACTTAGCACCGACCACGCCAGGATACTTAGCGCCGGCCACGCTTAGCACCGACCACGCCAGGATACTTAGCACCGGCCACGCCAGGAACCTGAATGCCGATCATGCCAGGAATCAGAGCGTACAGGAATGCAGATTTCTTTTACATTATATTAAACCCCAATCTTGCATGCACAAACAATACTACAGCAGAGTTCCTCTGGACCCAAAAGGGTATTTAAAAGATCTTTCTTCTCTCTGAACCATAAGTTTGTTTTATTCATATAAAACAAGGATGGTACGATTTATGATAGCTTACCAAAATAATTCCCAATAAAGACGCGAAGCGCCATTTCTAAATATATTTATATCAACAATATAGTACAATGCGATACAACACAATATTAAAAATTTTCTTACTTGCTTTTAATGATAGTCCCCGCAAATAAACATTATACAGAAGCAAACTTCTCATTATACAGTCGGGTCAAATCAGAACTCTTGATTGCTCTTTTTAAAGCCTTTATCAAAGGTTCTTCATAATTTCTGTCATAACAATACATGCATTGTAAATTTCTTTATTTGCGCGCGTTTCGTCTTGCTGTTATCCATGCGGATACCGCCTTGTCATAATTTACAGTATCTTCCGTAATCCCCACTGTTCGTAACATCTCGCTCAAGTCAGGCCAATCAGCTGGATGATCCTCGAGGTGCTGAAACAAAAATTATGCTTTAAAACACGTGTTTTGTTTTTTTTTTTAAATTTATTGTATATAAATATATTACTTCAAAGATTTATTCAGTGGCTACCACAAAATAAAAGATTATATCATGATATGAATGTGTAGTTTGCGTGGTTAATCATGACACGTTATATGAAATGAGAGAGAGAGAGAGAGAGAGAGAGAGAGAGAGAGAGAGAGAGCATATACCAAAACTGCTGAGGAAAATTCTTATACCTGGAATAGTATACGTCCATTATGATCAAGCAGTACTGTGCCCCCTTGGATCCAGCTATCACCTGCCAGGTGCGATTTTTCTATACCTAGTCTGATTCCTAGAATTATTGAGAGCGAGTTTAAACACTCAAATCCGTAAATACTATTGAGCAGTACCAATTATTAACGAATCCATCGAAACACAATGTGGACCGAATATATCAGAAAGTTATTTAGATGTTTTAGATATTGGTGAAATCCGATTACAATATACTAAAAACAGTCTTTGAATGCGGGGAGGGGTCTCGCTGCACATCAGAGAGAGAGAGAGAGAGAGAGAGAGAGAGAGAGAGAGAGAGAGAGAGAGAGAGAGAGAGAGAGAGAGAGAGCGTTTACTTCTTGCAGCCAATAAACGTACACAGTTACATTAGAATAATGTCAACTTTTCATAAGATTTGCCATACAATGTCTTTGCCATTAAGCTGTGCATATTCACAAATGACAAATAGAATTCTTCATTAGCAGCAGTGTGGGATTAGGGAAATTTCATCCCACCGAGAGAACAGGATTCGCAGATCTGCCGAGTCTTTGGCATCTTGTTCCAGAGTATAATTTCCCTATCCCATACAAATGAATAATGAAGGATTATTTTTCTCATATTCTATTCAGAAGCTTAAGAAATTTGAAATTATGAAAACTTGCAGTTTTATTCAAATGTAAAAACTAATAAAAAATTACAAGAATTCAATACAAATTATAATTTATTTCTTCAAATAGTGTACATCAAGAAAATATATGACGTCATTATCAGTGGCGTCTCAACATTGTAAGAGCAATCTGATCTCCTCGAATGCCTCGAGTGTGCGAGGCATGTGAGGAGTTCCGATTGGTGTAAGGCAGAGAAATATCACATTACTGTCTTATATTGATAATGTCGGTTTCACACTGGTGGTTATGTGAGAATAGATTCTTCATTAGGGTGAGCGTTGGAATACATTCCACCCCAGGGACAGGACTCGCAGTCTAGGACTGTCCTTGACAGCGAATCTTGTTCCAGAGGTGGAATTTGCCTATCCCATATGGTTAAATAGTGAAAGATTATTTTCCTCACATTTTAGTGCATTAATTTAATAGATTTAACAATAATCAAAATTTTCCAAATCCTGAACTGAATATGAAGCAAAAACTAACTCCACAGACAGAAAGAGCACATCCGAAAACATTTAAAAGTGTAAATCATATCAAATCGAAATATGAACGAAACAATAATCTACAAAATATTCACCATGTAATGTAAATCATAGAAAATATATGACGCCGTAGTCAGCAGATGGAGAAATCTTACACGATTGTCTTACACCAGAAAACGCTTTCTTACACGAGGTATTATGTGAGAAATAAAAGTATTACCTTTAAAGTAAATTAATCGTAAAAAGAGATTAAATGTATTCCCTTACCCTCCATTACACCACCGAAACCGTATCTCTGCACGCCGTGCCAAAGGGGCATAACAAGTGAACGAAAACGCCCACTTTTCATTTGAAACAACTTGTACAGAGCTACTGTGGGATCTGTGTACAATTCACCACTAATAGGAACTGTAGGGCTGCGAACAAATTCCTCTAATTGTTCGGCGGTGGAAGATCCGATAAACACCAGTCTTGTCTGGTGTTTCTCCAACACATCTGCTAGAGGAGACATGGCTTGCATTTTCAACTGGCTGCAAGTTAAAACGACGTTTAAAATTACAAATGCACTGTCCTTCGCTGCTCAATGTATTACAGTTTGGATACATATAATGTTCAAATTACATATCAATTATGCTTTTAAAAGACACGTGCTAATTTAAATTTCATATACGAGATTGATCAATGTTCATTATCGTGACGTTTTCATACTATATTAGTACACTATTCTAATTATTGACCGTATGTTTTACATGTAAATATAGAAGTTAAGAATTACAATGGCATATTATACAAACCAAAATTTTGATTTAAAAGGTACATGTTTACTTCATTTTTATTTTTTGTTTGAAAATCCTATGCACCTTCTTACGTACTGTAGCTTTTCTTCTTACTTTCGGACATACCCATACCTATGTTTACCTTACGTACTGTAGCTTTTCTTCTTACTTTCGGACACACCCATACCTATGTTTACCTTACGTACTGTAGCTTTTCTTCTTACTTTCGGACATACCCATACCTATGTTTACCTTACGTACTGTAGCTTTTCTTCTTACTTTCGGACATACCCATACCTATGTTTACCTTACGTACTGTAGCTTTTCTTCTTACTTTCGGACATACCCATACCTATGTTTACCTTTGACACACGAGTGATTTTGGGTGTACTTTATATAATTTTACTATTAACTTACCAAGCAATTCAAGCAAAGTTACGAAGGAATACAAGGAGGGAATATTTCATGTCTGCTCTTGGCAACATTTCGGCTCCATTCGTTGCTCCTTTATTGTGTTTAATAACTGAAAGTTCCATCAGTGCTGCGACAATCGAGTTCGCCATTGCTCCCTGTGGACTGATCTTTACAGCTTCGCACAAAAGTCGTGTCGAAATGACATATGTAATTGAAGTGGTAATTGCCTGTGTTATATATTTCATAACAACTGAATCTAATTCTCGTCACCATGTTACAGCTGTATATAGAGACTTGCATGTAAGATCAAACAGATGACTCCTATCCAATATTTATGGCACGCGTAAAAGATAAATAAATAATTCTAATAGAAATTTAGCATTTTACAATAAATTTCTGTGCCGGGAAGCATGTTTTATATATTTTCTTTATGAACAAATATAATTTCCTCAAAAAGCAGTACCTGTTATTGGACATAATTTGTTTAAAATTATATTAATTCTTAGTTTTAGTTAGTTTAGGTGTTAAACATACCATTTTGTCTTCTTTCAAGGTAATACAATTCATATCCAATTTCTTTCACATCACAATTAGTATAGATTATCATCTCTTGGTATATTAACCAAACGTCCACTTTTAATTGGTTGCTGGTAATTGCATTCTCAACAAAATGTAGTAGCACCGATTATATTAAAACAGTTTTCAAAATTTGTTTCATTTTCGCATATTCTTCAATTGAAACTTTAGGTCAAGTTTAAAGAGTGGCTTGACAACTTTGTCTGAATTACTCAATAAATGTGTATCTGACTTTTGTTCTCAATCATTATATTATCAGGGTTTTGATTACGCCAAAAATTGATTAAAAATACTTTCAATATTTTCAATTTACTCAATTTTTCTTTGTATTACATTGTTGGTGGTAACTTCTAGTTTATATAATATTTTTTTCAATTTTTGTTTCTTTTCCAGTGATTATATCAGACCAGTAAGAAAGAAATTTTGCATTTTTTTTAAATTTTGAATTTCCAAAGATACCGATCAAATTCACAATATACCGTGAAATAGGGTGTTGATTGTTTTAAATGGAGTAGAAGTTAGGAAAATTCAAGATGAATCCTTTCTATAACTGAAATATCTAAAAATCCCCAAAGTCCGCATCCATTAACCGTTAACAGTATAAATTGGCAGTTTTGTGAAATAAATCAAATTGACACTTCACTGATCATATGTCCCTAACCCCCTTTTGAGAATTCATATAAAAGTTTTGTTGCTTTTCAAGTAATATTTGGTTTTGCTAATTTAAAAATACTATTCGCAAGTGGCTGAAAATTGATACTTCAAATATATTGTAATCATACAACAAATATATAAATTTTCTATTCATCTACTTCTGCTAAAAACTAGTATTTTCAAAATGTCAATGTATATTTGCACATTAGTTGAATTATTGCGCGAATTAATTGAGCTGATGTGCCCATTAGTTGAATTATTGTTCTCTTCATTTGAAATATACGCGCATTACTGCAATTGTTCATATCATTCATTTATTTGAAGAGAAAAACAATTCAATTATAATGCGCATCAATTCAGCAGAATAATTATTTTTTTATTAACAATTAATTAATGCGCGCAATAATTTAGATTTGAAGATATAATTAATATTTGAAGAGATCTTTAATTGAACTGTTGCGGACATCAAATGAATTGATATCTTCAAATAATCAAAGAGAGCAATATTTTGAGTTAATGTTAATTTGGCGCCCCATACACAAGTTCCCATCTACCGGCGGACGGGTACTGGCTAAGAGCTAAGACAACAGTAATGCCTTTTCGTTTGTGTATGTCACGCCAGTGTATAATAACGTCTATCTCTGAGAAGACCTTTAATGTCTACTATGGATTTCATTGGCGTATTTTTGAACCACATATATCTCAAAGAACGATACTGTTGACGCATATCGAAGAAGCTTGGTCAGTGCGTTTAATGTCTTGAATGATACCATCTAATAGAATTTGTGAGTACCCATAATGCCCTTCTTTTACTTTTTTGACATTAATCTGTATAGGATGACTGTTTCTCCATTCATTAGTTTTTCATTCCCGGTTTTCTCATTTTCCACTAGTTTCATTTTGTAAAGAAGCGCAGAAACTTCTTTTTCAACTCTGAGCTTTATGAATCTATCTTTCTACATTTCTCATTGCAACCAGCACACTTTTTGTACATAAAGTCCTATTTTAATTTATTTTTTTCATGTATGTTTTTCTTCTAGTTTACTTTGTACATTATACAGCTTAGGCACAATTTAGACTTTTCTTTCATTGTTAAAAATTGCATTTGAATATATAGTAGAATTCATATCCATCTCTGGTAACATTATAGAGATAACAAAAATATATCATTATTATTATTATTATTATGTACCAAATTTCTTGAGTACTTTTTTCATGAATAAAACACATTCAAAAGTACTTTATATCATAATATACCCTAATTATCTATATTTAGATTAATTTCATGCAACATTTGAGCTTATCGTTTTTGCCAGATACAATTTAATCCCGGAAGCCCACCCTCCTAACATTTACATGTATATACAAACATACTATGACACTTTTCCAAGTTGATGGCATGTATATACTATACATTTCTATTATTTTCATAATCCACCCTTCCGATATAAAAAGCAAATGTCGTTCAAACATTGTATCAAATGTGATCAAAAACATATATACATATATACGTGAAAATAATTTCTACCTTTACGAAGTATATCTTTTTGTCCAACTTTTAATTTTGTATTCCTTATAGGATTTTTGACATTGATCTTCACCTTTTCATATGAATCATAGCTTATTTCACAAATCAAGTCAAACGTTATATTTATGAAAATTAAACCCATCAGAAAATATCGTGCCAAGGTGTTCTAGCTCGTCAATAATAGATAATTTTTCATTATATACATTATATTCACAGGAGCTCAACGTTTTAAATATCTATAATTAAAAGTCCATTATCGGCTATAATCAACTGTAAATCATCGTTTACTGCTTCGCAAATGCGAAAATTAGTAAAAAGGGGACGGAAGTTGACATAATTATGCAATTGAGAATTCCCTTGCTGATGTACCCTCTGACGCTTGTGCGGGGAAAATGGGGGGAGGTGACACTGAGTGAAGGGTAGTGTGCAGCCCTACAAACAATAACATTCGGGCACAAATGTGTGGTTTTGGGGCAAGCTAGCACGGGAAGTTTAGTAAATCTATCGCAATGTCAAAACAACATTGGAAATGACCCCTCTACTCCAACTACTCCAACTACTCCAACTAAGGTTCGTCACCCATTATGACAACACTTAAAATTTACAGATTATCAGGAAAAGACAATGTCACTTTGAACGTTTGAAAGTATGCCCACGTATATCATACGCATGTGTGGGTGTTAATCCGATTGTGAACTTTTCTTTTTAATATGACTTTTACTTTCAACTAATTTTGATCCAACGAATGCATGGATAAGTGAAGTTATCATGTTTAGCATTGTAAAAGAAATAAATAAAGTATAGAATAAAATAGTGGTCAGTAGAATAGTGGTCAAGAGCATTACCTCGCCATCTACATGATCCAGAACATATTTAAAATTCACTGCTACTAATAATATTTACTATTTTTAATTTTACCGACCAATGAAAAAAGGGCTATCCCGAATTTAGGTCAATTTCCGTCCCTCTTTTACTAATTTTTCGCATTTGAGAAGCAGTAGACAACGATTGACGGTTGATTATGGCCGATAAATGGAATTTATTTCCAGTTCACCATGGCGATACGAGAGGTAAGACCTCGATAGAGTTTCATTTAAACAGTAGGGGTCTAATTATAATATCATGTCAAACTTTTCGCCGAAAATTGCAAGCGATGCAGTTGGTGAAAAAGAAAACCAAGATGGCGGTGTGATATACCTTGTGAATAGTTTGTTTACATGAACACATTTTTTTTTAATAATAGATATCTAAAGCGTCGAGCGCCTGTGATTATATTGAGTACTTTGATTCTGTTTATCTATAAATAGATTTGAATATATTTACCTTGAGCTCCCAAATTTCCCTGTATCTAAAGCTAAATACCGAAAGAGTTGGAAGCTCAAAGTAAATATCTTCAAATTAACATTGATCAGATTAACAAGAGTTCTGCAAGGAGGGACATATCCCCTTGCAAGGAGTGTTTGCAAGCAGTTTCTATGAAACCTCATAGTGGCCTTGGCCTTTGGATCCCAAAATCAATAGTGCTCTTCCTATTTTGATCACAAGCTACATGTGAAGTATCAAATTAATCGAGCAAAAATTGTGACTTGTAGAGTGTTTTCAAGCTTTTTATATGAAGTCCCGTTGTAACCATGAACTATGACCTTTTTACCCTAAAATCAATTGGGTCGTCTTCCCTTGACAACAAATTTACATGTGAAGTATCAGATCAATCGGGCAAAAATGTGGCATGTAGTGTGTCTACAAGCTCAGTGTTTTACACACACACACACACACACACACACACCGCGCAAACGGTCCTGTTACTGTATATCCCCTCTGCAAAGGGAAATGATTGCATTTAGCTCAAACAAAACTAATTAAGTAAATATTATAAATGATAATGTATACATATAATATTTATACAGTTTCTCAACACTATCCTAAGTAATATCAAAATACATCAAGCATTGAAAAATAAAGCTTAAATTGAGATAACGTAATGATTTAAGTCATGACGCAAACCATGTTATTCCGGAAAGTCTTTCTTCATGCGGCCATTAAAAGCAGGACATATTGATGTATTGGAAAGTATCAAAATTTTTAAACACATTTATTCTCTATTGAGACCTCATATGGAACGTTATGAATTATGACTTGGATGGACTTGAATCCACACTGTATGAAGATACTTGCATGATGCGGATTCAACCATTTGTTATCCTGTTGTTATTGAGAGGATTTCATAAATTACAATGTGAAGTATTTGGACTCCTATTGTGATGTCACGTGTTCTGGGATTATTACAAATCTACACGTACATCTGAATACTGCCACATTGCTGTTACGTGGTATCTAAAATGGGGGAATGCATGTACCATACATATGAAATGGAGAAAGTAGACAATTTCTCTTATTTCTGAAAATCACTCATCAACACAGTTTGTGTGCATGCTGGCGTTTTATACCCTAGCTGAACATAACACCACACATATATTGTACATGGCTAAACATTTTCATTTCCAGTGTGTATGTTTTTGATATCTTTACAAAATTTAGCCTTATGAAAACGCAGCACTTGTAAAACAAAACTGCACGTGTGGATCTTGATAAATATAGTATTTCTATTTTAAAGGATGGGGATTCCGACAGAAATGAACGCAGAAAGTAAATATAAACAACAAAATTCACGAGGGTATGAACTGCAACGCTTAATAAAGTAACAGATGTTAAGCGTCGCTGACATATCCTAAAGTATATCAAAATCGACATTTATTTTTTGAATCTGTCTATTTTGTGATTATCTTCACACACTTTTGATCAACTACTGATAATCCCTACTCATTGTGACGTCAGTGCTCTGTGTGTATTGTAGTCTAGTTGTTGCCGTGATAACCGGTTATGACAGTCATTTTGCAAATGAAGTAAAACTACAAATAAGGACAGTAGTAAAGAGCAATGCATGTACATTTTGATACAGTCTGCTGACGCTAAAATTGATGAAGTCAGTCACACACAATAAACCCCGAACATACGATATAACTATAGATTCACACGAAATCAAGTCATATTTTAATATGATTCTTCCTTCTTTGAAATGCCCACACGACTCTTGTTGGGTCGATAAACCGAGAGCAATAAATCACGTGATTGAATGTATTTTTTTGACAATGATGTAGCTGCGGATTGACTCTTAATCGTGATAAGGGAATGATAAGATGTAACGGGTTGCACAATTCCCGAATCTCCTCCGACATATCGACACCGGTTCTCAGACCTGTCAACGGGTTATTGACCAATTCACCAAAGCACACGGACGTATATACGAAAAAGATTAAACAACTTTTGATTATTAGAAATCAAATTAACTTGGAGACATGATGATTGCTACGCATCAGATTGTCGTAGTCTGAAGAGATGAATAAACGAGTCGTTCGTTTCTCTAGACTATTTTCACGCCAGTATTGTTACTAAAGCGATTTCTTTTGAAAACCGATGGCTTTAATTTAAATGTTTTCCCCTTCTATGTCTGGGAGTCTTTCGTTTCATTTCATAAGGTCCTTTAATTTCCGGTGAAGGTTGGACTATTTCGTGATGAAATAACAGTAGAGCAGAACAGGAAGCGACAGATTTTAACACTAATCCAAAGATTTTGTACAGTGGTGAAATCTGGCTACAAAGGAGGGAAATCACAGACTAAATTGCTAAGTAGTAACCCTGGATCCGGGAAAATCCACTTTACATGTAATTGCTGATGGGAGGGATTCTATCACAGCTTAAATAAATAATTTGACGTAGAATACTTCTCTATCTTTATTATTATTATTATTATTCTGGCACTACATATATATATCTATATACATACATTAACTGACAAAGGATAAAAGAAAGACATTAGAAAATACTATAAAAATAGCACCAAATTGACTCTGAATTGAACGATGGATCGATGAAAACACAAGGTCACCGGTGGTGGATATATAGTGATACAATATTTGGCAACTGGCAGAAAGACAAAAATGGGAGCCACCTACAATGTATGAAACAATGGACACTCTTATGTGATAAGAAACATGTTAAAAATACACAAGTACTACAATAAGCGACTCCTATATACAAATATAACGATTATATTGAAGTATACCTATAGTTAGTTAGGTTTATACTTTGTACGTTTCATTAAAATGATGAATTTATTCTTGCCTCGTATCCATAATGAATACCTAACACACTAGAATTTATATATAATTTCGCATGTAGATAACAATCTTACTGAAAATTGTTTATGCTTGTACATATATCAGTAACCAGAGAATTCAGCTTCGCTGAGGGATGCACTTCCGAATGCCATACTGTTTATAACTCCATAAACCAAAGAGTTCAGACAGGGTAGAGAATCACAATAGACTGCAGTATACATGTTCAATCAGATGTTTTAACCATTACCTGGGGAAACTGGTAGTGTCCAACTGAATGATCCTGGTGATCGAGGTAGAATAAGTTGTACGTTTTCATCGTTTCAATGTTTTATAACATTCTTATTCACTGCAAAAGGAAACAAAACAACGACATATGAACGAACACGTTTAGAATTAAGAAAAGAAAAAAAAGAAAGAAGAATCCTGACGATGTTCAATTGACAGTTAATGATATAGTGCTGATCTATTCTTCTCTTCTTTTTCGCATTTTATTTCTCTAGTCACACTGCAAATCAATCTCTTTTTATGCCTAAATTCTCTTCAGTTAGGAAAACTTTAATTCTTGATTGGTTTACCTATAAGCACTTTATTTCTCACCTAGCAGTACATTTTAGTCTCTTGTTATATACCTTTGTACCTTATTTCTCACCTAAAAGGACATGTCAATGTCACCCTTTTTAAACATGTACCTATCGTTGTACTTGATTTCTGACCTTTAAATAGTCTTTTGTTTACTTGTCTTTGTACTTTATTTTTCACCTACCAGAACATGTCAGTTTCTTGTTTACATACCTGCATTTTATGTACCTTATTTTTTGTCTAGTAGAACAGGCCATTTTCGTGTTTACATACCTGTTTACCTGACCTTATTCTTATGAGGCAGAAATTTTTCAAAAGCTTCTACATGAAAAGATAAAATATCTTGCTGTGGTCTTCAACTTGAAATTTAGATACATGTATATCGACGACGTTTTATCTATTAACAATTATAATTTTCATTCATATCATGATAATCCCAGTGAACTCGAAATAAAAGATACCACAGTCTTCCACATCTGCTTCGTACTTAGATATCTTATTGAACATAGATATTAACGGCAAACTAACAACTCAACTTTTTGACAAACGGGATGACTTCAGCTTGTCCATCGTCAACTTCCTATATTTATGTAGCAATATTCCATTATCACCTGCATATGGTGTTTATGTCCACAAATGATTCAATACCCGAGCTTTTCTGTGTATGATCAGGCTTTAAACCAGTCGATCGATCGATTGTTTGTTGTTTTCCGCCACACTCATCAATTTTTTAGTTATCTGGTGGCGTCCAGTTTTTTATTGGTGGAAGTGAGAAACCAGATACAGTGTACCCGAAAAGAGGTCACCTACCTTCCGAAAGTAAACTGGCAAACTTTCTCACATATATCGGCGTGAGCGAGAATCGAACCCGCGCCAGCTAGAGGTAAGAAGACTTGTGATTTTAAGCGTGATGCTCTAAGCACTCGGACTTTAAATCGAGACAGGGCACTGACGACCAAGTTAATTGTAGATGGGTTTCAAAAGTCTTGTTTAAAGTCAGCATTGCAAAACGTCTATGGTCGTTATAACGATGTTGTTTGCCTATAGAACCTGTCACTGGGTCAAATGCTGTTTGGCGTGTTTCATGCCAATTTGTTAAGCCGTTCTTTATTTACACACTGATTTTGATTACAGATTAGCCCGTTGATCTGATCGAGATATAGGGCTCACGGTAGGCGTAATCGGTCGACAGGGATTGCTTACTTTTCGTTGTCACCAGATCCTATCTCTGGTATATCCAGATATCCGTGTTTGTCCAACTCTTCATTTTGTATTCCTTATAGGAATTATGAGATTGATCACTGTTCGTTATCTTCACCTTTCTTCTGACTTAGCAGGATACATCCGTGTCTTGTTTACCTACCTTTGTACTTTATTTTCACCCAACAGAACACGACAGTCTCTTGCTTGATCTACCTTAGTACTTTGTCACTTGTTTCAAAGTAGTATCTTTTTTCTCATGACAAGAATGCGATTCTCTTGTCATACATGCATCATTCGTTTAGCTCCCCGTGGGGATTCGGGTTAGAATAGGTTCACAGTACTCTTTGCTTGTAGTAAGATGCGACTAAATGAGGCGGTCCTTCGGATTAGACCGCAAAACCCGAGGCCCCGTATCACAACAGGTGTAGCACGATAAATATCACTCCCTGCTCAAAGGCCGTAAGTGCCGAACATAGGCCTAAAATTTGAAGCCCTTCATCTGCAATGGTGACACCTCCATTTGAGTGAAAAATTCTCATTGGGAAGTTAAACAATATACAACCAACCAACCATTCTTTTATTTGTATTTCTTCTCTGGTAGGGAGTCCCTTGTTCCATGTCAATTTATTGTTTTGTCTTCTTTTCTCTCTCTCATCCATTCACTTGCAGGGTTACCTACCTTTGTATCTTATTTCTCTCCTGATCGGACACTTAGTGTTCTGAAAATAAAACACATATCATGGATAATTTTGTGTATATCCTATTCACAGTGAACTCACGAAAACCTGAAAATCACTTTACTAAAACCGTAATTCATTGAATTATATTCCATCAAATGTAGTTTTATGGGGAAAAATCATGGATTTTTTATGAAGGTGTTCGCATTGAGCGGGTTTACTGTTCATGTATAACTTTTATCACTTATTAGCATAGTAAATGAATGCTTTCTCAAACACTATTTGTAATTAAATTGAAGGTGTTTCAACGTCAGTTTACTGTTTTAAATAGTATGCTATGTCTTTAAGTCACATTTCATAATGTGTATTGACAGTGGCGGATTTAGTGGCAAGGTGACAAGGGTTTTAGCTCCCTTTTGGTTAACGTTTGTATGGAAAATGGCCTTTTTTATTTTGTGCTCTTCTCCTCCTTCCTGGTCGGATGAAAAACGCAGATTTTGGGTAGCAGCTCCTCTCCCCTTTGATATTTTTTGGGGGATTACCCCTCGATTAACTAACACTTTGGGATTTCAATTAGTAAACAAACAATGTTATCTTCTAATTATTGATATGGTTTGTTTAATTTATCTCGCCGATTGTGTTGTTTTGTATCTAATACAAAACCACATTGTGATTAGGGTAGATTTATTACTCCAAGATAGCTTATCGAACCATTTATTGTCTATTGTGAATTTTCTAAAAAACAATTTATATTGATGTGCCGGGGTAGAGATAGTGATGTTCCTTTACATCAAAGTTATCTGCCATCTTGCTAGGAATGCCATCAACAGTTTAAGGTTGAAATTAAACCGAGGAAAATATTTGAATGGCCAATACAGCGACAGTGTTCTGATGAAAGATGAAACGCATATTGTCTCGGGACAGGGTAATTACAGTACCCCGTAGATGAAGGTCTTCGATCCAATCAAACTATAGCGTGACCACTCTGTTTAATTAATAACTACAAATAAAAAATGGCTAAAAGTTGCACTCTCTGTGTTGCAAGAAGAATCGATTCTGAAGATAGCTGCCAACAGACTTACGGCGTTGTGGCCATTTACAGAGACCAGCGCTCGAACTGAGTATCGTAGAGTATATAAAACAAGACGACTGGCGGATAGTAAATCAAAAAATGAATGCGGAATTATAAACAAAAATCCCTTACTTTAATCTATCTTTATTTCGTTACAATTGTTCAATATCGAAATATTTTAAAAGAAAGAAAATCAGAAATTATACTTTCTGGTGTTGAATTCATTATCTGTTATAATGATACAGACCAGTGTAAGTGATGTGAATGGACTATCTATTTATCAGCAGCATACATGCATCTGTACCTATAATTTTGAACCCTGTATTTGATTATCGTTTTAATTATTTCATGTACTGGCCATTTAATGGTGGACGATGCACCAAACAGATCATATCTTGGACCTTGCGCATTTCATCCATTTTTAATGCTACATGTCATGTGCTTGCTACCTTTTGTGATAAATGTACATCCTGTCGATGATACAATTCCATTGTTACAACAGATATTGACGTTTTGCAAAATCCATTATGATATGCTTTAATAATGATTCTAAAATTCACATTATATCTTCTCTAACTGAATTAGAAATATTTTGCTGTGTCGTGACAAAATACATTTCCGAACACTTGATCACTGACTATACACATGGAACATTTAGGAAAACACAGGTTTCACGAAATTCATGTAACTTTCATTTCCTGTTGTGACTCTGTTTGACAAAAAGCGTCATCGTCTGGCTAGAATAAATTCGCACTACATACATGCAAGAATGCTTTCATGTAAAATATGAGCAGTAAACAATCTTAAACGGAAACACCAGAGGTGGAAGAAAGTGCTTAGAAGTAATAAGGAAACACCTGGGGTGGGGTAAGGTGCCTAAGATGATTAAGGAAACACTAGAGGTGGGACAAGGCGCATGACAGGAATATAGAGAAAACCCCAGAGGTGAAATAAGGTACCCAAGAATAGTAAAGAAACACTAGAGGTGGAATGAAGTAAGGAAATATCAGATGTAGGATCTGGTACCGAGTAGATGTATGCATCAGTCTGTAAGGCCATAGTGACTAGCAAATCATAAAAAGCGAACTTTTGTTGAGAAAAAAATCGAAGAAATCCAGTATTCAGATTTTAGTTAACATTCAACTTTTACTTCTGTTCGGTAATTGTGAGAAGATGGTAAAGATGTTTTGTATAATATTCTGTTGTAAACGTACTCCATCATGGCTCCGTCTTGGTCCCAAATTAATCTATACTACAAGGGGATGCTTTCTCACATGAGAGGCTTTGTGATTTTGAGCGCGATGCTCTAACCACTCGGCCACGGCCGCCCTGATTTGAGAAATTGTACCCTTGTGGTTATAGAAACTTACTGTATATTCTTTGTGGGGCCTCCGTGGCCGAGTGGTTACAGTATCGCGCTTAAAATCACAAGGCCTCTCACCTCTAGTCGGCGCGGGTTTGATTCTCGTTCGCGCCCGTATACGTGACAAAGTTTGCCAGTTTACTTTCGGAAGTCGGTGGTCTTTTCCCAAGTACATTGTATCTGGGTTCTCTCTTCCACCAATAAAAACTGGACGCCACCAGATAACTGAAAAATTGTTGAGTGTGGCGGAAAATAACAAACAAACAATCAATCAATATATTCTTTGTTAATTTGTTTTTTAAGTCCTTTCGAAATTTTTCAAGTATATTGTGATATCACCCAGATCCGTGAAGTTAGCTACTAGCAACTGGCTATTTTAAAAAAACCACTACTAGTAGCCATGAGCTACTTTAAAGAACTACAAGAAACTGGTTACTGTGTTGAAAATAATTATATCAATCAGATTTATTTAAATGGAATTGGTGTATAAATATTAGGAGTCTTTTCAGTATCAGAATATGCTTTGAAATGTCAAACATTATTCTTGATTTTGCCAGCAACTTAACCTTTGTAGTGCAAAGAACAAATATATGTTCAAGCTGGTGTAAAGCGAATTTTTTGTTAATTCAGGGTAAAATAGGCGAAGAGGAATACATTTTAAATCTGAAAATGAGCTTATACGTGAAAAAACCCATAAGATTTCCATTTACAGTGTACATTTAGTTTTCAAGAAAGAAATGTGTTTACATGCATTAACGAAAAAAGTTAATCAAGACGAGAAGTGATTCTGATATCATTTGTTTTAGGTATCACACTGAAGGAAATCAGCTACTTATACATTTTGAGGGAAATTTCTTTTAAATATCAAGTTTCCTCTGAAAATCATGAGAAGGTGGGCGTGTGCATTAAATGCATATGTAGTTCAAACCTTTATACATATCACACTTACATAAATCCGCTGTTTGCACTTTTTGAAGGAAAGTACTGTTCAATTTCAGGTTTTCGTGAAAACCCTAAGGAGCTGTGTGTATTAAATATATGGCTAATTCAGGGTTATCTCAAAGCATATTCGTTTATGAAAACGACTCTTCACACTCTAACCTTGTAGATAGTTATTTGCAAACCACGTGAGTCGTTTTGTGTAGCTGTCTATCATTTGTTATAGTCGATATATTCTGGAAGTAGATGGCGGCTAGTAGCTATTTTTTCTCACTACTGGTAGCCATCTTCTCTGTTTTTAACCAACCAGTTACTAATAGCTAACTTTACATGTACCAATCGATATTTCCAGTTGTAAGTGATTTTTGTTTTCAAACCCCACCATATTTTTTAAATAGTACTCGTACAATTTTAATTCCCTTCACCCAAGAATATTTTGTACATGTACCAAGTTTGGTTAAAAATCATCCAGTTGTTCTGAACGAGGAGTCGCGAATGTGTAACGTTAATGTTAAGACGATAGTCAGATAACGGGCCGTAGAGCTCCCTTAAGCTTTTAGCTCAGATTAGCGTAAAACACTTTAATGCACTCTGCGAAATTCAAACCCAGTTGCTGCATTTCCTCACTATTTACAATAATCTTCACATTCATATTTAAGTTATTGGACCTTAGATATATAAGTTACAGAAAAGTTCTGAAATTAATGCCTCTCTTACATATTTTATTACAAAGACAAAATATCTTTCAACAAGATCCTTCTAAATAGCGATTTATTGTAGAATATAAATGACATTGCATAAGAATAATACCTTTATAGATCTTATTTATATTTCAAAAACATATTTCAACAGGCAGTGGGGGATATAATAACACTTTATGACAGTTCCAGAGCTGGAAATTTAATGATTAATACAACACAGAGAAGCACTGCAGAATGTCACTGGTCTCCTAGGGGGAAGAAATCAGTCACATTTCAATCGAAAGTCACATTCCATCTTTAGTAATATTTCACACCATATGCACCTATTGGTATTTAAATGACATATTATGCTAGAAAATGGAACATTGCTTAAAATAAGTAAATGACATCAGAATGTCCAAACGTCAACATTTTTGATTTTCTCGTATCCTATGTGAGCTTTGGTATTGACATTGCACGTGATCAATCTTCATGATTCCTTTTGTATAGACCATATTTTTGTAATGGCGGCTTATTTAAAGTACAAACTTGGTGCAAATGGTGCTTTTCAATAGCTAGGTGGTGTGATAAAACCCGTACTCAAAGTGATTTGACTTTTAATGAAGGTCAATGAGAATCCTAGAGATGTCTGTAAATATGCATTACAAGGACTGTTATAAAATCTGTAGGAATTTAACATTCAGTTAGTCTGTTTCGGTATTTTATAAAAGCTCTGCAGGGATGTTAATCCTTCTGAAGTGTTTAAGGGTAACGAATGAAGGTCGAGGTTACAACTCGAACAATGGTTGAGTATACTAATAGTTAATTGTTGTAATGACCTTAACCCAAAGTCATATCATCAAGGTCACAGGTATGTATGCATTTACAGGGATTGTAAAAGTTAGCATGAATTTAAATTTGCTGTATTATGAATATTTCCATGAGCCATGCTGGAACTCTTGATTTCTTTCATGGAAGCAAATGTACACAACTCGGTTGCATCAATAATGCAAATGTGATTTCAGTACCTAATATTAACATTCACTGTATCCTTTTTCTTATTGACATTGCTTTCATCATAGACAATGAATACATGTTTGTTGCAAACTAGTTTGATCCGGGTTTTTATACCACTTGTCCGCGTAACCATTACCAAAAAAAGGAGCGTCATCAAGGTCAAAGGGTGTATGAACTGTTCCGTTTAAATAAGGAATGAGTGAAGAATATGATATTTTAGTACTAAAATTTAGTTTATATTTCTTTAAAAATCCATTAAAGTAGAAACAATAAAATATCTTTCTTTGCTGTTTTATCTAGTGATGAAGGTAGCAATCACTGCAAAAATAAATTTTAAACCAAATTACTACCTTCATCATCCGATAAAAATGAAAATAAAATAAATAAAAGAGCATTTCATTGTTTAATTACCTTTTAGCAATATTAAAACTTCAGATTATGAAATATACAATTCTCTAGCACACGACTTTAGAAAAAGAATGTTTTATTTTCCAAATAAGAAACACTACTGTCACAGCTGGGGACGAGTGATAATCGCAGAATCTGTCCTCCTACCTGCAAATGTCATTTTCGCGAAATATTATTTAAGGAAGATCGTTATCTTGAAAGTGGCCGGGTCGTATTTTATCTAATTCAAAATTCATGAAGTAATTTCAATGAAAGTAAACCTCCAAGACCATCAGGAATATTGATCTCCAGAAGTAAATACTGAAGCAGTTCCAAAGAACTTAGAAATTCATCGGGAATGTTGCAAATAAGCAATTTCATTGTTTTTCGCATGTTGCTGCAAGACATCTTATAGACGGTGTTAGATTTATTGATTTGAGTTTAGAATCGATCCGGATTATTCCACACGGTTTAAGTCTTGTTAAAGTGTACAGAAATTACCCGAAAGTGCGAAATAACCTGGACCGACTCTATATTCTTTCAAAGTGTGCGTTCCTGGAGTTTTTCCTCCGTTGATGAGTTGACACATTATGTAAAAGTAATCTGCATAATGTTTTTACACTATTAACATATAATCTACAATAATCTACATTTTCAATGTTTTTGCCTTCGATATCTTTATCAATTGTAATGATAATGCCAGTCTCATAAATACAATGCAGAGCCTTGTAAACAATATGCGTATGAATTTTGATAAAAACACTACGTCTATTTTATCGACTGCGAATTTTGACAGAAACGAAAGTAGAGTGTAAATATATAAAATAAATTTGAAAAATAAAAGCTAACGTGCTTCATGAAGTATGCTGGCGTGAAAAATTTCAATTCATGCCCTCGTGTATTTTCAAGAATGAAATTTATTTCTTAATGATTTGGAAACATGACTTTTACGGTTGTTCTAGATTATCATACACCTACATGTAGGAAACACCTAGGGCTGAACTTAAACTTTCTATCTATACCATGTATAATAGATCTGTTTATATGACAGGAAAAGTTTGTCTGTACAAAGCTGTACTTTTTGTTTCCTGAAAGAAAGACGTTTGAATTGTAGGCGGCGTAACCTAATCATTTTCATGGTGAATAGCCTTGCTGATACATCATAACAGTAACTGACTAGCGTCCTCTTTCAAAATGTGAACCTTGTGGCGGCTTCATGATCTGCTATAACATTACTACTGATTAAGCGCATGACGGATTTCTTATCAGAGGAAAAGACTGTTGGACTGTTCAATATATCTAAAGCAATGTTAGGTATTGTAGCAAATATTTGGTCTACATCCACTATTGGAATTGCAAAGGATACTCATAGAGTATGTTTCAATGAAGTTTTGAATTTAATAAAGATATTCAATTTTTAGTTATATAGCGTTCCTAAATTCCAGATAATTTCAGCGTATAATACCTGGATCCTTATTGAAAGCAACGTTTTCACAGCCTGTCATAATCACCAAGTTATTAGATTTGACTGTATTAAAACCTTCAGGTTATTCCGCCCTACCAAGTAAGTTAAATGTGACAATTATATCTATTTCAAACATTAGTACCATTATTATCTAACAAATGATTTGTCATTTTTATCAATGGAAGAGTTTTTAATGGAGTAAGATACAGCATCTCCCTTTAAACTGTTGTGTAGACTAGAACTATAACATTTCCCCACCTCCCAATAAGATGTTGTTTAGACTAATATATAACAATTCCCCAACAGCTTTTGTATAGATTAAGAATATAATCATATAACATCTCCCAATAAGCTGTTGTGTAGATTAAGGTATAATAATTCCCAATAAGCTGTTATATAGACTAAGAATAGAACATCTCCTAGTAAGCTGTTATATAGACTAAGAATAGAACATCTCCTAGTAAGCTGGTATATAGACTAAGAATAGAACATCTCCTAGTAAGCTTTTATATAGTTTAAGAATAGAACATCTCCTAGTAAGATGTGGTATAGACTAAGACGATAACATCTCTTAGTAAGCTGATGTATAATAGACTAAAACAATAACTATAAACTATCTTCTACACTGTAGTAAGCTGGTGTATAGACTAAAACTAATAAATGTGATAATGTGACAATATAAAATTTCTCAGTAAGCTGTTGTAGAGAAAGACTTCAACTAAAGATGAAGTTTCTAATGGTCGTTGTGACTCAGTGTTTAGGGCGTTCGGATTGAGTTCATGTTTCACTCGTGTCTTACTTGTGTCAAACCAATTTCTCTTTCGCCAAACGCTACACATTCAAAAGTGATAGTCGTGGATCTTTCGGATGGAACGCGGGAATGTTGGTACAAGAAACCCCCAAGACTTAGTCATAACATCGTCGACAGGGAATGCTTACTCCTCCTAGGTACCTGATCCCACCACTGATATGTGTTCGGGTCTGTATTTCCCAACTCTTAATTCAGTATTCCGTATAGGAGTTATGAGATTGATCACTGTTCGTTACCTTCACATTTTCATTTTTCAATGAGCTATATATTAAAATGATCTCGTCTCTCAGAAAATGGCTGTACAGAGGATATAGCATACCTATATCAGCAAGCTATTTATTGTCTAAGACATCAAATAAAGTATATCAGTAAACCTTTGTAAGAAAATAATAAAATGTATTTCAGTCAACTGTTATATAGAGTTAGATATGACTGTCTTCTAGAAAATTGCTGTAGGAACAAAGACTACTACGAAGCTCAGTAAGGTGTTGAATAAGCTATGATATAACACCTAGGGAAGCTGTATCGCCATTTTAATTTTTGCTGTTTCAATTTGCATTTTGAATTTCGATGGTGTTGAAATTTAAGAACATCTACTTGTACTTGTGTTCGAGCATACTAGTCGTTTGTATTAATAAACAGTTAGGACATAAAAGAGCTTCATTCTGCTATCCTTGAACCCAATTATAGACATCTCCTGATGGAAATTTAAGATAACGAGGGCACATTCTTTATGGTGTAGGGCATTTGATCACAATTAGTGACTACATTTAAAACTAATTTTGTTTCCATTTCCATCGATTGATTATCATTCACAACGTCTAATTATTTCCTTGTACTTTTCAGAGTATTATTAGTTTCAGCAGTGTGTCTTTGACAAGTTACAATTACGGATTTTTTTTTACAGTGTAGTCATAAAACAGAACTTTGGTTTAATTCTGTTGCCACTTAAAATGTGTCATGATTTACAAAAATGTAGTAAAGCACAACCAGATATGTCTTTAACAACTTCAAATTCTGCAATAAAAATTTTCGCTTTGTCTTTTTAGGGGATCATAAAATTGGAATTATTGAATTCTGTAACGGTTTAAAATGTGTGTTGATTTAGGAAAATGAAAATGTGAAGACAACGAACAGCGATCAGTTTGAAAAAAACAAAATAAAACAAAAAGAATTTAAAAGTAAAAGAATAGGTAAACATGGAACCCATGAAAAACAAAAGATGGGATCAGGTCTAGCTTTCTCGAAAAAATTCAAGTTAAAACTTACGGCTTGCATTTTACTCAATTTTTTTACTGCTCAAATAAAAGAAAACTCGAATTTAATGCTTGAGATTTTTTTGGAGAAATTCAAACTAGATACTCAGGAGGTGTAAGCATCCCTTTTGACCAATTACACCCGCCGTGAAACCTATGAAAAAGTAAAGATAACGAACAGTAATAATCTCATAACTCCTATAAAGAATACAAATTTACGAGTAGGACAAACATGGACCCCTGGACATACCAGAGATGGGACCTGGTTCCTAGGAGGAATATGCATCACTTGGCATCCCCGACCGCTCACTTCCGCCTTGCGCCCAATATTATGGTCAAATAAAAGGAGTAATCTGTAGTCAAAACGAACGTGCAAAAAACGACCTAATTTGGTATGAAACGTGTCAGACAGTATTCTATACACCCATAGTCAAAATTAGTTTGTAAAGAACATCCTAACAATTGCTATGAAACTACGAACATACTGTTTGCAAATTTCTGCCTTTAAACGAGAGTGTTGGAATCCCATTAACTTAATTGTCAGCCGCCTGCCTCGATTTTAACAATGCTCAATGCCCTTCAAGTCTATGTAAAATATCCAAATATAAAGCAGATGTGGAAAACTCCGAGGTGTCTTTTATTTCGAGTTAACTCGGGTAGTTCATTTGGGTACATTTCATTAGCATACGAGAATCCTGATTAGAATAGGTCCTTAGTACCCTCGCTTGTACAAGGCGACTAAATGGGGCGGTCCTTCGGATGAGACCGCAAACACCGAGGCCCCATGTCACGGCGGGTGTGGCACAATAGAGATCCCTCCCTGCTCAAAGGCCATAAGCGCCGAGCATAGGCCTAAAAAATTGCAGCCCTTCACCGGCAATGGTGACGTCTCCATATGAGTGAAAATTTCTCACGCGGGACGTAAAACAATATACAATCATCAATCATTAGCATATGAATGGAAGTAAATATTGTTAATAAATGTAATTGTTCGTTATCTTCACCTTTTCATATACCTAGATGTCAAGCTGAAGACCACAGTAAAAATTTCTTTCCTTGTAGAAGCTTTTGAATATATTCTGCCTCATAAGAATACACAACAGGTCAGCTAATAAAAGAGCGTAATCTGTGCCCATAGGTTCCATACAGACTGTTGGAAAACAATTTTCAAAGGCAATGAGGAGTGTTGAAAAGTCGTACGTTGTAATGTTCTTGATTTTAAAAAATATGTTTTGGGACTAAAATTTACTAAAAGTGCTATTGATTTGTTAAGAATTTACATTTGATTTACACCACTTTTCGCATATGTTATGGTATAATAGATTTGACGTTTATCCTTCACAGTAATTAATACTTTCGTAAGGAATAAAGACAGGGGCTTGGTAGAACATTTACTGGATCCTGTATTGCAAATACGTAAGGCCTGGGTTTTTGTGAAGTTTTGGAATCCGTTATAGGTACAGTAATGCAAATCCATTCGTTTCATTAATTTGGATATTAAACGTGTATAAAACTGAAACGTAATTTTGGGAAGTAAGATGGATTCTCGTAAGGTGTCAGCATAACGGTCCTCGATCGACCTGTCTGGCACGGGTAGACGGCGGGAATAAAAATGACTCTCTTATGACCAAGAATTTCATTTCGTCTTTTGAAAAGGAAATTGAAGTGTAAGTTGGAATATATTCACATGTAAACTTGAAAAAATTCATCATACTCAAATATCATATAACCATACACAAATATCATATATTCAACATAATTATATTTTCCGCATATTTTATCCACTATTAATCAGAATGTTTTGTATGCATGGACCTCCATATTCTATTTTTCTGTCCGGAGAAAAGAAGATGGATGATAGGAAGCCCTTACCGTATTGATATTGGTCCTAACTGTTCGCCTGTTTAAGGGCTGGATGGGCCGGATATTGTCAAACATAAATGCCTGTGGGTTCTCAGGGGTATCCCTTCTCAGTGTCCTCAGTGAGTTCAACTGTGACCATAACAGAAAGGTTACAGCACATGCTTGTATTAAATAGTACAGGAACTTACGATACATAGGAAATGTTCTGTATAGCCCGCGATTACTTAAATATTCTGAAGACAGAACAAATATAAAAATCTCATCACAACATATATATCAGAATACAATTATTTAAAACCATATAAGTATTTTATGGGCAATAGAATATGAACCTGATGTTTCCCCATGAAAACTGGCCTATTGAGAAGTATCCACGTGACCGTCTCATAGCAACCAGGTTGTGTTACTGATCCATCATAGGTCATATATTGTAGGTTTTCTGGAAGAATGTTTTGGATGGAGAGCTCCTCTATAACAGTCGTATTACCTGTAAACATGAAACGTTTTATAATATCTTCTAGTGATCAGAAATAAAATGAACACTAATGAGAAGGAAACTTGCCTCTAAATTGAATGTTGTGGAGGACACTCGTTATTTTGCTGAGCTCTGTATGTGTTGTGTCTCTGTTTGCCTACAAATATATTTTTGCAGATTTTATAAAAGCAATGTTGCTCTACATATGACGTTTGATGCCATTTAGAAATCATAGAGAGCTCTTACTAAGTTTTTCATGAATAAAAAAAAAACTTTGAGTAACCTACACAGTGTGCTCTTTTGTTAAATGTATATATGGTATTACGGAGTGTCATACTTTTGGGATAT
The DNA here is from genome assembly GCA_024699665.1 of Ostrea denselamellosa. Lineage (NCBI taxonomy): Eukaryota > Metazoa > Mollusca > Bivalvia > Ostreida > Ostreidae > Ostrea > Ostrea denselamellosa. Next base: position 1,477,724 of record JAMZEH010000037.1, read on the forward strand.
AAAATCAATTTTCTCATGTAAAATTGTAAAGTATTAACATATTTTTTTTTTTAAAAACTATGAAATATTTATGCATGTTTAGCATTAGAAAACTATTTAAATTAATTCTGTTTCCTGCACCGAGATCTCGAATGTATGATTTAACATCGTGCGACTCATTTAACTTTCATAACTCTTTTGTATTTGGTTATGTTTCCAATATTCTGCAAGAATTTAAACAACAAAGCAGTAGAATGAAGTAAACCTTGTAATTACTAAATCACGTAGGGAATACATTAATCTTCTTAAATCAAGTATTGATAGCGACTATTTTTTTTTTTAAGATCGACAGTCAGTTTCCTTTTCAAATCACATTAGTGTTAATTATTACATGCACTTAATACAAGACAAAACTCACTCATGATATCGATAGCTGAGAATTTAGAGCATTTTTAAAATCTTCCAGAATGTTATCTCTAAGAAGTAAACGAAAATAATCATTTAAAACCCTTTCTGTTACAGATTCCTCCATCAAGTCTTTCTGGTCTTTAGGAATAAATGGTTCTGTACTTTTTTGACATCCAATTAAGGGCTTTACTCGACACATTAATTGAAAAGGTTCCGACTGTGAAGTGTGTGTTAGATATACTTCAGTACTTACACTTGGTATGGTGACTGTAACTCATGTTAGATTGTTAGTACTATTTCTTTTGAATACATTGCAGACATCTTATAGTCTTTCGTTTCTTTCTTAATCACATATGTCAGTGATTGTAAATACGAAAATACTGACGTAAAGAAGAGCGATCCAATTGTAAAATAAGCATTGCGGTAGCGTGATAGTTGTACCTTTACAAAAAGACTGATCACCGTCAACCCTCTGGGCGCACGTTCAGCAACAGTATAGTTGTTGAATAGTTCAGAATTATATGCCATTAGATGGACCTAAAAGAATCAAAGAATGACATTAATATCTTTATATATATATATATAAACGCCGTTTCATTGTTTTCAATCTTCAAGAGTTATAAGTGATACCTCTTGAAGAATGAAAATGAAACCGGTTGCGTTATTACATGCGGTCTGATTTTTCTGTATATATATATATATATATATATATATATATATATATATATATATATAATTTTACAATGAATGGGATTGAACACAACAGGCAGGGAAGTTTGATTACAGTGGAGATACACAATGCCAGTTATGTAACATCCAAACCGATAAAATTACTAACGACAGCATTATGGTTTATCTCTGCTACACCAACATTCCCAAGTGGAATATAAACCGTATGACAAATCGCCAGTTGAAGAAAAACTAAACGTTGATGATCCAATCTTTAGTTAACGAAGCCCTAAGCCGGAGTAAAGATCAGCACATTCAATGAACTTCATTTTAGGCAGAACTGCGCCAGAAGAGTTCACATCGAAACTACATGGACAGTTACTTGCAGTAATGAAGTACTACGCAAGATGGGCATACATATTGAATAAAATATCTAATCCAGACGCGTTATAAATCGGGGTTTGCTCCGTAAATGAAGATTAAAGATATCTTTAATATGATCGATTTTGTTATTGTAGATGTCTGGTGACTCAGTGTAACATTGTATATATATTTTTTTTACCTCGGCATCGAATCTTTTCCCGTCTATGGTATGTTCTGTTCCCATCCCCTCTTTTCTTCCAAAGTGAAACTTTATCTGAGACAGCTTGTACACGTAGGGCAAAGGTCCCAGTGATATGGTGACAGAGTGTGTACCGCTGATGAAAAATGTGACGTCATTTCCTAAATTGGTCAATTTACCTGAAACCTAAAACAAATCACCCGTACACATTTTCATTCTGGTGGACTCTGGAATGTTTTAATTACCTCAATTTGAAGAGAGTGTATGTTTCTTGTGATTGTATGTCCTCCGTTGCAATGTCCATGTTCTTTAGAGACGCATAACGACATTGCGCATGTTCTTTAAAGAACCATAACGAAAAAGATCTGAGAAATGTCACTTGTTTGCTTGTTACCTTATTGCCCTTCACAACGATATGTTTAAGTCCCGGATCGAAGAGTAGACTCTCCGCCGAGATATTTATGGGAGACTGTAATTTTCCCTCGCTGCAGAGACTCCAGGCTTTATTCAAACTCCAGTGAGATGGACCTGCGGGGAAAAATTTTAAACGTTGAGTAGAATATATGATGAACCTTTGATTCTTACCTATTATGTATCATTTTATTTTGTAAAGTCTGATTTGAAAGCTCACCTGAAAAACCGGAGTACATCCACCAGTCGGGCCAATAGCTATACCCTACAATGAGATATGTGAAGATAATGAACAGTGATTAATCTCATAAATTCTAGAAATAAAACAAAATCTATAACAGGGCAACCAAAGATGGCCCCTAGAAACACCAGAAGGGAGATCAGATGCCTAGGGGGTAAACGTCATTTGCCGTGATTCTATATCTTGATCAAGCAAACGGAGTAATCCTTAGTCAAAATTTTATGTAAAGAACGGTCTAACAACTGGTATGTGTTTGAAACATTTTAGGCAGCTGTCTAATGACAGCCTCTACAGATGTATTTGCAAATAAAATTATTATACCGACAATAAATTTTCCAAATGCTCCATATATAGATAATAATTGAATATTTCTACACAAATACGCGAATTTGACAATGAAAGAGCTGAAATCATCCCGTTTCTCTTCAAGTTGAATTATTAGTTTGTCATCCATATCTATGTTCAGTAAAACAACCAAATATAAAACAAATGAGGAAGACTTTGTGGTGTCTTTTATTTTGAGTTCGATAATTTATCACGTTTATGGTCAGAAAAACATACTACTTTTCCTATGTTTTTGCGTGTGATATCTTTACAAATATCCCCTGAACGTTCTACAGTCTTAATTAATGCACGTATAAATCTTGATAACAGCTGGAAATTCCGATAGAATTGAAAGTAGGTTGTAAATATAAGTAATAAATTTCAGTTATAAAAATACATGAGAGTATGAACGGCTACGCTTCGCGCCGGTGTAAAGAAGAATAATGGCCCCCATAGAATAATGACCGAGGATCATTTTTCATCGTCGAAAAATGACCCCATGCCGTAGAAAAAATGGATTATTTTGTAGAAAAAGAAGTAGGTGTCATTTTTCTACATGTTATACCTGAAAAAAATTCCCCCGTAGAAAAATCACCCTTGTCCTATCAGAGTAATATGATATTTAAAAGGGGTTGCTACGAGTTGTCAAAGATACGGGTAATAAAGTAGCATATGATTATTCCATATAAATGATGCAATTTCATACCATAATGGTATCATATGATATGTGTATGTCATATATCCAGTCACATCAACCAAGCAAGTTTGAATGAGGTAGCATCCGGAAAATCAAGATCAGGCTCCGTATCTGAAGCTAGCTTTATGCTGTATATTCATAGCAACATTAACCATGCAAGTCTGGTGTGAGATTTTCTTGTGTGGGTTGGGTTTTGGGATTTTTTTGGTTTCGTTTTTAAGCATCCTGACAACCGAGATCAGACTCCGTATCTGAAGCTAACTCTTTGTTACATGTCCATAGTTATAGATGTATTAACCATGCAAGTCTGAATGGGTTAGGACCAGTAGTTATTTCAATGTGTAATCAGCTCCAAGTCTCTGTCCCGCTTTAAGCAAGTCTGAATAGTTACTTGATATGGGACCTGCTTTAAAAAATTTACCTCATCTAGAATCCGAAACCTGTGGCTCAGATTTAACATTTAAGCCTGTCAAGTCCATTAGTATCACAAGATGCATAATCTGTCCAAGCTTGGTGAGGATAGGACCAGTGATACGAGGAGTGTTCAATATGTAATGTATATTGTACGATATCTCAGAAGCATTCGACTCAAATAGTGAAATGAACATTACTCCCCTTCAAAGTATTCTCCGCAGTTTGAAATACATAATTTCAATCTCTGAATCCATTTATGAAATGGCGTCATGGAACGCTGATTTAGGTAGATCTCTGAGGGATTGATTGATGGCTTAGCTAAGGGTTGTCGGGATTTGTAACGACAACCAAATAAGAACTTTTAAAGTCTTGGAAAACGGAAAAAGTCGCATGTGGCTAGATCTGGATAGTGTGGTGGGTGTGGCAAGATGGTAACGTTTTCCGACTTCAAAAATTGTTTCACAAGGTCATATGTATGTGATGGAGCTTTGTCATGAATTAGACGAACATGCCTAAATCCTGACACAGGGCGTCGTTTATGATAATATTTCTTGAGCTTTTTTAGTATAACATCTTGGTAATACCAACCTTCAACACTTTTGCCCTTTAGCACCGGAATTTGTACGACTATACTATCACATGAGAAGAATATACGATAAAGAACCTTCTTTGTGCTTATAGTTCTATTGACAACTACAGGCCTTCTACCGTGTTTAGTTAGTCATATTTTGTTTCCAACTTTTCTTATTGGTTCGAAAAAGTGAACCCATGTTTCGTCACTAGTAACAATGTTTGCAAATTGCTTTTGCTTGAATTTGGGAAACATTTTGTGCAATTGCTTAGCGGTTTGTACTCGTACCCGTTTTTGGTCAATATATGCGGTATCCATCTGGCAGAAATCTTTCGTACTTTCAAAATATGCTTCAAATGAAATGCACCCGCGATAGTGATATGCCAACAGCTTTGGCAATATCACATATCGTGTACCTGTTATCACTTTCAATCATTTCCCTGACTTTTGAGACATTTGCCTTGCCTGTTACAATCAGTCAGCCAGATTTTGCTGCATCTTTGACGGACTCTGTGCCAGTCTGAAATTTCTTTCTCCACCTACGAACTATCTCATAAGATACTCATTCAGACCCATAAACATCACCCAATTCGGTAAAAATCTGCATTTCCGAATGACGGAGTTTTGTGCGAACTTTCATATAAGCATTAATTTCTTCAATATTCTTAACCCATTTCCCAACCATTTTTAGAACAGTAGTTAACGACTGGCTCTGTTGAAATTACCATAAGTTTAAAACTACTCGTATGTTGAGCTGAAGGCTCGTGTTTATACTTTTGGAAAAGTATTGAATAGAGTTATTCAAGAGTATCATCATCCACGAAATCGCGCAAATCGTTATCGCGCTGTGGTACAATACACATTGTATATCGAAGAGTTTTCATAACTTGGATATGGACATCACAGGATACCTGCTCTAAAAACTTTAACCTGCTCCAAAAACATTAACTTCCTCCAACATCTGAAATATGTCTCCGATTCAGTATCCAAGTCTGTTAAGTCCATAAGTATCCCCAGATGCACCATCCAGACCCATTGTGTGAAATTAGGACCAAACATAGATATGGGACCTGCTCCAAAATGGTCCACGCCGGGGATATGGCATAAGCTCCACCTGACTTCGTCTTGGTGAGCTAAAAATGAGCTCAAAATCTGAACATTGGTCAGTTCGTGTATTTTTGGCGGGTGGAGGGTGGGTTTGTAATGGTTAAACTCTTCTCGAAAGTGTAATTACATTTCAAAATACAAATTCACTTTCCCTACATGATAAATAGAGCCCGCCCTAATACCAGATCCCACAAAATTCACAATTTTTGGCAGTGGAATCCTTGCTCGTTCCAAATATACACTCATTTTGTCTGCCAAATGTCCAGCAATAGAGACCAAGATTAAAACAAAGATAATGCATGTCAACTAGGACAATATGACTTAAAGTGCCCTATAGTACCATTTACCCCCCCCCCCCCCCCCCCCAACATTGGGACCAAGAATTTTACAGTTTTGTACATGTTCATCTTAATTATGCATTCTGTTTGCATGCTATATGCCCAGTAATAGGAAACAAGAAGTTTAAATATCAATGCATGTTCACTACATGACCAACAGAGCTCACTTCCAACGCCAGAACCCAGAATCTCTTTATAATGAGAATATTATCTCGATAAAACTATATACTATGATTCGTTATGACAAGATAATTATCTTGGTAAATAATCCATATCTTGTTATAAAGAGTAAATTCTTTCTTTCTTTTCTTTTTTTTTTTTTAACTTGACTTTCGTAATCAATTTTTATTTTTAGTTAATTATGATATAAATTACAAATTTACTTACCGTTTACTGTCATATTGAGCAATCTTCCCCAGGGATTACCAGAGAAAAAAAAACCTTAATAAAATTTATACAAGGGGTTCTTATTATATGGGGGTCATTTTATGGGGAGTCATTTTTCTTCATGTAGAATGGGCTGATTTTAGTGGAAATGACACTTTTTCTACGAACAAAAGGGTCATTTTTCTACGTCGAATAATGACCATGGGTCAATTTTCGACATAGAATAGTGATCCCCGGGCATTATTCTATGGGGGTCATTATTCTTCTTTACACCGGCATACTTTTCAATGAGACGGAAAGCATGGCAGTTCATACCCTTACGTAATTTCTAAACTGAAGTTTATTTCTTAAATGAAACAAATGTGGAATGAAATGACTTTGTATAGATGCATATTTGCAATTTCACATCACAAACAGAAAGAAATTTACAATGTTCGTTACAAAATTTGAAAGCAATAAAACAATTCTACTAATTACATGTATGTCAGTCTCACCTACATATTTGATGAATTACAAAACTAGAGAAAAAATTAGGGGTATGAGTTTATTAATGAGTTAGATGCCATTAAATTTGACATTTTCGCGCTTCAAATTTACGCTTACTTGTTTAATATATACACATATGATCAGCATGAGCAAATCTTCACCATACATGTTTTGTGAAATAGCGTAATTTAACAATTTCCAAACATTTCTATATCAATATATCATTTTGTTTCAGTTGTGACAGTTAAAATGTTAATAAAATTTACATATAATAAAATATTTATTCGAGTTTTTAAAATTCCAAAGTCAAAAATTTTCTAAAATTATCAAGATATTTTGGTGCTTTATCGTTATACCCTAAAACCTTGAAAATTGAAATTATGGAGTCTGTGTTTAATTTATAGAGATATAGAGCGACAAGTGCAGTTTATGGGTGAATTTAGGTAAAACTTATTTACAGTTTTACAAATATCAAACCCTTCTTCAAAGTATAAAAATATTTTTCACTGATCAGTTTAGTTTTATTCCTTAGAATTCCTAATATCTTAGACGTTTATATTTCGTCTGTGGTTAAAAGGAAATTACAAATATGAAGGAGGGATCTCCCTTTTCTTCTAAAACAAAACTGCTACAAGTTATGAACTTAAAGTATTTGGATTTGAAGTAAGGAGTACATAATGTATATATAATAAGGAGAACTTGCAAGCCCTACACGTGTAAATTGTTGCGCAAGGCGTTGGAGAGCTATATTTTCAAATATGATTATCCACACGCATATGAATTTAGATGTGTTGTAAACAGCTTGCTGTTTGTACCGGGTATTTCGTGTAGAACTTTCACTAAGTGTCATTTTCTGATAAAGAAATTTATCTTTATGCAATAAAAATAGAATAAATAATTGACAGGTAACAGAAATCAATAAACTATGATATGTTCTCTTGGTCGTTTATTAACATGCAATGGTACCGTTTTGAAGGTGCTCTATTACATGGCTATTTAACGATCGTATGTTTACTTTGTACAAAATTTACCACCCTGCACGGGTTGAAGGTTTTTTTCTCATTGAGGATGAAAGTTCTTCTTATCATTAAATAGTAATTTCCATCCGACAAAATAATCGAAAAAAAAAAATACATTGACAAAGTTTGGTGAAAAGATAACAAGTCCTCAAAACTGCAGTTTTAACCACGGGTGAATTAGCGTCTTCCACTAAGCTCGGTAGAATACAGCCTTGATAAACAGTTTTTAACATTATTCAATGTTTGATCAATACTTAGTTTTTAGTTTAACGATGTGTTTCCCAGCATATGATGGTCCTACCAATATTCAGTGTGACTTCATAATATCAGGTCACTGGGCATTATAGTTGTCTGGTCGTTTTCCCACAACAGGATAATGGTTACAAAATTAATTCAGACACGCTTTACAAGTTGGTGTTTGAGTGTAATAAGATTTAAAGTTAGTTTTGAAGATTTTGTTTCATAGATATTGCTGCGATCTTGCAGAGTTATTTGAGTCGCCCAAATGAAAACCAAACCAATTTCCATTGAACGAATAAGATAGATTTCATCACTTTGAAGTCATGCAGTTTGGTATGAAGGGCCAATAAAAGGCATAAAACTTTGAAAAATAAATAGTATAGAGGGCGCTTCTTCATTGCACCAGTGAGTAATACCTCCCTTTATAACCATAAACTGAAATTGTCTGATCGATAGCAATGTAAATTTTAAAAGCGATTTAAATAATTAATATATGGATATCATTTGCATTTATATGACCATTTTGCATTCGGTACCGTGTTTCCGTAAAATGAAAAAGATAAAATTTTAATGGTTTCTAATGAGCAAAGAAACATGATACTGTGGACTGGTGAGCGAGTGGTCTTGCATGTTTTATTTCCCACTTGCGCCAACGTTCAACTTCCGTCCCATAATAGTAATATATCGTTCCCTCTCCTCATCGTAAAACCAGACAATCTGTTCATTACATTTTTTTTGCAAAAATGTATTTGTCTCTTTAGTCAAATGAGCCCCACAAAAACGATCCTGAAACTATACCATAAACCAGTGAAAGAATTACCAAAAGTCAGGAAATGGGTCTCGGTTTTATACTCATTCGGAATAACCTTACTTGCACTTAAATTCTAATATTTCTTTGTCCACATCCCCTAGGGATGTTAAAAAGACCAAGAGTGTGGTATGATGGAGGATAACTCGTTATAGAATACCGCCAGATGGTCATATATTTGTCGTGGAAATGTGTAAGGGCTTTTTGTGGTCTGGGCGATGAAAGCTCCTTTTGACTGACTTGATTGAAATCTACTAAAGAGTTGTCTTGATGTATAAACAATATTAAATGAGTTTCTTTAGTCATCTTTATCAGTTACTGAGATAAAGTTCATATCTATTTACATATTTTGAACCACGCGAACAACTAAAAGGACAGCTGTACAATTTCCTCACAACTTCGGAAAGGATTTAAGTAGAATTTACTAACCTTAGTCATTTCGGACAACGTTTTCGTATCAAGATTTTCCACCCACCCACCCCAAATGGAATATGTATCAAACATGTTTCATTCTAATATAATATAAATTTTGATTGGTTAATACATTAAGGTTTGAGACAGTACTTTGATTGTGATGTCATAGTAGAATGACACAAACATGTAACTAAACAATTCGTGACGTATGTAACGATATCAGACGTAAATACCAATCAAAATATTTAAAGTTGGGTTAACATTTTCAAGTATCCGTTACATTGATTGACTGATTGTTTGTTGTTTTCCACCACACTCAATAATTTTCAGTTAGCAGGTGGCGTCCAGTTTTATTGGTGGAGGAGAGAACTCAGATACAATGTACCCGGGAAGAGACCTTCCGAAAGTAAACAGTATCAGTTTCACCTGGACTGCTTACGAGTTGCTGATAGAATTCATTTTGCGATCGTTAGACCAGCATTCACTCCATCAAATTTGAAGAAAGATGCTTCTTAGTTTTAGGTTTGCACACTGTTCGTTTGTCCGTCTGTCAGTCCGGAAAATCTTTTTTTTTCGCACTTTTTCTTCGTGTTTGCAGATATTCATTTGATATTTGGCACATTGTTTTAACATGACCATAAGTTACAGATCAAGTTCGAATATGTTCGGTTCATTAATATGTTTTGTGGAGTTGTGGCCCATGGACTTAAAAAAATAATGCAAGTACTCAGTTTTCCGCACTTTTTTCATCATGCTCGCAGGTATTCATTTGATATTTGGTGCATTTCTTTACCATGATAAATTACAAATTAAGTTCCATTTTTGTTCCGGTCGAGTGATTTTTGCTGAGTTACAGTCCTTAGACTTAAAAAATAACATGGAACTGAACCTGTCATACATAATATACATGTATACGATTCCTGGTTACTATTGTGCATAAGCTGTTGATGTATGATTATTTACGCAGAATATTACGCAGAAAACTCGGTTTGGGACTGATAGGGGACACTAATGCTCCAATACTTAGAGAATGTTTGTTATTTGTAAAAGAAATAACTGCATTTCAAGAATTCGTTGGAAAATAACCCATGAAGTCGAGATAATTTCCCATAATGTATCAAGACCAAAGGAGTTATGCTGCAACAATTCTGACAACGACGTGATTACTACTACTTCAGTACCGTGGTGTTTGCAATATATACAAAGTAAAGTTGTAGATCACACAGTCGTGGTTCATAATGGTAAGGTAAAAAATCGTCTATATAAACATCTTAAACAATAACTTAGCATGAAATGTTTATTTTTGAAACTACTGCACTGGTAATAAGCAACGACTTGAAGACAAAAATTGAACATGCGATATATAAGTTTAGTAGACGTAAAACATTAAACAATTTAACATATATATCTACATTCAATTTACATGTGATTTTTAAGGTGTCATTGTACTATCCCATTTATTGAACATATAACAAGGCTGGACCAAATCCCCAACTCATATTGAAATTTATAGGATTGTTTCTTTGTTTCATTCATGTGTTCTTGTATGTTTGAGACGTCATTGACTGAAGAAAACTTTAGAAGTTTACAAGAAACCGTAGAAGGGAGGGTCGCTATTGTGCTAACGCAGACCATGACAAAGAGACCTCCAATTTTAAGGTCATATCCAAAAGTCCTAAGATTTTGACTTCAAATGTAAAGTTCTTGGCTAAAACAAAAGAACCGTTTTGGGTTTGACGCGGTTCCTGTACCTTCGGTTGCGAATCGAACCATCAACTTATCATGATCAGTCACTGTACTGTTATCATCCACATCCTTAGAAAGTAAAAGTTGACAGCGGAAAATAACATTACACACACACACACACACACACACACACATATATATATATATATATATATATATATATATATATTTATATATATATATATATATATATATATATATATATATATACATATATATATATATATATAAAATTAAAGGTAAGCTTGGGTTGAACTGGGAGCGACCTCGTATATCCTGCTCAGGAATCAGGAAGCGAACGTTCTGTCAGGTTAAGAACCAAGATCTGAAATCATTATACAAAATATCAATATCGTTTTAATAACTACCAAAAAAAAACCAACCTTTTTTTAACAAATTTAGCGTCACTGTATTCCATTCCCTGCATGCTCTGATCAGATTTGAAGCTATAATGCGTCAGTTCTGGATATGACATTTTTTAAATTAGGATCAGCAAGTGTTTTTGCTATGTCGTTATAATGTTATATTACTTTTGTACGTTTTAGATTCAATGAAAAGTCAAAATGCAGTTGAGTACACAATGCTTCTGCATATACAGCAGTTCACCTGCGGTATCCTCTGAAATTATCGTATCATAATATGGCGTAAATGTGAGATTAGCATATCTCGCAGTGATCGTTATTTTTTTTTAATATTACACCCGAGCTAAATCTCTTTGGGAATAGATGTCAACTCGATGGCCTCAAGTAATCTAAATGTTTGTCCCACATGTCATAAAAGTGACGCCATTCGACATCATGTAACTCGACCCCAGTATTCAATGTTTGCTAAACAATATTGTAATTATGTTTTTATCGCCACCCCTTTGGATAACGCATTGGCAGTTCGCATGACGATAATGTAATTTTTGTCTGACACAGAATACACAATCACAAACATGCGATTTATAATCATAAGACCAACCATGAAACCATTTTTTTTAACCATGCACTTTCGCAGACTGAAACGGAATTACAGAATAATAAATATCACTGATTGAAATACGAAAAATAACAACGCATATAGAGTTAAGTTGTCGATTTCCTACAATAAACAAGGTATATTAAAACACAATGCGGTATTTATTCAACCCGAGAGCGAATCCCCACGGAGGCGAAGAAATTAGGCACCTAAATGGAAGAAAAATAATTTTACGAAATCCATTCGGTATCATTTTACAATGATCACAATAGGTACCTATTGTAGTAATTGATTTTAAGGTTGTTCCATTGTTTCGAATTCCACTGATACCAAGTAGATCATTGTTATTCAAGAAAACAATTAATTATTAATTGACGTAGCTAAATCAATCTTATTTTCTTCTAAAGTAAGTCATAAAAAGAAATAAGTAGGAAGACATTAATTAAACACGTATAAGACATGACCAAAGTAAAATTGTTAACAACCAAAGAAATATTTGCATGGCTCTTTCAATACTAGACATTTGGCCTTCTCGTAAAAATATCGGTAATCTTGCAACTTTAATACCGTATAACCTGCGGAGCATTCATGTATGTGTAGCATAAAGAATCTTAATTGACAGAAATTTATATGAACTTACAAAGTCTATTCTGGACACATTGGAGGTTTGCAGACGGTTGATGTCGATCATAATGACGCCTTCTCTCTCCTCTATCTCAATTTCAATGTATATCTATATGAATTAGTGTCACGTTTCGATTACGATTCGACAGACGAACTAGAAAAAGGTCAGAATTTTCCTAATAACGAAGACAAGATAATGTTAGGATCTGATGTGCAGAGTTTGGGGGAACTCGCTATCATTTAATGTGTCGTGCCGTCGTGGATTTACAAAATACGTTTACTAAAGTTATTCACGCAATTTATGGAGAGTTAATATATATTTTATTCACTTTTCATTCTATGAATGTTTTCGCTTATTCATTTCTCAAACAATTTTCTACCAGGTTTTGTGCAGGGCTTATTTGATACATTATCGATTCTGATCACAAACTCTGTCCGTTTTTCTGATTTATTTTACTAGCAGGTGCCCGAAACGGAACAGAGATTTGTAAGTTGTTGCTAATTATCAGATACTGATGACAAGAATTTCTCCTACGTGCTCTTGAGTGCAAATGGTTGTCGCTAAACAGCAATCTGGGAACCAAAGCGACGTTCCTCTGATAGCTTAAAACATCATTAATTTGTTGCTACATTTACACTGATGATAATAATTCATTAGCAAACGCTAAAATCCATAAAACTGCGCCGAAGAATATCTATCTATTAATATGCACTTACTGATTTGTGGGCAAATAATTAGATTCAATATGACAAGCAAATAAAGAGTATCGGTTTTAAAATGAAAATTAAAAGAAATCGATTTTGGATTTTCAGAAACAATACATACCTTTATGGAAAACAAATATTGTAATCAGCAGGGTTTTGGTGAAACATGTTAATTCCATGATGGCAACTTGTGAAACTAGCTCTCAAGTTTTAATTCCAAAACTTTTTTTCCTAGATGATAACGAATCTCACCGTCCTTTCTTTCGTACAATAAAGTTTGACGGCAGTGAACGTATGCTAATGGGGAAAATTATACGCATGAATCCTCCAGGCTGCCATCCCCTTACCAAATATTGTCACAACATTTCTAGTTATAATGCACAATGATAAAGAGCTATTCGATTGGATCAATAACAATTTTCATTATCCAATCAAGACTAGCTTTCATCGCGTTATTTAGAAATGGACATATCGTTGCTTTGCCAAAATAGCTGAAATATTACATGTATGACAAATGTAGAAATAGCTTCTGCGATGAATTTGTTTAAAGCACACGGAAATCAGACATTACTCGTGACACTGCACAGTTCGAATTCCGGCTCACCGGAAATCTTTAGGGGTTATACGATTCCCCAACTTTCTTATCTCCTCCCGACGTTTTCCTTCACCAGTTCACCATGTGCAATTACCTCTCCAGTGAACCGCAATTCATTAACAATTTATCCAGCAGGCAGTCGAAGTCACGCATCTGTCCACTAAATTCCAAGTTCTGCTAAAATTCTGGAGGTATCAGGAAAATATATAGGGATAGACAAAAAATATATGACTTAAATAGTGTTAGATCAGAGTAATATATATCTTAGACAATAAGAATTGAAAGAAAAAAATCGATTTTTAGAAAAACTGCCTTAATTTTGTTACAATACAAATTACTATTAGGTTAAACGTTTAATGGGTTTCGCAACTGTGCAGTACAAAATTAAGTGAATTGAGTAAATTTTGTGAGTACGTTTTAACACAGTAACACATTTTGTTACCCTGTCAACGCCCAAGATGTGCAACGTGGTAAAAAGTAATATAAATCATGTTGTGTTTTCTCGTCCCGACAGCAGAGGTTGGAAAATCAATTTGTAGGCAATGCTATTTTATATGAAGATTCAATTTTCATTAGCGCATCTCGCGGGACTACCATTGGAATATTCGGGCCTTTGTTGTTGGAGATAAGAATAATTGAATGATGTGATATAATTAGTTTTTAAAAATGTTAGATGTAACCTACGCGTTGTAATTTCATTACTGCTTAATAAGTTGGAGATTGAATAAACACCACTTTACAGTCACCGAATTGTAAATAAAACACACGCTATCCTTTGGAAGATTCGTCAAAACTATCTAGATTTTACATGTAGTTAACTTCATCTAAACATGCAACTTGAAAATGGCTCGTTTTTTGGTCACGTAGTACAAAGGATCTGTCCCCACCCTGTCTCAACAAACGCCAAATATGGGGAGTGAACACGTGGCAAACTTAACCTTCATACAGGCATCAACCAAATTTAATTAACCCCATGGACCGTTCAGAGGCCTAGTCACCACACTATTGGTGATTGCAAAGGAACCTTTAAGCTTTTAAATACAATTAGAAATTTCCGAATCAGTATGTAGTGGGGAAAGAAAAGTCATGCTTTGGTCATCTTTAAAAGATCTCTGTTTGTCTTCCCACTCCATTAAAATCCCAATTATATAGTCATTTTTTCCCTAGAAATTTAACCATTTTTCCAGATGGGATTTGGAAACTGATGACAGAAATGGGGACAAGAATACCTACATCATTTGTGATTACAAGATATGAAGGAAATATTTGATTCAGGGAGATTTTATACATATAGATGATGGGACTCGTGACGAAATAGTTAATGATATTTTTGTTTACTAAACTTCACATAGAACACAATACTCGACTTATTTTCAACATGATATATATTTTGACGAAATAAAACCAATCTCTATATAATTCGAATTCAATCTGATAGCAGCAATATTATTCCTGATCACTAAACAAACGTTATGATTATTAAAGGATTTGCAGCACATCACACCAGGCAAAGGACCAACTTTAATTAGAAGGCGAGGTATATAAAAGTTAACAGAACGGGTTTGCTGTGTAAGGAAACTCATTTAATCTACAATCCCCCCAACTTGTTGCAAAGAATTTCGATACTCGTTATAAAAGCAATGGTCTATAATATTGGTCTATATATAGCTATATTGACCCCTAAAATGACTCTTTTTTAAAATTATTTTACCTCTAGAAGAGTGCATGACTGCACATCTATCTGATATGTTATTTATTGTCTTGATATAACATCATAAATGTACAACTTTTCACGATTTTTTTTCCAGTTTGATGACAGCGTACACATCCCCTTCCCCCTCATTTTCCTCCCTGCAAACTTGGAGCACAATAATAGGAGAGATTTTTCAAACTGAAACATACTAAAAGTGGTGTTTTCATTTCTACTCCAATGTGATAATAGACGACAAAATAGGTTTAAGACATTAAAGGAACACTTCTGTGTAAATATATCGTTGACCTATAGGGCTGGTATTGGTTTCAGTCTTTGCAAAAAGCTTATTGATTTCCGTTCCGGTCGATGACTTTAGGCCACATGCGTGTAGTCATTTGTTTCTCATGCATCGTTTTAGTTCTAGTCAATACACGTAATTTGTAGAGAAAAAAGAAACCATTTCACAGTCGTTATCTGATTCTTTGCGACACATGATGCACATCGCGTAAGTTTTTCCAACATAAATAACAGGAGAGTGACGCTTGCAGAGGTAGATGGATTTTTGCAAGAGGTTTTATCACTTTCATCAACAGTGTATTCATCTGACATCCCCCCCTTTCAGTATTTACAGATTCATCCTTTGTATGAGGATCCTTACCTAATGCCTGGATAATGACAATGGAAGATAAAACCTTAACTGGCCCAATCCCACTCTTTTCTAATCTGTAAACCTCCCTCCTGCATTTTTGGTATAAAATATCGCCACTGCACATATTTTTCCAGAGGAATGAACTGCATCTACTCTGCAGTATCTCTCCCACTACAGTACTATTTCCCAGTGATGTTCTTGAAAGGCAAACGCAGCAATTTTTGCTCGGCGTGAATTATTTTGTGTGTGACACTTGTATCGAGTAACACAGGGTGAATGATTCTTGACTTCGAACAAAGTGTGCTTGGGCTGAGGTTTAGTTCCGGTTGATTGCTTTTAGTTAGAATTTATGATCTGCATTCTCATAAATGTCTTTTATATCAAGAGCAAACATGCATTTAAGGAAGAAATTGAGATAGTATACACAAGACTGTATACAAAGAAATTAAAATGGTGTTTATACAGGCGAAAATTTTAAAACAGTAAAAGTGCACCAACAGGCGAACTTGAACCAGGACACTACAAATGTTTGTGATCGTCTGCGGTCTAACCATCAGAGCTATACTTACTATGAATATAAACGGCATAAATATGAACCACGATGATAGGAATAGGTTTTCGCGGTGGGTTTTTTTTGGTTGAAATTTCAATCCCAGGGGCAGGGGTGCCCTGAAAAAAAATCCTATTTTAAATTATTTTTGGTCAAAATTCATGCAAATTTAGGAGTTTTTACTGAGAAAATGCTGTTTCAGCCAACTTTGAAGGTTTATAAATTGCTAATGCGAAATTTTAGGTTCAAAATGCAAATTTGAAAGATTTAGAAATGTGTACGGTAAAAAATAACAAATGAACAATAATTTTCAAAAGAGATTTTTTCCGAGAAATCGTTCTCTCCTATATCAATTCTTTTGATGTTCCGAATACATCCTTACAATTGTCATGTATAAGAAAATGCTCGTAGACATTATCATGGCTTTTCACACAAGAACGTCTTTCAAGTCCCATGGGATCCGGGTTAGGATAAGTCCTAGGTACCCCTTACTTGGCGAAAGAGGTAACCAAATGGGGGCGGGCCTTCGGATGAGACCGTTAAAACCGAGGCCTCGTGCCACAGCAGGTGTCGTAAGCGCCGAACATAGACCTAAATTTTGCAGGCCTTCACCCCGGCAATGGTGACGTTTCCATATGAATAAAAAAATTCTTGAGCGAGACGTTAAACAAAACACAACAAACCATCAAATTTCATAAATTCTACATATATGTATACCTCCGTATTTTTTGAGTGTTTAATGGCTTATACCCGTCCGTCTGTCCTTCCGTCTGTAGACGCATTTGTTTGGATATTTTGGCACAGGCTGTTAATTTGATTGGTTGGTTAATTTTGAGAGAGTTATAATAACTCGTAACTTTTTGGAGGTGTATTAGTTTCACTATGTTTGTTTCTCTCTTTTCTTCCATCCATCGGTTATTGGGATAATTAATGGTTTTAATTTAAACAATATTTTTTATTATTCAAAACATAATTGGATTTGACAGCAGGTAATATACATAGTCAAGGTCATACAGAGAGAGAAATGTTTGATTACATATTTGTATAATTACAGATTAATAGTGACAATTAAACATTATAATAATATTGGATTAAATAAACTGTTAGCAACAGCAAAATGTAGATTATTGATGTGCTTGAAAATTGTATGCTAATTTGCAACAGAATACATTATTCAAATTGTGCTGACAAACAGCATAAAGTGGTGGTATATATATATATATATATATATATATATATATATATATATATATATAGATTAACCTCATTATTAAAGTACATAGGTAATGTATACGTATATAGGTAAGCAGATTGCTCCGTAAAACTTTGTATTAGCTCTAAAGATACCAAGTAGACAATTTACAACAAAATACTTGTTGACGAAAACTACGTGTACTAGAAACATCTTGTTGATGTTATTAAAGCCAAGTCATATTTTATGTACATGTAAATTCCAGAATTCACTCGCTTAGTTCCATGTTCAATATTATTGAATTGGAGTCAGTGGAAGAGAGTGAATGTTATGGCTGAACTGTCTTAGTTCAGTATTGTTCGTTGGATATAGTGAGAGAGCCTTGAGATTCTGATCGGATGTTTACAATGTGAAATATTACCGCTCATCTTTTAACTTTCTTACTTATCCACAAATATGAAGCAGATTAGATAATACATGTAATTGATGTCCATATGCGCACGGGTCGTGGACAATGTTAATAAACACTATATTACTTATCGAGGAAATTCGAACTCTGATAGTAACATTTGTTTCCACTGCATGATTTGGAGTTTTATTTTTTTCTAATCTATCATGTTTATTATACACTAGTGTGAACAGACAACTTAATTTCATAAGGGGTTAAAAATTGACATCACTCACTGTATACTAAATGGTTCATTTCCAACAAATAATACTAACACAGTTCAGCCATAACATTCACTCTCTTCCACTTCCCTATTATTTCATATATATATTTTATATACTGTCAGCTTGTGTCAGGATATCTTATCAATATAAAACAGAGGTAACCTAATCATCTCAAGGACGTCAAGTCCTTACTATTTGGAATCGCAGCTAGATATTTATTTTTCAAAAAATTAAAAATGAGTGTAGGTGATGCTTCCATTTTGATAGTTCCCAAATCCAAAACAAAATGTCAGGTTCGTGACCCGTGGCCTTTTCTTTTTTGAAATTAATGAGATTTGTACAGATGAATTAATCCAAAGGACCAAAATCTCTCACTGACAATATTGTTAGGGGCCACTACGTTTTATCCGGTTTGCCATCACGGCAATGCACTAGTGCGATGTACTGGCTCAATCCCCTCTTGTCAACCCAGTTCTAAAATAATGGCCAATTGTAAACCCTTTCCATTTTTGTCCGTCTCTGAATTAAACCAAGTTGAATTTGATGTATAACTGTATACACGGTACAGATCATTACAGAATTGTCAATTCTACAAAATTCTTTACATGATGACGTTTACATGTTATTTTTCGAATCCTTAGTAGTACATATATTTATAATTTATTTATTATCGATTCCAAGAACATTTTGAGTATGTCACAGACCGTTAGCATTCCTGAAATAAAATTAAAATGAAAGACTGGAAAGACACAGATGTCGAATATTCTTACATGTAACACAAAGGATAATCGTTCATTGAAAATCTGTGTAATCAGTCATTAAATATTTATGATGGCCTTTCAGACCTCCAATACCGCTGCTAAATCGGGATTCTTTAATAGCACACGTATCTATTCTCCATATAATGCTAGACCAAATGATACAGCGTAGGAGGCGTCTATATTCACACTGTGATTAAAGTGAATGTTTACGAAACAAGCAATGTAAAATATACACAGAACACAGTGATCTGAGAAGATACATCATAGCAAATACCCAAATGTTTGCATTCTGATCGACAGAAGGATTCAAAAAATATGTAGATTCGTAACTGGTACTGAGAAATAAATTTACTCAACATTCATTTGAATTGATTGATTATTTGTATGTTTTACGTCGAGAATTAATTTCACTCATGTTGAAACATCACCAGTTGTAGGTGAAGTACCACAAACTTTGACCTATGTTTAGCGCTAAGGGCCGTAGTAGCGAGTGTTCGTTAACGTGCCAACGCCTGTGGCAACACGGGACCTCCGTTTTTTAAGGCCATATCCGAAAGACCCTTGATTCTCACTTCTAAATGCTGAAATGGCGAAGGAGCAATCACTACCTATGTTAACGTCTTAGGTTTGACCGAGTGGTAAGAGAATTGTGCTCAAAATCATAAGACCTCTTACCTATAGTCAGCGCTGGTTGAATGCTCGCTCGCGCCGATATATGTGAGACAGTTTGCTAGTTTACTTTCGAAAGGTCGGTAGTCTTTTCCCGGGTACATTCTATCTGGGTTCTCTCTTCCACCAATAAAAACTGGAAGCCACCGGATAACTGAAAAATTGTTGAGTGTGACGGAAAACAATAAACAATCAATCGATCAATCTTAGGTTTGATGCGGCCATAGCACAAGTGTGACTCGAACTCACGACTTCCCAGTTACGAAGTGAACGCTCCAACCACTGAGCTACAGCGACTGGTAAACTCTCAAAAGAAAACGTTACTGAAGCTGAGCCGGCTCAGAGAAATGAAACAAGATTCGGGGGATAATTACTGCAATTAATAAAGTAATTATTTCAGCGTGCTTAAAATTTGGCTCAGTTCGAGCTGGTGGACTTTTTGGCGTAATCATGATATTTAGCGCTTTTTTATGTGTGAGAATAAATAGATATTTTCATATTTTAACGCAACTATAAATTAGTGCTCTGCTTTCACCGCCCAAGCTGCTAAAATTTGAATCCCGCTAGATTAGGTATAATAAGTTAACAGAAGATTATAATACTGCAAGCAACGATAACCCTCACTTTTACAAATACTATACGTTTGTACTTTCGACCCCAGAATCGATAAAGTTTATACTCAACCCACTATAAGTCGTTATATGATTAATGGTGACGTCAGGTGGATACGGAAATCACTTAAGGCCTGGAAATCGTTTTACTACACCGATACTCTTAACTTTCAAGCTCTTCATTCTATGAGAACCAAAGTGGGAGGAAAGTTACTTATGGACCGTTTTCCAAAATCAGTGTCCAGTTTACCTGACCATAGACCCTTGGTTTCGAACATCTCGTGGCGATTTCGCATATAAATTAGGGCTCTAATTGAAAAGAGAAATCACTTAAGGTCCAGAAAACATACCGTCTATGGACCAGCAGCTTGGTATCAGTATACAGGTATCTACCCCACTTTTTTGCGGGGGTATAAAAAGCAACTGGCTTGCTCCCTAGCTTGTTTCACAGCCTTGTTGATCATTTCACTATAAGCCAGACGTGACTAGTTATATTTGTTCTTTTCAGGTTTCTAGAACTTTCATGGAATACAATTATTAAATTTTCAATTACGATACAACACAGAGAAAATGAGAAAATAAAAATGAAAGTTTTAAATGGGAAATGAATGTTGTTCAACAAGCCTTTTAAGTCTGTAATACTTTCGTTCAAATATAGTAGGCCAGAAGTCAGGGACGTCTGTCGATAGTCGTAGGGAACCACTTTCCAGGCTGATTAATGTTACAGATAACAGTGCATAGTCATTCTAGTCTACTAAATTTGGCCTCATATATTAAAACCTTCGTGCGGAAAATCCTTTGAGTGTATAATCTACATAATATAAATGAAAATAAGTCATGTTCTGTATTTCAAAGATTAATGGTGATTGGGCTTCTTGAACTCTAGTATATAACTATACCTGTTACAGGACGCTAGTCTACTATTGCTCACAGTATGAACAGCTGTAATATTGACCTGTATATACCATCCAATAAAAACTAAATTGATTATGCAAAAGATCACAAAAAGCTAAAAATTGATAATGAAATCGAAAATTGTTCAAGAAATTAATTCTGGGCACATGTGCAATACACAAGTTATAAAACAGTATTGCAAAATACCACTTTTTTCGTAGGCGAGGAACAAATGGCATAAAGAGTGCTAACTCGACTATTCATGAGTTTTGAATATGGACATGATATTGTTCGAAAGTACATAGTGCTCATCAAGCTGATTTCCCAGTTGGAACGTAACCCACGATGTGGCAATCCCCGTGTCTCCAACAACGTATTTCCTTTGTTCTAGTCCTATTACTGATTCTGGTCGACGTCGAGTGGGTTACGCTTACATTCACCTGTAACTAAGATAAGAAATGGAATGGAATCCAATTGAATACACGACCTTGAATAACAAATTTTCGAACATGGGGTATAAACTTGTACGAAAGTTTTTCGATCGTGAAGGATACAAAATACTAGTTGTATCAGACTTGTTAGAAGTTCGTCTGTTGAGCGACTTCAGAAGGTTGTGATCTGTAGAACAGATCAATCCGGTACGGCCACTAAAGAGCAATAAATAGTAATTATGTCTTTTCCAGACTATTTGTGTTTTCGTTCTGAAAGACGACGCAGATGAACATTTACAAAATCGTGAAGACATTAAGCGATTATTTCTTTTCTCCATGTCAGTCATCAATATTGTTATCATGATTTCTTAATGTTGTAAGACAGAACTTATCGCGTGACCACTGCATTTAATGAAATATTAAATGATGTAACTGAGGAGAACTGAAGAACAATCTTGGCAATATGGACATTTAATGTTATATTCAATAAAGATTTATGAAACTATCTTAATACAAATTTTTCTAGAGTTAGGATATTGTTATTCGAGATTATGCTGACCTACATAATTTTGTCGCTCTTTGTAATTGTTAGGGATGGACGTAACCTGTGTTACCGTCTTACGTGACAATTTCATTTTTAGTAACATTCTGAGTACAATTAATTTACATCCTAACATCTTTCCACCAAAACACACAAATAAACAAACAAAAAATAAATTTAAAAAAAAGAAAAGAAAGAAAGAAAAAGAAAAATTAATAATAATAATAAATAAAATAATAAAAAAAAAACTTGGGGTACCTACCATGTACTTTTTACAGTCAGCAATTTTGGTAGTTCCTGATTGTGGAAAGTAAAAATGAGATGTAAATTCTGATGCCTTACAGAAGGTTGTATATATGGACATTACTAAGTTACTTTAGCAAAGAAAGGGAGAAATATCTTTGAACTAATCGGAGATTAAACTCTACACACTTAACATCACTAGTTAGGTGATCTAACCACTGAAATGACCAGGCCGAAATACAAAGTCTAGTAATACTACTACAATATGAAGTCTTCATATTGAGGAGATAAAAAAATAATTTTATAATCAAATGGCGTACCACCTTAAATAAATAGTGGTTCCCACAAAGGTACAAACGTATAGAAGTTTCTCATACATACCGATTGTTTTACATCCAAATAAAGAATTTCTAAAATCACTCAAAAGCTTGTATGAGTTGAAAAGTGAAGATAACAAGCAGTGACCAAACTCATAAATCCAATAAAGAATACAAAATTAAGAGTAGGACAATTACGGACCCCTGGAAAAACAAGAGGTGGGACCAGGTACCTAGCTGGAGTAAGCATCCTCTATTGATCGGTCACACCTGTAATGAGTTCTCGGACTTGATCAGGTAAACGGAGTAATTCGTAGTCAAAATTAGTATGTAAAGAATAGCCTATCATTTTGTACAAAAATCGTCAGACAACATTCAACCTGATGACAGGTTGTGTTTGCAAATGGTTGGTTGTACATTGTTTAACGTTTCGCTCGAGATTTTCTCCCTCAGATGGAGACGTTACCATTGCCGGTGAAGGGCTGTAAAATCAAAATTTAGACCTATGCTGGGCGCTTACGGCCTTTTAGAGGGATCTTTATCGTGCCATACCTGCTGTGACACGGGACCTCGGTTTTTTTTTTTTTTTGTTTTTTTTTTTTGGCGGTCTCATCTTAATGACTGCGACACTTAGTCTCCACTTACGACAAGTAAGGGGGTATTGAGGACCTATTCTATTCCGGATCCCCATGGGATTCTACAAACAGGGGGTTGAATAACTAAATACCTGGTTCTGAACTAACTAGCTTTGTATTCTGTGGGATTGAATATTAAGTTACTTTTGAAATCCATGACAAGATAACATTTATATATATATGTATCCAAATCATTAATTGAACTATAAAGTGCTTGTACTGCAGATTCATATTTATTTTATAGTCATATTATTCATGTAGGTTGGAAAACATAATTTAATAAATAACTCTTTGACAGTAACATCAGGCACATAAATGATATTAAAGAAGATGATAGTTTTATTTTAGTTATGAGACTGTTATATTTATTCAAATGTGAAAATCAATTTCTTAGAATATGCAAATATCATTCATGCAAGAAAAATTTGCATTAAAAAGTCTTTCATAAACTTTAATTTTGAAAAGTTGGCAAATCCACTTATTAGATCAAACATATACAGTGTGCTGAAATGTAAAAAACAAAAAAAAAAAAAAACAAAAAAAAAAAAAAAAAAAGCTTTTATGAACTTTTGAACAAATTTTTCTGTGACAACAGGTAAAACAAGAAGGGAGTCAGATCTTAGAAATAGATAATACTGAGTGAAAAATAACCCTCAAATTACCTTTCATCATAAAAAAAAAGAAAGTAAACTTCAATGGTTCTAATATAGAATTACTAATAAAATTTTAGCGACGAATGGATTTTTATTTAAAATGAAAAGAAGCGAACTCAAAGATGTGTATTTATGTCACATTGACTAAACAACAGAACGTATACTGTGGGAATGTGATTATGGCCAATCATTCTAGATGATTTTGAAATTTATTTAGAACGAAGAAAATATTTTCAACTAATTTTTACTAAAACTCTTTTATATTAGACATCCTGAGAAATATAGGGGTATACAAAATAGTATCATCCTTTGGTTAAAGTATTATGTTCATACAGAAACAAAATTGTATGTGCGTGTTGCAATATCATATTTAAAATTTTCCCATGAAACAAAAAATATTTCTTACAAACATAGTGATACTGAACGATTTTATACCCGAACAGATGGAACCAAATCTTTTCATAGCTCTCTCTCTCTCTCTCTCTCTCTCTCTCTCTCTCTCTCTCTCTCTCTCTCTCTCTCTCTCTCTCAAATAATTAAACACTTCTGTACTTCTACATAGTATTTTAACGATGTACTGTGAAATATAAACAGGATATTTATTGAAAAATAAAAATATAATTATTTAGAAAAAATTGTCAGTAGCTTACCGCAATGTAAAATCGATGAAACGCAGGACATACTCTCGCGCATCGAATCATTTGAGAGAAATAAACATATTTGCAATTGATAATGGAATATTGCTGCATAAATAAGGAAAATTGACTTTTGAGAAACTGAAATCATCCCGTTTATCATAGGGTTGAGTTGTCAGATTGCCGTCAGTATCTATGTTCAATAAAATATCCAGAAATGAAGCAGTTGTAAAAGATTGTGTTTTCTTTTATTCCGAGTTAACTGGGATATATCGAATCAACATATAAATGAAAATTAAAAGTTAAATTAAATGTTAATAGATATACGTCATCGATATATCTATATGTTGAGGTGAAGGCCACAGCAAGAGATTTTGTCTTCTAATATAGAGGTTTTTTGAATAAATTCTGTTTCATAAGAATATAAAAACAGGTCGGTTAATAAAGGAGCACAATTGGTGACAATGGGAATTCCAGCAGACTGCTGGAAGACGATCTCCAAAGACCACGTAGATTCATGTATTGTCAATGAGGAACTCCAGGTAGAATCAGAATAATTTTTTGAATAACTGATCGCAAGATATGGATGTTTCCGTGTTACTTTTTTATTGGAAAAAACCCAACAAAACACACCAACAAGTGTCTGTGATGTCAAAAAACCTTAGTCTTTATTTTATCGTGAGGAATGGTCGTGCAAAATGTTGAAAAGATATATGTTTTGATGCTGTTGAATTGAGTGTTATGATTTCAAATTTACTAAAAGTTCTTTGGAATTTTATTTAAAAGCTAAATTTGATTTATATCACTTCTGGCATATGTCGTGGTACAATACGTCTGAAGTCTCTTTTTTCAAAGCGGTTAATATTTCTATGAGGAGCAAAAAAAGGGGTTTGGTAGAACATATATTGGATTCAGCAATGCATCGCTTGTGTAAAGGTTTGGAATCCAGTATAGGTACGGTAACTCATATTTATTCGTCACATTGGCTGGAATATTAAATGTCCATCAAACTAAAGCGTGACAGAATACTTTCGTCTTTTGAAAGGGAACTTGGAATATAAGATGGATTTCCAAATGTTGAAATAAAGTTCGTTTAAAATACAGTTTTAATGATGGGCCTTACAAAGACAATGTTGTTAAGCTTTGTCAGCTGGAACCCTATATATTCCTCATGTAACCTATCTAATTCTTTTTGTTCACTAAACACAGACGGATATATTGTGCGAACTTTTATTGTCTTACGAGATTTCAATATTCCTCATATTATTTTTATCCATGCTGACAAGGTATAAAATTCTTCCTTTTCATATTTGGCATAAACGTCAACAGCATTCAATATAGATATGAAGTGCTATCGATAATTGAAAGATCGGGTCTCTATGAATTTTGGACCTTTGTAAGTTGGTGACTTTACGTCATCATTTTCAACTATATCAACATCACCAGTAATGACGTATGAACATTTTGTGTATTATGGTCTATATTTAGGCACTGCAAAGTTTGTTTTCAGTCAAAAAGTTTGGATGCAATAGTTGCAGGAAATGCTAGGTGCTGACTTGAACTTGAAATATGATGGAAGACAAGACAGGAATTTTTATGACGAAGAATATTGTTTATCTTGACGGCGTCTATTCCTTTGATAGAAAACTTAAGTTTAAGGAGCCAAAGGTTTGATTCGTACATATTACCGTCTGCAACCCGCGGTAGTTTAATGAGCCTGTGCTGGTCAACATCCACAATCACATAATTCAGTCTATATTCTGGTTTGAAAAATTCAAGTATGGGCCATTTTTGGCTTTTTCAAATAACCTACTCAAACCTTTCAATGGAACAGAGTAAAATTTTGTACGAATGTGATGCAGACATAATTGTCTGTTGACGTAAGGTAAAAGTGAATCAAAGAGAGACATCGTATATATCTGGTCTTTTGTATGCACGATGTCCATAGCTTTACGTCTTTGTGTGCTGGGAAAAAGTCCAATCATATTAATACCATCCCATACATTTAATATCCCAGTCAATGGATCGGACGAATATGAGTTGATGTACCTATACTAGATCCCAAACTACACAAAGACCCTTACAAACATAGATACATTGCTGGATCCAGTAAATGTTCTATCAAGCCCCCGTCTTTGCTCCTCGCGAAAGTATTAACTGCTATGAAGGAGAAACTTCAAACGTACTGAAGCTTCTGTGAAGGAGAACTTCAAACGTACTGGCCCCGTGGGGATCCGTGTTGTTAGAATAGATCTTCAGTACCACATACTTGTCGTAAGAGGCGACTAAATGGGGAGGTCCTTCGGATGAGACCGCAAAAACCGAGGCCCCGTGTCACAGCAGGAGTGGCACGATAAAGATACCTCCCTGTTCAAAGGTCATAAGCGCCGAGCACACGCCTAAATTTTGCAGCCCTTCACCGGCAGTGACGTCTTCATATGAGTGACAAATTCTCGAGCGGGACGTTCAACAATATATAATTAATCAATCAAAGGTACTGTGCCACTACATATGCCAGAGGTGGTGTAAATCAAATGTGGATTTTTTTAAAAAAAATTAAAGAACTTTTAGTGAAATTTAAATCACAAAACTTTTCTCAAATTAACAACATTAAACGTAGGGTTTTACAACAATTTTCACGATCATACCTCACGATAAATTAAAGACTAGAATTTTTGACATCATAGACAGTTGCTTCGTCAACAAAAATGGTAAAAGGAAATATTCGTATGTAGTGGTCGGTCATCCCAAAAATTATTTTGTTAAACACCACTCAGACTCCATAAGTACTCTGAAGTTGATATTAAAAAGATGCTAGAGTTCCTCATTGACATTATCTTCGTAGTCTTGGGTGATCAGGTCTTCCAACAGTGTGTTGTAATATCCATGGGCTCGAATTGTGCTCCTTTGTTAGCTGACCTTTTCTTTGTATGTTCTTATGAAGCAGAATTCATTGAAAAGCTTCTACACGAGAAGAAAAAATCTCTTGATGTGGCCTTTAATTCGACATTTAGATATATCGACGACGTTTTATCTATTAACAATGATTATTTTCATTCATTTGTCGATTCGATATATCCCAGTGAACGTGATATAAAAGACACCACAGAGTTTTCCACATCTGCTTCGTACTTAGATACTTTACTGAAAATAGAGGCCGGCGGCAAACTAACAACTGAACTTTATGACAAACGAGATGATTTCAATTTCTTCATCGTCAACTTCCCTTATCTATGTGGCAATGTTTCATCGTCACCTGCATATGGTGTTTATATCTCCCAACTGATTCGATACGCAAGAGCTTGTTCTGCATATGATCAGTTTTTAAATCGAGGCGGGCTACTGACAAGAAGTTGATGTTACAGGGGTTTGTACAGTCTCGTCTAAAGTCAACATTTCGCAAATTTCATGGTCGTTATAACAACTATTCATTAGGTCAAATGCTGTCTGACGTGTTCCATACGAATAGTTAGGCCGTTCTTAGCACATTAATTCTGACTACGGATTGTTCCGTTTACCTAATCGTGATGTAGGGCTCAAGGCGGGTGTGACCGGTCGACAGGGGATGCTTACTCCTCATAGGCATCTGATCCCACCTCTGGTATGTCCAGGGGTCCGTGTTTGCCCATCTCTCTGATTTTTTATTTTCTATAGGAATTACAAGATTGAATACTGTTAGTTACCTTAGCCTTCTCAT
This sequence comes from Ostrea denselamellosa, assembly GCA_024699665.1. Lineage (NCBI taxonomy): Eukaryota > Metazoa > Mollusca > Bivalvia > Ostreida > Ostreidae > Ostrea > Ostrea denselamellosa. Next base: position 1,506,272 of record JAMZEH010000037.1, read on the forward strand.
TAATGTTATTTCTATGTGAACTAATTGGATTTCTTACATTACCTATACTATCATTGCACCCATATGGAAACGCTATGCCCAATGTTTTGATCCAGTTATCTTCTCGTTATCTACAAATTTGGCCTGTTAGTATGATGATAAAATTTTCCCAGAATTCTAACTCTCAGGGACAAGATGAAATTGAAGTATTTATAGAGATGATGACCTCCATTATTGCTTTGATATTCATGTCCCGATATTCTTTTATCTAGTGACCCCTTAGGTTTCCCGAGGTAAATCACCCCAGATGTAATCAAATTCTAGTCCTTATTTAGAATTTCTCTGTGCTTTTAAAATACCAATTTCGTGTAAATCTTGATGAAAAGGTAACTGAAGCATTTCAATGTTAAATCCAATGTTGAATAAATACAAGCCGCTGGAAAGCGTTTTTCTAAAATAGATAGGCAATTCACTTTGTATCGAAAAAAAAGTCAAATTTAAAGCTACTGCATTATTTGGCTGTGTATTTCTTGATGAGGAAATGTTGCATTCACAAGTTAACAGTTTTCGCAATCAAAATTGAATGTGAATACATCCTGTTATGACATTTGTTCATGCAAACCTTTCATTAGACGTCCACGAGTGTATCAAGAATCAATGAGGATCATGTTACCCATTGAGCGCAGTTTCTAGTATTTTGATAAACCCAATATGATTTAGTTTCCGGGACACGCTCAATTTACATAAGGATTTTAGTATTTGTAAAATAGTGTAATGATTTATACAATGTAAATAATGGAGTGAATAAATAAATTAATGATATGCTAATATATATAAGCGGTTCTCTGGTAACCTTCAAATGAACATTTATTTGTCTTTTTTCAAAACTTTTTTTTTTCAAATAACCATGAAAACAATATTCTGATGTATTAGAGGGAGTGTACGCTTACTCGATTGTGAGAAAACAAATCCAATTTTCACAATGTGCAAAAAATGTAGTAAAAATTCACTAGTATGTTACATTTTTACTACAGATCTCTAAGAAATGATTTCCTGTGGGTGAACAGAAATCTCCCTTTGTACACAGTCAAATTGTGGGTATGATCATTAGATTAGATGACATTATGCAGTATTGCTTGGTAAACACCATGTACCATAATAATTTTATCTGATATTGTTTTATTCAATTACAGGTGAAACGCTTTGTGGATTTTCACTATCTTAATTGGGAACATTAAGTGACAATGCTTACGCACATTACCGTATCACTATGAATAATGAATGTAACTTTAACAATATATCTCTACAAATCTATTGTCTAAAACGAAAAGCGGGGGATTGTTAAATCTAATATTTCATTGGAATGTGCTCCACCTAATGAAAGAGCAAAGCGGTACTAGATCTGACAATGCATGAATTACAGAAAAATTCAAACATTACATTGTCTCTGATTTGCAAAATACAAACATGTCAACCCTTACATCAACATCACAGATCGAAAGTCAAACATCATCACCGTGTTATTGTTAGCACCCCTCTCGTTTCATCAGCAATTGCAACACCGCCCATTTCTGATCAATCTCCCTTAATATTTTTCCAATCAATAACTAGGCTAAATATTGAAGTTCTTCATATTCTCTGGTTCATTACCCAATTTGTAATGGTGATGTAATATATTTTTTTTCGAATTAATTGATGCACAACTTTCATATCACGCACCTTATGGTAATGTTTTTCACAATCATACATGTCAGCTTTTAGAAATCCCCATAGAGGATTTCGCACGCAACATTTTTTCAAAGTTCTAAATCCGCGAAATTTTGCAATGAAAACTAGATATCATCGTGATAATAATCATCCCAAAAGGATCCCGCTTTGTTGCATTAGTTGAAGGACCATAACTCTTTTAAAAATAGTTCAACAATCTCAAATCTGACTTAATCTGTTACCCAGTGATATATTAGTTAATTTATGAATATTCAGTTTAGTAGCTGAAGGGATGGCCAAAAGCTTTCAGAAAACTGTCAAATTCCCGAAATTGCTAAATTCAAGGTCCATAACTCTTTCAAAAATAGGTCAACATACCTTAAACACACACTTATCTGTAACCTTTTGATATAAGTTCATGTATAAATGTTCAATTCAATAGTTGCAGGAATATAGCCGAAAATAGTCCGGAAAACTTAAATTCCTGAAATATGGTTCCACCAAGCTCCATGAGTCTTTGAAAATTCGGTCAACAAAGTCCAAACACAAACTTGTTCTGTAACTCATTAAGGTCATGCATAAATCAATTTAATACCTGCGGAGATAGCCATAAAAAGTCCGGAAGAACTTTCGCACGAAATGACAGCTGATCCCTAGTGGGTACCCTCCAGCGCAACAATAATCTAAGTCATTGTATCATATTATTAACACCACCTATAAAAAGTGTATTTTATTCTTTATTAACTTCAGCAAAACTTAGAAAAACAAAACACAATTTAAAAGCACACACACACACACACACACACACACACACACACACACACACACACACACACACATGTACGTACATACATACATACATGCATACATACATACATGTATATATATATATATATATATATATATATATATATATATGTTTATACATTTACACATTTGTTTTTGTATAAGAACAGCAAAATCTTGCTGTCTGTTAATGTCCTTACAGAGTTTGACGGAACAATTTGCAACCAGAAAAAGAATGTTGTGCTCTGTCACGAAATTCGCAATAACCCTCTGCAATCATGTCATCCAAAATAATTCTTTAAAAAACCAATCTAAATATTTATTGTGACTGACTCATGGTGAATCTTCACGTGATACTGAAAGAGAAACCTTTCTCCAGAATCTGCAATTAACATGTTCCTCATTATCTAAACCAGACATCAACAAAACGTGTGTGAAGTCATAGTACTTTACTACAGCATAAATGTCTATCAGCCATTGCATGCGACGCGATTTCTGTAATTTGATTGGTAGATTACAAAGCTTTCACCGGTTGCGGTTCACAGTAGATAAGTGATACAGCGTTTGCTTCGTGACCAGGAAGTCATGAGTTCAAGCCCAGCTCGTGCTATGACAGCGTCAAACCGAAGTTCCTACGCTTAACGCTCGGCACTTAGAAGTGAGAATCTCGGGTCTTTAGGCTGTGACCGTAAAAACGGAGGTCCGGTGTCATGGAGGGATTGACACATTAAAGAATCCTCACTGTCACGGTAATGAGCGAGAATAGAATAGAAATACCATCTAAAGTGAAAACAAATCGTGGCATGATATAAAAAGCAAACAATAAAGAAAGTCCACAAACTAAATGTTCTAAAGGTAAAGAATTGATAATTTATTTAGTAATGGTTTAGTCATTTAACTGCACAGAACTAATGGTCATGGTTTCAATCCCCGTCCATGACAGTCCTAAATCGTTACATTAGGTAGCAAATGTCTCTTTACCAATCACTTGGAAATCTCGAGTCTTTCGTCTTACTGTAGGTGTTAAACCAATCTAGTTCCCTTCCTGCATCAACCTGAATCTGCAGCGTAACTCTGCGGTTTTGTCAATTAATTCACCTAAAAGCTGATGCTGCCTCGATATGAGTGCAGTATTCAAACTGTGACGTTTCAATAAACAGTGGAGATCTTTGCAAATAGATATTGAAATAAGTTATTTTGTTAACTATAGGGCATTACAAACGCATACATATGGGTACATGTCCAGCTATTAGTGTCTGTCAATGGAGTCGGTTTTACAAAAAAAAATTTCTTCACCTTGAGAACTTTCCCGTTTTTTCGCCTTTATCTGTTTAATAATGCTAAAAATATGACATCCTAGGCGCAAAGACATATACAAAATAAGGAGTCTCCATGGCCGAGTGGTTAAAGCATCGCGCTCAACATCACAAGGCTTCTCACCTCTAGCCGGCGTGGGTTTGATTATCGCTCGCGCCGAAAAATTTGAGAAAGTTTACTTTCGGGAGGTCGGTGATTTCTTCCCGGGTACATTGTATCTAGGTTATCTCTTCCATCAGTAAAAAAACTGGATAACAAATATTGTTGAGTGTGGCGGAAAACAACAATCAATCAATCATATACAAAATAATACCCAAATGATTCCCCATTATCAAGATATAGCTCTAGTCCAAAGAGACATCACTTCAAACTTGTTTGCCTTCGATATCGTTACCAAACTGCAAGAATGTTATTGCCTCGTTTAGCTTTCATTTCGACTTAAGAGTATTTAATACTTATAGTTTCCATTTTAATCATTTCAAAAATTCTTTTTCGCTGAAACTAGATACTGAGACTGAATCCTAGAAAACGTATTCTTGTGCAGCAAATTCAATTCCAAAGAATCTGGAGTAATAACATTCTTGCATTTTTGTGAATTTTCGGTTATTCTTTACAAGCTATACATTTTGCAATCGGTCCATTTTTAATGGAAACGGAGATTGGTTATATCTATATTTTTTAAACAATATCTATTCAATAAATTGATGGGATTGGGCAGCAGGCTTAGCCTCTCCTACAAAAATAGTTTTTCATTTTTTTAATATTCTAACATTGGGAACATTTTTAATATTCACTGGAAGATTATTGAATAATTATGCCATAGACGGACGAAAGCTTTCCATATATGTGACTGGTTTAATCTTAGGAATCTTAAAGGAGTTATTGATATTTCTCAGTCTGTGTGAGTGATGCATGGGAATATAGGGTTCTAAAAGATCTGTAAGATACTGAAGCGAATAGCCATTTACTATTTTAAAGAATAATACTAGTTTGTGAATTTTTGTCTAGTACTAAAAAGATGTCATCCTAGATCTACATATGTATACTCCAAGTTGTATCAGAATGAAATTTAACACCAAGATGAGTATGAGTTGTTGATGTACTAATTACAGAACCCCGATTGTCGAATGTTATAGGAGGCATTTCTAATTCACTAGAAATTTGGGTCAATGTAAAGGGGGGGGGGGGGGGGGGTAGAGGAAGAAAAAACGGGATCCTCACTGTCACTGGAATGCGTTGAAAGAGTACTTTGAGATGTTTAATTGAATTGATCCGAAACTAGTTCCACTTTGGGTCAGGTTACCTACATTTCTTAATACTTAACACGTAGAGGCATTTGCCTTTGAAAAGACTCTCAAATGAGGGTTATTTGAAAAAAATGCCCGACTCGATGTGAAACTAGGACATTTAAGCAACAATGAAAATGGAACATTTGAGACATTTCATAAACGACTAGTACTATTTTCAGCTTTTTCGGGATATACTTGCAAATTTTCGCCGTGGTATATTTACTCCTTAAGCAGCCCCGGGCCCTATATTGATTTAATAAACCATTATTAGATAAAAAGAGGTGTAGTACATGTCCTTTGGAGAGTAATCTTGTCGATTTAGGTACTTGTTAAAAGAAAATAGTTGACTCTTACATTTTATGGTTTTTGTTGTTGTTTTATATCCCACTCGAGGATATTGCACTCTCATAGAGACGCCATCGCTAAAAAATTTGATCTATGCATGGCTTCAAGGCTGTAATGTTCTTTATCGTTTCATCGCTCACATCCGTTTTTCTTTTAATACAGGATACAATTTATTTTAAATCGTGTTACTTTGATATAACACGGCCGCCGAGATCAAAGATTGGAATCAGATGTGAACGCTATTACTAATCTTCTGAGGAAAAAAGCCCTAGACATTTGAATCGGGTTCGAAATGCGATACACATGAAGAACGTTTTGCGAGTTGCTTCGCCTTTCCCATAGAGATGTTACAGTAGCATTTTGTTTTTCTTGTAGAAACTGTTTATTTACTACTGCTTTGAAAACATAGTACTTAAGAACAAATCACAACCGAATGATTAACTGTACTTACGTACAAACATGTAAAAGAGGGAGGTAGGGGTTGAGGTGTTTAACTAGCATACGTGCAGATACCAAGAGATTTGTTCCTTAAGGACAAATCGATACAAACAAAAAATGGATGCACGAGTTGACATATATATTTTTTGCTTAGTTTGGTTGTAATAATTACAAATATGAAATTCCTATAAAAGAATTATTTTATGATGTTCAAAAGATAAAATATATTACTCCACCCAATAAAACACGATACAAACTACTGTTTTGGACGTAACTTAGAAATATCATGGGAATAAATCATATTTCATATGGTACATGTATTCATTTTACTTCTAAAAACATATAAGTTTTGTTGGTTTTCATCACTTTTCATAAAATCATTGTTTGCAGCAAGTTTAGTTTAATACACGTTACTATATGCTATGTAAATTGTACATTATAGAACTTTGTTTTAATACAAACTCTTATTTGAATCAATATTTGATGCAGTGATTTTGCAAGTAATTTGAAAATTCAATTTACAATGAAGATTTTATTGTCGCAAACTTTACAGGGGGAATCGCATTTAGGAAAAACGTGACAAATTAATATATCGGTCACTCAAAACATTCAATAATTGTATTTCTTAACACTTATACGTACTATTACGTAGATGTTCATTTAACTTAAAATGTTATATTACTGAATAGTCATGACAAAATTCTTTTACTAATTAAATTGAGATATTAAAGGTTCCTGTCAATTTTTATTATCAACGACTTGATGAAAAACTATAAATTCCATAACACAAATCCTGGGGCGGAATCTAATTACTGGGCACTAATTTCTCTGAATATTTTACTCATGGTAGATTATACCATTCATTGTGTTGGTATAGGATTAGCTTTTCTAAAAAGAAATAAATACATAAAATGTTGATAAAAATCTTATTGTTTTAGTGTAAATATGTTATAATTTGAAAATTGTTAGTTTGTCAGTTTTGAAAATAATTTTACAACAAATGATGTAGAGCTCTTCCTTCGGTAGGGTCCGAAGTTCCCGTGCTCAATTCGCTATAGAATTTGAAATATTTCAAGAATGAAAATTCCATGTAATGCCTATGTAACAGTGTTTCACATTATCAACAATAATCATATAAAATAATTTCAATAGCAATTCTTGTTTTCTGTTGTGTTATGTCATACTATGGTTTTAAAAAAGTTCTTTTTCATATCCGTGACCCACTTCCATGACAACCAAAGCGCCACAGCAAACACACTTTGGCTATACTTCATTCATTTAATAAATATTGTAACATTGTGATTTTGTAAACAATTTAATTGAGCATACGCAATTTCCGAGATGCTCTTACGGATGTGGTTTCGTGTCCCTGTGTTTATACAAATGAATGATATGATGAATAATTATCAGCTGTCATGCAACCACGTGAACATGCAGGAAAACACAAATGTATTAAGTTTATGATTATTTGATAATAAATAGTTCAATGAAAAATCAATTATTCATCATATCTTTAAAAAAAAAAAAAAAACAACAACAAAAAAAACCCAAAAAACCCCCCCCAAAAACCCCCCAAAAAACAAAAAAAACCACCAAAAAACAAAACAAAAACACCCCCCCCCCAAAAAAAAAACAAACCTGTAGGTTAGTATTATGATTGTATCCCTTATATGTATTTAATTATTCCTAAGGATTGTTTTAAATTTTTTATATGCTATTATGCATGGTAATCATTTCGTTACATAAGGCGCTAAAGTCCATTCTATCACATGTATAACGTATTTTCACATGTATTTTATTATATTATCCGTAAAGCGCTTTAGAAGACCCAGGTCAATAGAGCGCTATAAGTTATTCTTTGAGTTAACATTATTCTTGATATAATTTATTCTTGATACGATCATTTTTATGTATACTAAAGGCTCCTTTGTACATTTATACATTTTGTACCCACCCAAGCGTCCATTAGAATACTGAATGCACCTCCATCACAGAAGAACTGATAACTCGGAAATTTCATATATGACTCAACCCTGCTATGTAGCTCTCGAATTTCCAACCCCATAAAGTTCTCAGTTGATCTTTAAAAATTCTATTTGTTTAAAGGGAACTATCTTCAAACATTTTGTTTTCAGATTCATTTGAATTTGAAGGGGGTCTTGCATAGGTCTTCTACTACTTGCTCCTTCAAGTTCAATATATTCAATCAATATTATTGTAAATCCGCTTTCGTAATGTCCGATGGCCTGTCATTTGTAAAAGATGTTGCTCAAATACGTTCTTAAGACTGATCCATTCTGGTGATTTCTCTTGAAGCTACATGGATGATGTAATCAACATCGACACGTATAGCAAAGCAGTGATGTTAGACCTATATCGACAACGTTTTACTAATTTTTATTCATATGTCGTTTCGATATATCCTAGTGATCTCGAAATAAAAGACACCACAGAGTCTTTCATATCTGCTTCATATATGGATACTGTACTTAACAGAGATGCCAATGGCAAACTAACAACATAACTTTGAAATGAACATATTTATTGGCACTCAAACATCAAAGGGATTAGGCACAAGTTCAAAAGCTTAGATAGCCTTCTCCCAAATGTAAAATAACTTTATGACAAAGGAGACCATTTCATCTTCTCCGTCGCCAACTCTCCCTAGTTGTATAACAATATTCCATTATCGCTTGCATGCAGTGTTTTGTCTCTCAAGTGATTTGAAACGCGAAAGCATTTTCTACATATGATCAATTTTTAAATCGAGACAGCCTACTGACCAAATAAATCTATACCAGAGGGGTTTCAACAGTCTCGTTTAAAGTCAACATTTCACAAATTATGTGGTCATTATAATGGTCTAATTTGTAAATGCATGCTATCAGTTGGTAGAATGCTGTTTGACGTGTTACATAGTTCTTTACTGACTGGTTTTGACTATAGATTACTCCATTTACCTGATCAACATATGGGGTTCACAGCAGGTGTAACCGATCAACAGAGGATGCTTACTCCTCCTAGGCACTTATTCTTACATCTGGTATGTGTAGGGGTCTGTTTGCCATTCTTTTAATTTTGTATTCTTTATAGGATTTATGAGACTGATCAACGTTCGTTATCTTCACATTTTCACATACCGTGACTAAGGTGGACGTCCTAGTAAAGTTTCCGATTCCTACAAACAGGAGGGAATTAAGATTATTAAGTTGGCTTTTACAGAGTCTTTTGACCAACTTTTTTTGCAGTAGTCAGTCCTTTAATCAACCATTACAACAGTGGGTTAAAAATGGACAAAACTTTTTATATGTATGTTTCAATAAAATCAAGTTAAATCTATTACGTAGTTCAGACCTAGATTGTGTGTATGCATGTGATGTGTACATTGGGGTCATTTGATGAATATGGTAAACTTACAAGTAAACTAAGGACATCTGTTGGACTAGTCAACGGAGTGTATTTTGGCGGCACCCGCTCTTGTACAATACGACGCCTTGTAGGTGGCAAGATCAATTTTTCTGACTCGCTTACGGCAGGGGCTTTAACAGGAAAATGTAAGTGATAGAAAATATGGATTTTACTCGACTATCAGATTTGCTGTCGATGATAGAGAGTTCGTTTCGGGAGACTCCACTGATAATAAGTCGGACACGTGGGTACTCCGGTTTCCTCCCACAAGATGACCCCCTAGTGCCAACATTTGTGCAAGTCGATAAATAGCTACTAGTTTATAGCTAATGTTCTTTGTTGTTTGTTTTTAAAAATAATTATAGAATTTCATACTTAAATGTACTGGTTTACCTTTTTCCCGTCATTTTTTATGTTAAACATTAAAAATATGAATCATTTAAAGTTGACACCTTCTTAACGCAAGGATAAGAACAATGTCTTAGCATTAACTCTGTGTTATGCAAACAAGACTCGGGCCTTGTTTATGTTTACAAACAAACTAGTAAAATTGAAAGCATCCTAATTTTGCACAGACACAAATCTAACTTTTAAATGACACATTTTACCTAGGAATACTTAAAATGTAATACATATCGTACACTTAGATCGATAAACATACATTTTCAAAATTTTCTAAACAATAACATACCTCAACCTTTGTTTACACAGTAAATAATAAACTCGCTATAATGTGCTTCTATCAAAATGTATGATCTCTTTCTGTATAACCTTCTACACATATTAGACAGTAAATTTTAATCATCAAGTAAAAAACAAAATTTTGTGGAAAATCGTGAATCACTCCTTTAAGCTCGTTCATATGTTAGGTGGTGTATCTATTCCCTGTGGTACACAGACTGTAATCTAAATTACCAGTCACCAAGTAAGCTTTGCAGGATAAGTACCCGAATCGGAGTAATGATTGTTCCAATCAGACTGCAATCGATTCCCCTGAGGAGAGAGTGCTAAATATTGTTCTTTGTTGAATTTACACTCTAAACGGATGATACAAATAATACGTTTTCGTCTACAAGTCCCTTAATTTCCAATTCTATCGGAGCGATATCCAAGTTTAAGGTACTGTAGGTGTCACCTTTAGTTCCGGATGCTAATGGTCAGAATTTTAAACAATTTCAAATAAATTTAAACGACTCCATGCTATCCATGCCACAGAGAGATGAGTATAACTTTTGGTGAATGCGAGTTACTGAAAAACGAATGTATCAAATAACACTTTAAAGAGAAATTAACCTTTTTTGTAGTATTTTGGTCAAAAGTACCTAATAGGGGAGGTTACGTAGCTAGTTTTTAAGATGGAGGTTGCTTTCCGTCTCCCTGGAATCATTTTTGTGGGTCTCCGATTGGAAGTACTTTTCAGGTCCTGCATTCGATGAGTTTTCAGTTATTCGATCCCCCGACAGAATCCCGTTTTAGCTAACGTTACAGCTGTTAAAACGTGTTTAACTCCTGTCTTGAGTAAATCAGTAAAAATCCTTTATACCTGTTTGTTTTGTTTTCATGTTTCATTTCTTGATTAATGGATTTTCTTTTTCTTTTTTTTTCTTTTTTTATTCTTTCCTTGGTTATTCATTTTTGCTGCAAATTCATATATACTTTTGATTACCTGTGTTCCGGGATTTTCAAATTTTCTTTGAGACACCATTCATAATCAAAGACCTCAAACCCCATTTGTTAAACATTTTCAAAGTTTGGTTAGCACCGGATTGTAAGTAACCCTGTTGAATTATGTTTTTATTTCTTTTTAATGTCATTTGATTAGTTATTGGGGGTCTTGAAAAGGGACGTATTTTGAGGGCCTCTATGCTGTGAGTTTTCAAAGCGTCATTGAACAATCGTCGTTCTTTTTTAAGATTTTAGCGAATGCCTTCAAAGCACGTTTACATTCCGTTTTCATAAAATCGGTATTAGAAATCTTTATCCTGTTTGTCTATTTTGTGAAGAATGAAAATAAACTGATGGATGCAGAGGTGAGATGCTCCTCTCCATTATCCTACCACAACCTAAATATGTACGAGAGACTCTAATTTAACGTGACTCCTGAACACGCTATAGCCTTACTAACAAAATAAATCGTGGTCTGTTCCGTTACCAGACAGATCGATTGTATCGATATCCAATAGTGTCAACATTCGCCACCACAAAGGGCTTTATACCAGGTAATGCTAATCATGATGCTTGCTCATCTTTTTTCCATTGACTTTCTAAAATGAAGTCTTTAGAGAGTGCTTCCATTTTAACGGTTCCCTTAGAGAGTCCTCCCATTTTAACGGTTCCTTTAGAGAGTGCTCCCATTTTAACGGTTCCTTTAGAGGGTACTCCCATTTTAACGGTTCCCTTAGAAAGTGCTCCCATTTTAACGGTTCCTTTAGAGAGTGTTCCCATTTTAACGGTTCCCTTAGAAAGTGCTCCCATTTTAACGGTTCCCTTAGAGAGTGCTCCCATTTTAACGGTTCCCTTAGAGAGTGCTCCCATTTTAACGGTTCCTTTAGAGAGTGCTCCCATTTTAACGGTTCCTTTAGAGAGCGCTCCCATTTTAACGGTTCCCTTAGAGAGTGCTCCCATTTTAACGGTTCCCTTAGAGAGTGTTCCCATTTTAACGGTTCCTTTAGAGAGTGTTCCCATTTTAACGGTTCCTTTAGAGAGTGCTCCCATTTTAACGGTTCCCTTAGAGAGTGCTCCCATTTTAACGGTTCCTTTAGAAGGTACTCCCATTTTAACGGTTCCCTTAGAAAGTGCTCCCATTTTAACGGTTCCTTTAGAGGGTACTCCCATTTTAACGGTTCCCTTAGAGAGTGCTCCCATTTTAACGGTTCCTTTAGAGAGTGCTCCCATTTTAACGGTTCCCTTAGAGAGTGCTCCCATTTTAACGGTTCCCTTAGAGAGTGTTCTCACTTTAACGATTACATTAGGGGGTCTCGTTTTATGTGTCATTGGTTATCAAAATGTTTATATACTAAATTTAGAGTATTTGGTGCGATTTAAACTCTACATTACTCTATATTATTCTACAACTTAATACTTGGGCTGCTCATGACCCATTTTCACCGGGTGAACAATTTGAACAAGCCTACTTTTATAGATATATATTGTTACATGTAAATAATATTTAAACGATTCGTTTGATTTTCCTTCTTCGGAAAGATTTGGTGTACAATATCAACCCGATACTACCACCAATAATCAGAAAAAATAAATTTGTTTCAATTTTTATTCAGTACTCGGATTTGTAGCTTTGGAAGTACATTTATTCATAATATTATCGACCTCCATTAAATCCCCCCCCCCTCCAAAAAAAATGCTTTCTTAGTGAAAGGAGGATAACTCAAACTTGCGAAATCTTTGCACAAGCTATGCTGGATGCTTTATAACTCTACTGTTTATTGGTCGTTTTGTAAAGTATTTTTTTTCACAACATAAAACATAATTCCTTAGTTTGATATTTAATACGCCTATTGTACAACTTACGGACATACGCGACGTTTCTTAATGATATATAATTTTACGTGAAATTTCACGTACAGTTAACTTGCATTTTATCCCCTTTCTACAAAAATGAATGAATAAATAAATAAGATAAAATAAAAATAAATTTTAAACAATGGAGGTATGTTACCATGTCTGTTTTAGAATTAGCATATTTTGATAGTTCCCGGTTGTTGCGAGTAAAAATGCAAAGTCAGCTCTCTGGATAAATGGGCATAACCGTAATAAAGAAATAGAAAAAATCTTTGGACGAATTAGGTATCAAACCCATAACCCTTACATTACAAGTTAGGTCATCTAACCACTGAGCTACCAAGACTAATGTTAAAGATCTGGTAATATTAGTACTATATCTATCTATCTATCTATCTATCTATCTATCTATCTATATATATATATATATATATATATATATATATATATATATATATATTCTAAATCTATTTTGACAAAATGTCTGAAACGTCGCGTATGCCCTAAAAGAATTTTTTTCATATTGTGAACGGATTGAAATTGAAGGTGGACGAAAATAGGAATGAATACAAGATGAACAGTTTGAAATGATTTATTAGCCATATGCAAATGTGATGGCATAAAAAGACTCGGCCGCTTGAAATACTTATCTCTTTGTAAAGTAGGTTGAATCATCACGGAAGTTTTAAAAAGTTGATGGTATAAAAATTACACTAGTTTTAACTTTTTTAAAATGACAAACCTTATTGTTATGATTTATAGAATGACAGCTGTTATTATTAACCGCACCTAATTAATTCAAGTGCAATATAACTTATTAGTAATAGTGAATTTTGTGTTATTCTTTATCAACGATTGTCAACTATTTTATATCCGCCATTCACGTTTAACTAAGAGAGACATTTAATAAGGGGATAAAACTTCCTGTTTCATGCCATTCTAAATCTTCCTGAATCACGATCATGGTAAGATAGTTAAGCATTTTTTAAAATATACTTTATATCAATAATTCCTTTTTTGATGAATTCAGTTAAATTCACATTACAATGTGTGCATTGTAATCACAAACTGTCGGGAATTACCTTATAAATTAGATGTATCGTAACGTGTGACTTTACAGGTGTTGAAATCTGTGCTTATTGTCCTGTTTTGTGCGTGTGCCTGTTATGGCCGTCTGTCCGAAGTCTTCTTGGATAAAGAATGGGAGGACTTCAAACGTGTCCATAGCAAAGACTACGCCCAGCAGGAGGAAAACAGAAGGTGGGGATTATATGAAATATGTACTGATGTTAAATGATTGTAATATTGCACCATGCGGATGTGGGACTGTCATGGCCATAAAATTCTATATATTGTTATCTAGAGGAATTTAAACCTCCAGGTAATACATTGCTTAAAGCTTCTGTCTCTTGCACTGTAAACATCAAGTTTAAATTACGTGGCAACAAATTCATTGTTCTGTTTTAACACAAAAGTTTCGTTATGGAGTAAAATATATCACTTCTTTTAGGATTCGTTGACTGAAGTGGGTTTTTTGCTTATGCTTTGTCTTACGTCTGTCTGTATTTCCGTTTGTCTGCTATCTAACAAAATGCCCGGTGAGTTGTGGTCAGCGCTGTATGCCCCCGGCTGCTCCCACTCCTGCATTCAGTGTCTTTAACAATGATCTACAGATTCTTACTTTTCCTAATTTGGCGTGGTTTTTTACTGTGTTTTTGTGGGTACGATTGTCTAAAAATGATTGCGGAAAATTTAGGATTTTATGATATTTCTTGTGATTGGAATCGCAGCGTATTTTTACACAGTAACCAACAGACTATAAACCCTTTCAATGCATCGTATCGATCTCTACACAGTCCGGTAGTGAACTCGATCTCACACCGCCACACGCGCGGAACCAAGGCTGGTCAACGTGTCAAAAGGAAAATCAGTGTTGAAACCGGAATAAAGGACCTCTTTTACACTTGTAAACAAAACTGTGTAAATCCTAAAAATCTAATCAGTTGGGATGATGGCAAAAATAAATTCATCAAAAAATCCCTACAATGGCATCATCAGTACGGAAATCTAAAGTTGATTTAAGGATTATGAACACTGGCAATCTTACCAATATGAAATTGGAACCACGCAGCTCGTGACAAGATACTTTCAGCATAAAACTGTTAACTATGAATTGTAGATCCGTGAAAAATAAGACTCTTGCTATTTCTGATATGAAAGTTTCCAACCAAATTGACATAATGGATATAACTGAAACTTGGTTGGGTAGTAAAATAAATGTGGTTTTACAAGAGCTAGTACCAGAGGGATAGAAATGTATTCATGTGCCTAGAACAAATCGAAAAGGAGGAGGACTTGCAACGATTTTTAACAAAAACATTAAGGTAGAAAAATAAATTCAGACACTGAATTCTCGCATTTTGAACATCTTCATTACATCGTTTCTTCTCGCGCAACGAATTCTCGCATCTGCATTTTTACCGCCCACCTATATCAAAAACAAACAATTTGAAAATGCAAGATTTTTTCGAGGAGTAGTCCTCATATTTAAATCAGCATGTCATTGCACCGGAGGAACTGTTTATGACAGGTGATATCAATTTACATCTCGAAAAATCTAATGACCCGACTTCCAGACAATTCTATGCGATGCTACAGGAGTATGGTTTTGTGCAACAAATATCAGCTGCCACTCATAAGCGTGTTCATACACTGGATTTCGTTATTACGCGTGAGAACAGTAACATTTTGACGACCATTTTCTTTGTGATACTGAAATCTGTATCGTTTAGGAAGCTTAAAAATATCGGGTTGGATAAATTCAGAGAAAATGTTATAACTACATTATCGAAGTATCATCTTGATTTATCTCCCGATGAACTCGTACAACGATATGACCCGGATATGACGACTTTAACCGAGCAACATGCTCCACTACGAACAAAAACCATTGTTGTGAGACCAAATACAGAGTGGTTCTCTGAAGAACTTCGCGATTCTAAGTGAGAGCTGAAAGAGTATGGAGACGTTCTAACTTGAATATTAACTGTGATGTTTTTGGAGAAAAAAAGTATTGAACATTCAAAATTGTTGTGTCAAAGCAAGCAGTCGTATTCGAACAAAATCATTGAATGTGGGTCGGACAGCATGAACCTATATTCCATTACATATAAACTCATGGGTAATATGAATGGCACGCTGCTCCCGGAATGTATCAGTGCTGATATCCTATCAAATAAATTCAGCCAATATTTTGTGCCTAAGGTTCAGAACATCAAATCATCTCTGTTGTCATCAAATTCTGTAGATGATCATCATGCCGATGCATTGTCTTCTGATGTGCCGTTTACAGACGTGCTGTTGGATTCATTCGATCCGCCGTCTGGTGATGAGATCAGGAAACTCTTATTGTCTATGCCACCAAAGTCATGCGCACTAGATGCTGTCACAACATTGATAGCCAAAAATGTGTTGAAAAATTTGTACCTCTCATTACTGATCTAGTGAATAAATCATTAAGTCAATCTGTCATGCCGAAGGATTTCAAACAAGCTATTATCAAGCCACTATTGAAGAAACACAACCTAGATACGAACGAACTCAAAAACTATAGACCTGTTTCAAATTTATCATTCCTCTCAAAGGTTATGAGAAAGTCGTTGCAGTTCGCTTAGACCATCACCTACACTCGAATCATTTGCACGATACTCTACAATCGGCATACCGCTCGTATCACTCAACTGAAACTGCACTGTTGCGTGTTCACAATGACACTGCTATCGCTTAGACAGAAATTTCTATGCTGTATTTGTCATGCTTAATCTATCGGCCGCGTTCGGTGTTATAGACCACCAGATTCTTTGCCATCGTCCTGAGTATTCATACGGGATATCCGGTGCTATGCTGGCATGGATAAAGTCCTACTTAATTGATAGGAGTCAGAGAGTTTCGATAGGTGCAACCTTGTCAAATGCAGAATCGCTTGAAATTGGTGTGCCTCAGGGCTCGGTTCTTGGACTCCGAATGTACTGTGTGTTTTCCAAACCTATAGGAAATATATGCACGCGCCACCAAATGCGATGTCACTGCTATACAGATGATACCAAAATATATCTCGTTATTGAGCCAAATGAAGACTGGAATAATGTGACGACTTCTCTCAGCGCTTGTCTCGCAGACATAAAATCGTGCATGTGCACCAATCTTTTAAAGTTAAACCATGATAAGACTGAAGTAATGTTCTTTTGTCTAAAACATAAAATAAAAGCCGTTTCTACATTCAATCTCACATTTGGATTGATTTGATTTTATATTGTTTAGCATCCCACTCTCACATTTGGAGAAAGGTCGATTAGTGACTCTCCTTTCGTAAAGAATCTTGGAGGGGTTTTTTTTCGACCAGACTCTAAGTATGCAGAAAAGCTGCAGTTCAATAGTTAGATCATGCTTCAATAACATCCGGAAAATCGGTCGCATCCGTTCATACATCACATATACGCATGTAAAACTTTGATCAATTCAATTGTGACTTCTCGATTGTAGAAACTCATTGATGTACGGTATAAATAAACAACTTGGAACAATGTACAAAAAGTTCAAAATACCGCCGCACGGCTGATAACTCGTACCAGGAAATCTGATCACGTGACCCCAATCTTAAAAAATCTCCACTGGCTTCCTGTCGAATACAGAAGTCAATATAAACTACTTTTGTTTGCATACAATGTATTAAACAACTGTGCCCCAAATTACTTGTCCTATCTTCTCAAAATATACTCACTTCCCAGATCTTTACGTTCACAGAATTCATTTCTTTTGGATGTTTCTAAAGTTAGAACTGTTACCTACGGCAGTTTTGACTACGCTGCTACCTCACTTGGGAACTCTTTACCTTCATGTCTTAAACATTCCAAATCCATCTCCACTTTCAAAAAGGAATTAAAACTCACTTGTTTGAAGTAGCTTATGACAGAATGTAAATATTGTATCATTAGTGATTTACTTACAATGTACAAAAACAATGAACTCATTATAAGATCTTTTAGGAACTTTTATGTTTTACTCATAAGTACAAGTTCTTTTAAATTTAATGTACGCATTTTATGTATTATTATGTATTTTTAATGTTAAGCGCACTAGAGTGTTTATATTATAATGCGCTATAGAAATTATTGTATTGTATTAGTTAGCTAGTAGACCAATTCCAGCCATTTTCACAATAAATAAATTTTGAGCTAAGCGGATCCCAGTTTATCCAAATCACCCGTAGCTACTATGGACAGATAGATAATCAATAAAGTTAGGATGTTCATGAAGGTTTTTAAAAGTCACTACTTGTCCAGAAAATCCTAAATGTTCCTGAAAACGTCTCGTAGTAAAAACAGTTGTTTGTCAGGATATCCTAGAGACAGTCAACATTTATTTCCGAAAAACCTTGATTCAAATATCATACTAGTAATGAAAGATTAATGCAACTGTTTCAATAACATACTGCTTATCATCAGTGAAAAAATTAACATACAATACCTTTATCATAGATATAAATATGTGACACGATTACATTGAATGGTCAGTCGCCGGATAGCTGAAAAATTGCTCAGGCGACTATAAATAAAAAAACAAACAAACAAACAAACATTGAATGGCAGTTTCACTGAGGTCGGAACTTGTGAATTCGGTATCACTGCATACTAAGAAAGTACAAATGTGAAATTCCAAGGCACCTGATCCCACCTCTGGTACGTTCAGGGGAGCGTGTTTCCATACTCATAATTTGGAATTCTTTTTATATTATGAGGTTGATCACTATCGACATCTTCACTTTTTCATTACAATTTTTTATATGAAGAGCTTAACAGCTGTTCGCCTTGCTCATTGTAATGTTAAGAAATTTCATTACAAGCGGTTATAGTAGGTTTAAAATATAGTATTTCTAAAGTTTTGTGTATTTAACGAAATCTTATGTTATTGTATCAATGTTCCGTTAGTTAATCTCTCTCTCTCTCTCTCTCTCTCTCTCTCTCTCTCTCTCTATATATATATATATATATATATATATATATATATATATATCAATTACTCCGGTATAGAATACAGTTTTAATTTTTTTTAAACTAATTTGCAAAAACGTTTAGATAGCCAAGTCACAAAATCCTACATGGATTTCACAATAACCTTTAAAACCTAACTATTGTCTTCAGAAAAATGTCCACATTACATTTTGCACATCAAGTAATTGCTTCTGTCTCATCGTCAGATTTCCTTAAATAAAAAAAATTAAATATGATAATGGATGCTGGTTAATATTTCCTATGAGTTAATGGATGCTGGTTAATGTTTCCTATGAGTTAATGGATTTTGGTTAATATTTCCTATGATATAATGGATCCTGGTTAATATTTCCTATGATATAATGGATGATGGTTAATATTTCCTATGAGATAATGGATGCTGGTTAATATTTCCTATGAGTTAATGGATGCTGGTTAATGTTTCCTATGAGATAATGGATGCTGGTTAATATTTCCTATGATATAATGGATGCTGGTTAATATTTCCTATGATATAATGGATGCTGGTTAATATTTCCTATGAGTTAATGGATGCTGGTTAATATTTCCTATGAGTTTTGTACCAATAAAGTTTTAAACAAGATGTATTTGTGAAACACTGATGTTCCAGTGTGGCCAAACAGCAAGGTCAAAATATAACGAGGTCAAAATATTTTGTACGAAAAAAAAATGTCTTGACCTAAGTTCCTATTACATTTAACAAGTATATTATTACATGTTGATTTCTAGGAAAGCAATTTGGCGGCAGAATATTGATGTCATCAATAAGCACAACACTGAAGCAGACTTGGGACACCACACATATAGACTTGGGATGAATGAATATGGAGATATGGTACACATTTTTATGTTATCGATGCAAGCCAACAAACTTTGCTTTTACTCCCAATGACCAAAATAAGCATTCAAAACCACCTGTGTTAATGTTATTCATAACTGCGGAAATAAATCTGGAACTTAGCCTATTAAAATCAAGTTTCAGAGATCAATTTCTCCATTCATTATTTAAGATGAAATTAATTGCTTTACCATCAATCGTGACTTCGTCGAGTGTAATATGCGACTTTGACCATGGACTGAAGAGATCCCATGCTTTTTAATTTTCCACGGATTGACGAAAGCGGGAAGTTGTAAATTTGGGTTTGTCTGCTGGTTTCCGGGTGGTATTATAACTAGCAATGAAAACTCACATGAAGAGTCTCCATAATTTAATGATGACCCGAATTGTTTTTAGTTGTCAAAAGTTTAAGATCACAGAACGAGGAAGGCTTGTTGGATAATACCTGAAATACTCTTTATGACACCTTTCGAAAAAGGAGGGACATATTAGTTTGAACAGTATTTTATTCAGAAATAAGTTGGTATTGAAGTTTACAAACTATTCATTATAAAAAGATTAAGAAACAAGCCTAAACATGTATATTGATATCGCTCTCATTATGCTACAAGTTGAATGAAAATCTAAGTATAAGTCATATACCAATCATTACGATAATAAATATGAAAGATAAGAATTATTACGATAATAAATAAGAAGGAAAAGTGAAAAGAGAAAAGGAAAAAAGATGGGTGTATCGTTGTGCATATATCGGCTGGTCGGTCTCCCATATTTTGTGTAAACGGATAAATGAAGAACGCTATAAATCACAGACTTCATACTTGGTAGGCTGATATACATCAATATGCATATGATCATCTTTACTCAGCAGGTTAATATATTCAAGGTCACTGTCAGACCAGACATGTTTTAGTGAATCTTGACTCGGGGGCGTAACTTCGTTAGGTTTCGCTGCGCACGTGCCTACACGTGATTTTTAATTTCCATAAGATTTTTTTTTTTACATAAAATATGTACACCATGAAATTTTCATATTTATCGCATTTTTTTTAAATGGGGGTAATTGTACTTGTATTTATTTTGTATTTTTTTGGTTGGATTTTTCTTTACACACTTCATTATTACTTATGTCTTTTACACGATTATGTTAATAAGTACTAAAGAACAATAATTCAAAGTGTATTTATAAGTTTACACAAACATACATATTAAGTTTATATTTGCAAAATTTCAATAAATTTTTATAGTCTCCAGCGACAATGTCATGAGTAGACTAAATAATAAATCCCTACCAAAATTGTTGTGTCTTAAGGGTGTAATCTCAATCAAAAGTCCAACATGCATGAACATTAAAACAGTTTTTTTTTTTTTTTTAAATTGTTAGTCTAAAAGTATTTAATTAAGAATGAACATAAAATAGGATAATGAAAATGTATCATTTGAATTATTTTTATTGATCTATTTACTAGTATTTACTTATTATTTATCTGTTAAAGACTAGATAATAATAATTACTCAAAAACTGAATTGGTGGAAAACACCATTCGAAAATCCTCCAGGTCTTGTCCGATTTCTACAATCTAGACATAATGGCATAGAATAACGGAATCATCACAAAGGAGGAGGGTATTCCAAAATATAGATCTTGTTATTTCATTTCCAATCATACCTCTGGTACCTGTAGAGAAACCCTTGTAAGATATGAAAATTAATGTGTCAAACCTCAGCTAGTCTACGTTTTATTCCAAATATGCTCCAAATTGTGAAACCCATTCAAATAAATTCCCCAACAAATAGCCTGAAAACTATGGAAATTGCACGATAGTTTTACCTGATATAATGAATTTGACGCTTAAATTAGATTAATTTAAACAGTTCTCGGCACCCCCACCCCAGCGGAGAGTACCCATTCCACTCTCGGCGCTTCCCTCCTCCATGAAATCTAAATTACCTACCCATCAAAGCCGATGCTTGTACAACGGAAAAGTTACCTTGTAAATGCTTGATAGGTTGATGCACATCAGTTGGTTGTTTATTTGTTTTACGTCCCGTCGAGAATTTTTCACTCATGTTGAAACGTCACTAGTTGTAGGTGAAATATCACGAATTCCAAACTACGCTTAGCGCCAATACCGGCGTAGCAGTGAGAGTTCTTTTCTTTAACATGCCAACGCCAGCTGCGACTTTCAAAATTCCGTGATTCTCACTTCTAAATACCGGGCGTTTAGCGAAGGAGCATTCAATACCTGGGTTTGACGCGGCCATGGTACAAGCGGGACTCGAACTCACGACCTCCCGGTTACCAAACGATCGCTCTACCACTGACCTACCACGTCCGGTTGGTGCATATCAGCGTGCACATGATCCCTATTGCTCATAAGGTTAATATTAAAGGTAACGCCTATGCTTGGCAAAGCGACTTACCAAACATACTTGCTAGACTGATGCAGTGCATAATGTTGCCTTAAAGGCAGAGGACCCTTGTCGCAACAGGCATTGGTACGTTAAGAACTCTCAATGCTATCTAGGGCCTGAGCGCTAAATGTAGTAGTTCTAAATTTGTGGTAATTCGCCTACAACTGGTGACGTCTCGATATGAATGAAAAATGCTTGAAGGGAAGTAAAGAAAAGAAAGAATAAAGACAAATTTTGTGTTGCTTCCCAGACAACCGATGAAGTCACAGCAATCCTGAACGGTGCCCGCGGGTTTAGCCGGGTAAACGGGAGTACATTTCTGCCACCCAACAACATCAAGCTTCCAGAGACGGTGGACTGGAGAGAAAAAGGTTACGTTACTCCTGTGAAAAATCAGGTAATCTTATAAGAAGAATCACCTGACCTTTGTGGTTGACCTTGACAATAATTACATTTAAACTTCTTCCCAGTTACATCAAGTTTCAAAGTCACATTGGGAGAAATGCATTTTGTAAAAAAAAAGTTAGATTATGGAAATATTTTTAATAGTCAAAATCAATTACAGGTACAGGTATGTGCAGAGAGTCAAATTGATTTTTTATGCTTACCGATACTTACAGGGTCAGTGTGGATCCTGCTGGGCTTTTTCTACCACCGGTGGTTTGGAAGGTCAGCATTTTAGAAAAACAGGGAAATTAATTTCTCTGTCGGAACAAAATCTTCTAGACTGTAGCAAAGGTATGTATATATAATACGTATGTGCAATAGTACTGCAAGTTTATGTATCATGAAATTTGTATAAATTTTGATTATTTTAATTAAGTGGATTAGATTTAATTATTTTATATTATCGGAACGATATATCATCATAACGACTTTTACTCCTAGTGAATTTTTAACACTTTTTCTTTCAATAAAAGATTATTGTTTTCATACCCCCCCCCCCTTCGATCGAAAATCAGGAGGGGGGGTATTATTTTTGTCCTGTCTGTCAATTTAGCATTTCGTCATTCTATCTGAAACTTTAACCTTCCTACTAATATTTGAACATTAAGTACTAGACTTTGATATTACTAGTGACAAGATCTTTCTGTTGGTACCAAAATTTTTGACCTTATTACCTCGATCTTGACGATTGACCCATTTTTGAAAAACCTTAATCTTGGCCATAATTTTTACATGATTCATATTTCACATGAATATTTCTTGTGACAAAACCTTTCTGTTGGTACCAAGATATTAGATATTATGGTTTTGACCTTGGCATTTCACCTTCTTTTTAAAACCTTTAACATTGAATCTAACTTTTGAACAGTAAATGCTAGCGCTTTATCATTTCACATAAGTATTCCTTGTGACAAAATCTTTCTGTTTGTACCAAAATCTTGACCTTGTGATCTTGATCTTTGGGTAACACCTACTTTTTAAATACTTTAACATTGACTTTCACTTTAAAGTGGCAAGTACTAGAGCTTTCAAATTTCACATGAGTGTTTATTATAAAAGACCTTGGTATTGGTACCCAAAGCTTTGACCATGTGACCTTGACATTTTGGCATACTATTTAAAACCTTTAACCTAAGCCACAACTTTTAAATGGTATATACTAGAGCTTTCATATTTCACGCGAGCATTCCTTGTGAAAAGACCTTTCTGTTAGTACTAAATGTCTTAATCTTGACATCTGACCTACTTTTTAAACTTTTTGACGTTGGCCAGAACGTCTAAATGGTATATAATAATAATAATAATAATAATAATGATAATAATTGGTTTTTATATAGCCCTTTTTCCAGCATATGCTGCTCAAAGCGCTTCACAATACATTATATATACTAGGGCTTTCATATTTTACATGAGTATTTCTTGTGACAAGACCTTTCTGTTGGTATCAAGATATTTGACCTTGTAAACTTGACCTTGGCATTTGACCTACAATCAAATACAAATAACAATTGCATGACCATCATTGGAATTTCCCATGATCGGGGCATTTGTGTTTCACAAACACATCTTGTTTGTAATCATAAAACATTCATGTTTGATTAAATGCATCTTTGTGCTTTGATAACTGGTTTTCTTTATTATGCATAGAAAACATGGGATGCCGCGGTGGACTTCCAGAAAAAGCTTTTAAGTACATTGAAGAAAACGGAGGAATTGACACTGAAGAGTCCTACCCTTACCTTGGAAAGGTAGATTGTGAACGGGATATATTATTAATAGAATTGAACAAACATGGATGTTCGTAGGTGATCATTTGATAAACATTAATCCTATAACACCTGATTTTGAATTTTCAACATTTATAGGATAAAAATGCCTGTCAGTATCGACCATCAGAGGTTGGAGCAACTTGTCGGGGCTTCGTTAAAATTCCTGCCGGTGACGAACAGAGCCTTCAGAAAGCAGTGGCTAGCGTGGGCCCAGTCACTGTTTGTATTGATGCTAGTAAACAGACGTTTCATCTCTACAAAGAGGGCGTGTATTATGACAGCACGTGTAGCAGTGTAATATTTGACCACGCCGTTTTGGCTGTTGGTTATGGTGTATACCAAGGAAAAGACTATTGGCTTGTGAAAAACAGGTGAGTACCTGAGGGTAAGGAAAAATTGTAAATTCTTGGTATGGCGTGCACAACAGTATAAAAGAAATGAACTGACTGAACGTATAAAAATATATAAGCGTTTTCAGCATATATTCCTGACAATTAATTTCTTGTAATGCTTCAGTGAAATTGAGTTTTTAAATTGCAGCTGGGGTACATCTTGGGGTATGGATGGCTATATCATGATGTCCCGTAATCAGGACAACCAGTGTGGGATTGCCACTCATGCTGTGTACCCAACCGTGTGAAAGGCATCGGTAGCAGAAGCCAAAGATGGACACTGTTCGAAATGTAACACTGGATATTCCGATTAAATATGTATACTATCAGGAAACTTGTCAAATCTTAACACCAATACTTTTACATATGACAGAGTTCGTAAAATTATGATGCATCTTCTCGTGTATGCTAGGTAAATGGGTAACATTTATTATAAAAATACAGGATTGTTTTATCATACTGCTCATAAAATTTCCTCTCAGGTCTTCCATAATCAATACAGAGGAATGTCGGCTAAAAGCGGACTGTGTTCCAAGAATTTGAATTGATCACTAGTATCCTTTACGCAAACACATTTGAAATGTGGTATTGATGTGTGAGAAATTTCATGTTTATTTCAACATTGGCATATCAGTTTGTGATACAATAAAGCACAATACATGTAAGAACACCAGTGTAGACCATGTCCTTGTTAAGCTCTCTGTTTTGATAAACACAATGTAACAAAATGTGGTTTCATTTCTTCCAAATGCAACAACCTTTTGCGGGAACAAAATCCAAGAAAAGCAAGAAAACTCCGATGGAAACCAACACAGCTATTCCAACACTACCGATGCTCTTTGATGACACCCGTGGGTCGTGAGCGCTCGTGAGTTGTCGAATTGAGGAGGACAGGGTCTTCGTGTCTACAGTTAGGTTATTTTTGATTTGTTGCAACATTTCCTGCAATTCTTCTGAAGTTATGTTTGTGTTATTCTTATAGCAATGACAACTACAATCAAGTATTTGAGATGCCGTTGTAGTACTCTCTAGCGCTGCGGTTTCAGTTGGCCGAGTGGTTTCTGATGTAATGTGTAAATCAGTGGACAGCACAGTGGCACTATGTGTACTTAGTGTCGTAGCTTCAGGTGATGTTGAGATGTATGAAGTCTGTGTTGTAGTTGACCTGTCAGTTGTAACCACAGAGTCCGTTGTTTGTACATTAACCGAGGTGATGATCTCAGTCGTCGCTTGCGAAGTTTGTACTGTTGAATCCACTGCTGTTGTGGTATCTAAATATTTATTATATTGCATGCAATTTCAACATAATATATCGTTATTGCAAATGTTATTTAACTCGATATATCTATCATTGAATTAATTTTGAAAAAAAAAAGGATTTCATATGAAATACATAATTGCGTAATCAAGATTATTTACAACGTACATAAAAACACACAATCAATAAATAATCCATAGTTATTGAATTTTTTTATCGTAAACATCCATTTTTACATTTGTAGTCCTTCTCGTTATATAAAGAGTTTTTCATTCGTGCTCTTTCAACACCATTATAGTGTTATTGAATTATTTCTGCAAGTATAATCTTCACACTGATACACACTATCATGAACAAGAGATTTCGGAAGTTATATATCTGCTTAAATTTAAACATTTCCATTACAGTAATGAAGGGCTTTGTTAGATTCCATTAGATATATCAGAATAAAGACAGAACAGACAAAGTAAAATGGGTCGGAAATTGATGGAGATTTGATTTTTCTACATCTCATTGATCTTCCTTTGTTTGATACTTTGAAATTCTTTTGCTTTAATTGCAATATTTTTCAAAATATTCTTGTTTATAAAGATAATGTGTCGTTTTATATCGCAAAAATTATGATATTTCAAGTGGCTAAAAAAGGTTAAACTGCCCGATATTTGATGTAGATTTCTTGTTTACTTGGAATCTCACTATAACCCTATTGACAGAAGTTTCCTTTCCCCGATCGAAAATCTGCATATCGACATTAAAATTTCAATACATTTCTACTTTAAAGGAATAACGTTAAAATCCTCTTGAAATGCATTTTGTGGTGGAATTTCAAATAGAGCAAAACTTGGAATAAAATCACGAAATTGAAAATCTCTAATTAACTGAGAGCCCTGTTTCATGTAACCGTTCCTATCTCCCCTAATATATATTTTCCAAATAATTTGCAAGGACATGTCCCATTAAAACTTGGGGGAAAAGAGTGGATGGATTGCAATAACGCTCATTACTCCCATCCCAACCTAGTCAAAAATTTTGATTGGTTGTATATTGTTTAACGTCCCACTTGAGAATTTTTTACTCATATGGAGACGTCACCATTACCGGTGAGGGGTTACAAAATTTAGATGCTTACGGCCTTTGAGCAGGGAGGGATCTTCATCGTGCCAAACCTACTGTGACCCTGGGCCTCGATTTTCGCGGTCTCATCTGAATAACCACCCCATTTAATCGCCTTTTACGACATGCAAGGGGTACTGAGGACCTATTTTAACCCGGATGCAGGTAGCTGTATACAGGTAGTTGTATACATGTAGTTGTATAGGGTTGTTATATAAGTAGTTATATAAAGTTAGTCGTATATAGGTAGCTGTATACAATTAAGTTTTATAGTTAGTTGTAAGGATTGCCGAGGACCTATTTTAACCAGGATCCCCACGGGATTACGAGTGTCATATACATACCTATATTTTTGCACAATAATGCATGTAAAGAGCCTGGATCGCTCACCTGAATTGATTTTTTTTTTACTCATATGGAGATATCACCATTGCCGGTGAAAGGCTGCAAAATTTAGACCTATGCTCGACGCTTACGGCCTTTTAGGAGGGAGGCATCATTATCGTGCTACACCTGCTGTGACGCGGGGCCTCGGTTTTTGCCGTCTCATCCGAAAGACGGCCTCATTCAGTCGACTCTTACGACAAGCAAGTGGTACTGATGGTCTGTTTTAACCCGGATCTCCACGGGATTATGAGTTTCATATATATGCCTCTCTTTGTTGCATTTCATCTACAGCTAGTGACGTCTTGACTTGAGTGAAATTTTTTTTGATGGGGTTTAAAACAAAAACAAACATGAGAGAAAAGGGAAAAGATATTTGATATACACGTATATGAAATGTTAGGATGGAGGTTGATTCCTTCGAAATGATATGAATATTAAACAGAACATGTTTCCCCATGGTAACTCGGTGAGACATCGTGCACCCTTGGGCACTCCCTCATGCTTATGTCGCAAGCATAAGTGTGGAAAGTACCAAACGCCATTAAAGAGATAAGGAACGCTCAACTCAAAGTCTCCAGCTTGTGAAATGAAATATAGCATAGAATGCAGCAAAATCTGGCTGACTGATTGTAACAGGCAAGGCAAATGTCTCAAAAGTCAGGAAATAATTGAAAGTGATGGAAGTTACACAATATATGATATTGCCAAAGCTGTTTGCATATTGCTATTGCGGGTGCATTTCATTTTGAAGCATATTTTGAAAGTACGAAAGATTTCTGCCAGATGGATACCGCATACCAGGGTATATTGACAGACGACCAAAAACGGATGCGAGTACAAACCGCTAACCAATTGCTCAGTGTTTCCCAAATTCAATCAAAGACAATTTGCAAACATTGTTACTGGTGACGAAACATGGTTTCACTATTTCGAACCAGTAATAAAAATTGGAAACAAAATATGGCTAATTAAACATGGTAGAAGGCCTGTAGTTGCCAAAAGAGCCATAAGCACAAACAAGGTTCTTTATTGCATATTCTTCTCATGTTGTGGTATAGCCGCACAAATTCCGGTACCGAAAGACAGAAGTGTTACAGACTAGTATTACCGAGATGTTATACTAAAAAAGCTCAAGAAATATCATAAACAACGCTTTTTGTCAGGATTTAGGTATGTTCGTATAATTCATGATAAAGCTCCATCACATACATATGAGCTTGTGAAACAATTTTTGAAGTCAGAGAAGGTCACCATCTTGCCACATCCACCATATTTTCCAGATCTAGCCCCATGCAACTTTTTTCTTTTTTCCAAAACTTAAACAGTTCTTGTCTGGTCGTCGTTATAAGTCCCGACAAGCCCCTGGCTCAGCTATCAGTCAGTGCCTCAGAGGTCTACCTAAATCAGCCTACCGTGACACATTTCAGAAATGGATTCTGATATTGAAATTACGTATTTAAAACCGCGGAGAATACTTTGAAGGGATGTAATGTTCATTTCACCATTTGAGTCGAATGCATTTGAGATATCGTAGACTATATATCGAACAACCTCATAAACTTTGATTCCTGATTCTAGCCGCACCCTAACCCCATAGTCCATAATATGAAAAACATGTGTGGCCCAATGAACTTGAAAGATTTATTTACGATTTACTTTATATTTTGTCATGTAAAACTTTGAAACCCCTATCCCCGTGATTTGATCAAATATGAACATGTACTACATTGAAATATGATTGAACATGGTCAGTGGTTCTTGAATAGAAGAGTTTAAAGAATTTTTTACCATGTACTAATATTTTTATCCATCGTTGACTGAATATCACTTATCGCCCATGTTGTTCTTTTGATTTTTTTTAATTCCTATATATAAGGGCTGATTGATATGTTATGAGCCTCATATGTAAGGATTTGAATTTTGGCGTACATATTGCGTCATTTTTCAACATAATCCCCCTTCAGTATCTATACACATTTGCCAGCAATGTTTAAGGGTCTCAATGTCACTTTTAAAGAAGTTCTTTTCTTGACCATTCAGGAAGTCCTCCACTGCATGTTTGCTTTCTTTGGCGGGGGTGAACCAGGGTACTTCCATTGTTCAGACTGTTGTTTGACCTCTGGGCTGAAATGATGGACTCACGTTTCATCCATAGTAACACATCTCTGAAGAAAGTTAACAGGATCTACCTCTAAAAGGTTTAAATTAGCACGCGACAAAGTGTACCTGGTGTGCTTCTAGTCAACTGTCAGAAATCTTAGTACGCAACGTGCTGAAAGTTTTCTCATTTCAAGATCCTCTATTAGAATGGAATGTACTCTTTCCTGTGAAATACCAAATGTACCGGCTATATATCTTTCTGAAACTCGCTTGTCAGTCATAACAATATCATGGACGTTATTGACCATTTCTAGGCTTTCAACAGTGACAGGCCTACCAAGACAGGGGTCATCCTCAAGGCTCTGCCTGCTGGGTTTAAATTCCGCCACCCACCATTTCACTGTAGCATATGAAGGGATATCTTTCCCTAGTGTTGCTACAGTGTACCGCAGTGTTATGTCTAAGACGTTCTGCACGATTTTTTTCACTTAATAGAATCTGTGAGACAACAAAATACTCAGGGATATTTCTTTACCCTGAGGGGGTATCTGCCAAAATCAAGGAAAAGGCGCAGTGTACACAACCATGGCTTCGTAAAACATGCGGGGGTCGCATTCCGTCTCATTATTTTTTTCACGTAAGAAAAGTTTTTGCAAAATCTCACACATTAGCATTTCATTTAAAAAAATCTTATTGAATATAACATGTTAATATAGAAAGCTAACTTTTAAGAGACAAATCATTGTCTAACGTATTTACGTTTATCTTAGCACGTGACATGGCATTGAATGGTGGTATACGAGGTGCAGTACGAATTTTAATCTTCTGTTTCAAAATAATTCAATGTGTACATATTTTAAGTGTCACCTTTCTATAATTCTACGTTTCTATAATAATTTTCTTGAGATAGATTATTTCGCTTTTAAAGAGATGAACAGCGTGAAAGAAGGTTGTGTCTCTGAGTGAAACATTATAACGCCGAGTTTCACCGGAACAAATTGTCAAAACAAACACAATACCACGTCCAGCAGGTATAACATTCATTTAAAAAAAAGAAATTTTTATCTTAAAACCATTTTCCCCAAGTTTATTAAATTTAATGTTTTTATGGATTGATCGCACCGTACAGACCCGAATATCGAAGCGTGCAGGCCACGCTTACCATTTCATCTCAACATTCACAAAGCTTACAAGCCCCGACTACCGTTTCGTGCAAACCATTCGAAAAATGAGAAGCGTTTCGTGCAAAGCGTACCATGCAGACCGTTCAGCGTTCCGTACAAGAATCGTTCCCCTGAGGGCCATAAATTGGACGAACTTTAATATTTATTCTGTTAAGAATTTTCCACATACCTTTAATCTTTCAGACCTTGCGGTTCTTCAGAAGATTTTTAGTGACCCATTGTTTTTGAACAAACTTGAATACCCCTTATCTAAGAATATTCTGTGACAAGTTTGGTCGAGTGGTTCTGGAGAAGAAGATCAAATTGTGAAAAGATGACGTCAACAACAGACAACGGATAGATTTTGATCAGAAAAGCTCACTTGACCCGTTGCCTCAGATGAGCTAAAACTGATAAAAACATGTAACATTAGTAACACATGATATATTTTTCTCATTTAAATACGATACATAATATTGATACATATTTGAATGTTAAAATGTTTTTAAAACAAAAACGAAGAGCAAGAAGAGTACAGCAAATATTTTACAATATGCTGGATTGTTTTGTTAAAAAGCTGAAAATATAATCTGTTCGGTTGAAATTTACTATTTTGAAAATTGAAAATGTACTGTTTTGATGATAAGATACAATATTTTATAGTTTATAAATTTTGACAATTTCTGAACTTTCAATAGAAGTGACTTTTCAAGGATACATCACTATTAAAGGTATTTTCCATCCATTCTATTCCCTAGTTCTGTCAATAATTCTGTAGATGCAAAGCAGTCTGCAAACAAATAATCAATTGTGTCTAGTTCCTGCTGAGAGAATGTGCAAATATTAGATTCCAATATTTTGTGTAGGAAGTACTTTCTTGCTAAAATTCTATGCAAAATTTTGAATTGCTGTCGTTTTGATTCTCTGATGCGTCTACTTTGGAGATTACACCACACCGGTAGTCATATTTTGTCCAGTTTATCTAAAGTTAAATACACGATAATTTTTGTTGCATCTTCGCAAGACAAGAGTTTTGCCTTTGATATTTTTACAAATTGTAATGACAATCCATTTCCTCATGAATGCGTTGCAGTTGTAAACAATGTTTATGTGGATTGATTGATTATATATTGTTTAACGTCCCGCTTTAGAATCTTCCACTTATATGGAGACGTCACCATTACCGGTGAAGGTCTATGCTCGGCGCTTATGGCCTTTGAGCAGGGAGAGATCTTTATCGTGCCTCATCTGCTGTGACACGGGGCCTCGGTTTTTGCGGTCTCATCCGAAGTCGACTCGTACGACAAGCTAGGGGTGCTGAGGATCTACTCTAACAACCCGGATCCCCACTGGGTGTTTATGTGGATATAGATAAACAGTGCGTAAAATTTAACAACTGGGAATTCCGACAGAAATGAAATTAATAATTGTGAGTCATATGATTGCTTAATTGTGATTTTTGTTTTGGTTATATTTTCATGAGGGTGATGTCTTAGTCTACGTTACTATATTTCGGTTGTTGTTATATACGTTTGTTTGGTTTTTTTTTTTTTGGCGTTTTTGAATAAATGCTCATGTTCCACAGATTAACTGTCTCATCTCTCATTTTTGCAAAACAAACAGAGCAGATACGGCTTTATGCAGATGCCGCACTTACTGCAGACGAGGGTGTAATTTAAATATAAACTTTTGAAAATACATGAGGGTATGAACTGCATTGCTTTACGTCGGCAAACTTTTCACGAAGCGCTAACACGCTACATGAAGTATGCCGGCGTTGTGATTATATTTTTCCTTTTTTCCCAATTAGTGGCACCATCTTCACACACATGCTTGCAATTAGATGAAAATAATGCTTACCTATTTTATGATCTAGTGGTCAAATTCCAAATGAACTACAAATGTATATGAAAAACGGCTTCCGATTTCCGGGTCAAAGAGATTTCCCTTTGTCCTGGAAATCTACACATTTAGACTCGTCATAGAATGAGGAATACTCAAACCGTCTTCTGGGTCCAAAGATCAAAGTTTTGTAGATTGAAAAAAAAATCTCTTTGGGTCATGCATGTGAATCGCTTTTCATCCAGATTCACAAGAAATAATAGTTAAAGAAGCATAACATATCTCTTATTTCGATTGTATTCCCGGTAGTTATGCGGATATTAGAGTTTATCATTACAATATCTGCTTTATGAAATATTTGAAGTGTGATATGTATGTAATATAATTGTCTTAAGTCAACAGTGAATACCGATATCCTACTTCCATTCTCATATTCCATGTAATTTGAGACTGCGTGGCGATATTTGCATCGTCATGAAAAGAATTTTTTCTAACTTGCCTCATCAGACACTGCTAGGAGATTTGGTTTTCTTGACAGCGGAAGCGAGTATCTTTATATTTGATGAGTTGAAATGTCAAAGCCAAACTCTATGATATACAGTGGTATGATATAATCTAAGACACTCAGAAAACGGCTAGTCATTATGTCATCCAAAGCCTACATGTATGATATAGTAAACAGACCTACAAACAAAACAGAATAGGCCCCTTCCTTATACCAGAAAATAAAATTCCGTGCGTAAAATGGTACATGTACTTAAAACAAAACATTTCACAATATTAATATGTATCAAATATAGTCACATACCAGTCATGGTATAGAAATTAGTGTCTTGACAATACGTCATAGCAGATATGCCGCACTGGAGTCCATACCATCGACTGTACCCTCTTGTATTAGAGGCATACGCTGCACAATCTTCCCAAGTATTCGGTTCCGCTGTTGAATAATTCAAAATGGAAATCTTGATGTGCTTTTTATATTGCAAAATTTTCAACATAGCATATTACACATGTACAAAATCATGATTTCTGTCTCTGTTTCGTTTACGGTAATATATAATTTACCTTCTTCCCAGCCTGTGTAGTTGGTTTGCTCCCCCGAGTTCCAGAGGAAATCCATTTCATGTAGCGCGTACCCGATCCATATTTTGTCGTATTTGTGATTTCTAAATAGTCAATTTTCAAAACTTAACAATACACAATTTTTGTGTAACATTTTCAAGAAATGCAAAGGTTATATGAATAATACTTGTTTTCATTGTATTGTATGTTGTAGACCATAGAACAGAGACGTCTCTATGTGAATAGGACGTAAAACAAGCAAAAAAGAAAAAAGAAAAACAAAGCACGCAGCCTTGTACTGAATCTTCTAAATAAACCGAACAAAGATATAAGCATTATAATCAGCAGTACTTAAAACTGTTCAGCACCTACAATGAGAGACGACCATTAAAGTAAGGTCATGATTATGCAGTTGGCAACAATTTTGAATTTGCCGGGTGACAACTACTTTTTATTTTTATTTTTTTATTGTTATTTTTTTTTAAATCCGATCTAAATTTACAGCAAGATTATACAAAACATTCTTTGTCGTGACCGAAAATATGTAGCGAGACCGACCGAGCATCAACTCTTAGAAGCTTGCATCACTAAAGCGTCATTTGCCCTACCCACTGAGCTATCCAGGCCGATGTACACAGTCCAACTGCCACATCCGCATTATTATTACATTCACCCCCCTGTCCGACTTGATTTTTCTTCAGGCAATCTGATTAAAATAAGATCTTAAGATCCGCTAACGTACACTAAGATCCGACATAACCCCATAAAGGGTCACGTCCGCATAGCCCCCCCCCCTTTTTTTTTTTTTTTTTGGTATGTATGTATGTATTTTGTGTGCATTTATTCACAATATATACAAAGTTTAGGAGTTTCACGTGGTTAAAATAAGATGAGTTGACTGAACAAAAATTGAATCCATGTTAAATGAATTATACAAAAGATTTACAAGAGGCTTGTAAACAAGAGTTGATAAGCCCTTGGGTGAACGAATGTAAGGAAATCTCATTGCTACCCTTGAGCGCCGTACATCGGCCAAAATTTGTGGCACTTGAGAGAAAAACTTTAATCTGTACACTACAAAAATATCTCGAATGGAACAGGAAACAACAAGCATACGAACTTTATATTTGATTCTTACGTATTGAAGTACACGCTGAAAAACATGTCCTCGTGTGGGTTTCTGGGCATCAGAATGTCTGAGCCGTTGCTGTGGCAAATGTCCAGGCTTTGTTGGTAGGAATCGGATTGACCAAATTGTCTGTAGCACACAGACCCCCCAGGGGAACGAAACCAATTTGTTGGACATGCTAAACAAATATAAGGATATATAGTTAATGGAAAATGGAAACAAGTTTAAGAATTCCTTTTCTGTGTAGTTCAGTTTACCTGAGTGAATGACAGTACACAAGTTCCTTCACATACCAGATGATAATTCACTCGCTTCTCCGTTTTGAGATGAAAAATAGTGAAAGTGTTAATAATAATTCATGTATTTTCTACTTTTATTCAATGATGGCTTCAAAACTCCAATGTCTGAATTCACTATAATGATCGTATAGCCACCCATTAGTGTATAGTAAAAATCATAAATGTGCGCACTGCCTACTCACACGTTGGTGGAACATTTTTCTGGAAAAAACGGTGCAAACTTGGGTAATCCCCCCCAACCCCCTGGTTTTAAAATTGTCTGGATCCACCCATGGTTAGACCTGGTACATATTATTCTTTTATATTTAATTTCACATATTATTTCATGTTTTAGGAATCAATGTTTTCACCTTGTATTATGACTTTAATATGTTCACTTTGTCTTAGTAATTACCTTGTGATTAGTTTGCAGGGATTTCGGGTGATGAAATTATGAATTTATTTCATCTCGTATACGTAGTTACAAACAATATGAGAAAAGTAGCAGTAATTTTATTATATCGTTTTGCGTGACAGATGCTTTGTCCCCGTCTTGGTTTTGAGATGTCCTAAAAAAATACTCTGATATCACCATTGACAACTATCACAAAATAATCGATTTAAAAAAAACCTTAAAGAGGTCATATTTAAAAAAATCTGTTTTACATTTCACTTGATACAATGGTGGCAAGGTTGAATTGTATCACTTTCAATGGTCAATGGTCAGCGTTTGGATCTAGCCATATGCCGGACACTCTCTAATTATCAAGACATAAATGAATGATCTAATTAATTTGTCACTAAATGATGTGAAAATTGTATTCAGATATTATTCAAAATGCCAAAACTACTTTTTAATGATACTCACAATGTTCAAAAATCGTTTTCTGGCAAACAGATTTATATCTATTACTGCATCCTGCGGTTTCTAACAGGTAATCACTTCCCACACCTCTCAAAAGTGCACAGACACCTGTAGCTGATGGAAACCCTGAAAAAGATGGTACAAGTAGTTCGGGTTCGATGAATAGCTTTTGATTAAAATGATTAACATTACTTTGAAATCAAAGGGTATTTCAAAATTTCCGATTTAAAGACTTCAAGATATATCTAAAAATGAACCGGCACGTATTAGGATCAGAATTATTGCAAAACACTGATGTCAACTCGAAGTAGATAGACTTCCATATGTAGAAAATATTATCATTGAGAGAGAAAAAAAAGAATTACAAAATGTACGTGCAAGGATTGTTCATGAACAAAGTTGATGCACACGAACACAGTGTACCGTACAGTGTTTTAGACAGTCGGTGGAGTCGACGAGGTCTTATAAAGTAGCAACTAACTGCAGTAACATGATTTCCCCGATATTCCCAGTTGCTGCTATCACAACAATGAAACAGCAAAAGTGGCATTTACTTGTGGCGGTGTCACATTTTATGGTAACCCCACCCACTAGGGTTTTTTTTAGTATGCTAATTCGTGGACAGCTTCCATCATTTATTCTTCTGTCTTTAAAACCAAAGTTTGTTTAGGCTTGATCACCAACTTGATTTAAATAGTTTTTGTACCACAATATTGTTACTTTACAAATGATAGAATCATTATATTTGTATGTTCTTAACATCATTTATTATTTGAGAAGAGATACATACATTTGCAGTGCATTTATCTTCGGTGTGGTTCTTAGGTAACTAGTCGTTAAAATAGACGGACTGATTTTATTTGTATTCGTACGTGGATTGTTTAGAACTGTAAAGCATTCATGAGGAAGTGGTCATCATTACAATTAGTAGAGATATCAAAGGCAAAAAGGAGGAAATGTAAATATATGACGTTAAATAGACAGAATAATTTTCTGTTTGATATAGTTTGAAGATAAAATGCCCTACAGAAGTCTGGTAAGAACCATACGTTTGGGTACAGATGCTCTATTATTTCAGCAGTTCACACAACGTATGGCAACTTTATTGCAAAGTAACACGACTTATCTAGCTGTTCTTGCTACTAGAAATCATTAGAAAATATAGAAAAATTGATGCTAATAAATGATAATAATACTGTAGTTAACAGCCACGAGTGAAAACAAAGATTGATCATTAAAGTAGCCCTGAAAATGTGGCTCAGGTGAGCTAAGTAATCTCAAACACGAATGATGAGTATGTAAATTTGCTCTACTTAAATATTGATCAGGATTCGTAGAATTGTATATAGTTGAATATTAATTGAAATTATTTACCAGATCTCCATAGATCCCAGGATGTCGTTGAAGGTTTGAGTGGGACACCATCAGAAAACATCCAGGGCTCTACAACAGACCTCTTGACGACTCCAGCCCATATATACTGATTGACAGTCCTTATAGAAAAATATCATGAACAGGACGATTATTGTGTGCATATGAAATTATACATCCATCAAAAAATGGAACATTGGTTTGCACCTGTCTGTAGGTTGGAAGGTTATGCGCTCAATACCTTAACCCTTTGATTGACAAACATCAAACTTGTATATTGGCTTTCCCTAAAAAGTAGATTACCCCTACTGATTTTGAAATCACAAAGTTAAGGATAGATCTACTCTGGACATAGTAATATATTTTCTGCTTAATATCTTGAGAACGCTTAATAGACATTAATTTGGTGCATTGTACATTGATTCGTCTTGAGTAGATTAACCCGATTTTAAGATCAGAAAGTCAAAGGTCAGACCAATCCAATGTGGACATAAGGAAATATTGTCTGTTCAATATCTTGTGAACTCTTTACATGATAGGCATCAAATATAGTATACCTGTACCCCTCCCCCTAAATTGTAGATGACCACATTAGTCAATATGCCGTATGGTATTAAGAGTCCTTTTTATTTTGAATGTCACAAGATCATAAATCAATTCACTTTGGATATAAAAAAAAATGTGCTTATTATCTTTAGAACCCTTTGCCTGACAAATCTAATATTGTGGTTTCCCTAACTAGTAAATAACCCATATTTTTCACTATCGCTACAGACATTCTAAATTTAAAGTTAATCCTTTTCAATATTACCACACGGGAACATATTCTATATTTATGAAACATATCTTGCCACATTAGTTTTTGTCATGTTACATACTGGATCACATGGTCGTAGATATAGTCTCTTTCAGATGCGTTCTTTGGTGAAGCAAGAATGGCGTCTAATGAGATGCAATTGTCGAACGCCTCTGCATGAGATTTAATATCAGTAATATATTTATAACAACGCCCTCTGTTAGCATCATATACCCAATCAGTAGGACAGATTGCTGCAGCAACAGGTATGTCTGAAGATGAAACAGCAAGATTATTAAGGCAGAGAGATGGGAAATAAAATACATGACAATAAAACTTCCATTTATTTGACACTCCCTACCCAGAGTTCCGTGAGCTACGCGTACTACACTGTGTAAGCGAAGCTTGCGTAATGCACCCTCTGGTGAGAAAATATCAATTTGACTGTTAACAAATCTTTGTACGAGTTATCAATTTTTATGAATAATGAAACAAAATGTAAACGGACTTATATGCATTAAAATTGATTTATTCTGTGTTATCATTTCCTTAACCTAATCTCAAATACCTCTATGTGTATGCATATTTCCAAACGCGAGTACTGTCATTTTATCTAGAGGTTCGTTTCATGTTTTTATCATTTGGCAGGGATGAGCAGCATTCCGCCAGGGTTCGTTTGCACACAAACTACTGTGTGTGGAGACAGAAAGAACTATGGAACAGCATATTCCCGTTAACGTTTCGTCTGAATTATCTCTACGATTGGGTATACTCCCCAAACATCCGGCCGCTTTTTTTAGAAAAGTGAAATGACACAAAACTAGTCAATACAATGATGGATTTTGTATTGAAAAACATGTGTTCACAGTGGTGTCTATTAAATACTTTCCATTGCAAACAACCCTTTTATAGGAGTATGTGAAGACATTTTGTTTGTAATCAATGAAATTACAATGGAGGGATTCTATATACATTTCTATCGGTAATTAATGAAATTTTCGCAAGTTTTGGAACATTTGTGACCTGTATCATTCTTCATCAAATGATGTTGAAGTCTTTGTTCCACGTAGATTTTAGTAATTAAAGATAACTACATGTTTAACTCACCCTTCATTACAACTAAATTAATGAGAAAAAATAAGAGCTGTGTACTATCATTCATGATTTCGCCTCTGTTGATCAAGGGTTTAATGCATCTTCTTGTTCAACCACATATTTTCTTCCTGAGGAGAAAAATAATACATCTGATAACATACTTTAAGCGAAATAATTAGCCACAGTTGCGCGTCGGAATTCTCTATATTCTGAATTGCTTAACGTATTGTTCTTCTGAAGAATACTAGATCCGTTCGTTATAAAAAAGAATTAAACCTGTCTTCAAACATTTCGCGGTTGGAGTCGGTACCATAAAAAACCCTCACTGTTACTGCGTTTTGGCCTATGCATGTGCGGCGGCATGCATGGGCCAAAATTTGTTACACTTTTCCTAAGCTGGAACATGACGTTTCTACAAATGTGACGTAAACGACATACAAATAAGTATTGTAGGTCTCCTACGAGGTAATTAGAATTATCATGTAATTGAATAATTCCGAGGGTTTTGTTTTTTTTGTCAATGAGATGCAACAAACTAGAAAATATTTTGGCTTATTCACCTCCTGACATTTCATTTTTCGAACACCGGACCAAAAATAAATTAAAAATTCCCAAAGATGATTGTTTTTTAAGTTTTGTCGTCTAATGTAATTTCAACTAGGTCTTGCACTTTAGCTGTAAATCAATATGGCCGACCATGTATCGTTTCGTAAGGTCTAGTAACTGGTTTCGATTTATTAAATTATTCAATGCTATATTAAAATAATTTTTGACTTTTCAGGTAGAACATGCATTGTATTGACTGAGGAAATATCAAAAACGTTTTCCTGGTTTTGTGAATATAGTCCTTCTCAGATATAATGAAAACAACATATTGGCCGAGAAAATGCCAGTAATTTTATTGTATTTATCCGGGCCATGAAGTTGTAATGGAACAAAATCAAACGAATTTTTTGACCTATATTCGTTCCAAATAAATCAGTAGTATAACCCCTATCTTAAAGTACCCAGCAGCGTTAAATTTAAGGAGGAATGCTACAACAGAGAAATTTGATGTGGAAGAAAAGTAGAGGACATGAACAATACTTTAAAAATGAAAATTTTCAAATTTACTTTATTTAGTAAAAAATGCAGTTTCATTAGAAAACAATTTAAAAAAAATTAAAACCCCTGCTGGACTCGAACCCGTAATCTTTAGTGTAGCAGTCGTCGTGCTGACCTACTAAGCTACGCAATGACAATTTGAAATGAATAGACAAATATTGCTGATATTCTTTATTTCATTAATGGTTGAAAAGAAAGTCAGCCATTATAACGGTGTAGAGTACCTCCTTAAGAACATGCGAGATGCCTTCTTCAATTATATTCAATTTTACTCACTAGATTGTTGTCATTTTGAAATTCCATCCCAACAATGAAATTATGTTTTATCATCATCTGTCTGGGTATCCCAAGATGTAGTACAAGCTGTCACTGTAAAGCTTGCGAATCTTGAGGCTATTTTGAATGCCCTACTAGTAGCATTTTCTACCCCCACCCAAAATGAGAGAAATTATTTTCTTCTTCTTATATGATCTGATATCCTTACTTTAATGTATGCCATTATGTAACTTATTACACCAGTGTTATTATATAAAAATATTCAAATATATGAATTGTAGAAGTATGACCAAAATAACGATCAATATGCAAAACTTTAAAGTTATCAGAGAGAGGAAATTCGGTCTACATCTTATTACATGTACGTTTGCCCATCTTCTTTAGATTTGCTATGCAAATAGACAGAAATGAGTTCATACATAGCAAATGTGCTTATACATAGAAAATTTCGACAAAATTTGAAATGAGTCGAGAGCGTCTATGATTTTTGTCTGCTTATATGGAATTTCAAGATTCTTTAGCATTAAAATAGTGCGACTTTGAAATGACCTTAACACAAAAATAAGAGCGACACCCACTTTTCTGTCAAAGGAATTATTGTTGCATACAAAATATCCAAAACACGCACAAAAAATGATAACTAGTCTTTTACACTGTTTATATCGAATAAACAAAGTTATCATCCCGTGGGACCATACGACGTCCTAGGAATGACGTCAAAATATGTCTGGTTCCTATATTTCCATTGACACTACGGAAATATTGTTCCGAGTCATAATAAAGAACATTACACATAATGTCAGTCTGAGAACAGTTTTGCACGCCAGTCTGATTTTCGGACCGGTCGTTGATATTGGCTATTGTGACGCCATCCGTTTCCCCACGGTGTAGAATCAGTATAATTATTAATACATATATGATCAATATTCATATTTTCAGTTATAATCATTCATCAAATACGTTTCATTTAACGGAATTCTAAGAAATGAAAGTAATTTCTACTCATTTTATACGAGATAACGTAAGTTGGAACGTTTACGATCTTATGTAAAATACTTTTTACCGTATCAAATAAGTAGAAATTACCAAATGACAGCAATATTTCATCTAAATTTTAATCCAAGAAAACTTTCTACTCTACAAAATTCTTATTGAGTAGTAATGAAAAGCGCACCTGTAATTATCTTTGGTTATTCCAATATAAATGCACTAGAATGAATATGATCCCAATATAAATTCCCACCGAAGAACATGTTTATTCAACTAAATGGAAGTTGTGTACACGATTAACATTCAATATAAAGCCAGAGCAACCAATAGATTTTAAGGTTACTGTGATTTACTTAAAGTCAAAT
Organism: Ostrea denselamellosa; assembly: GCA_024699665.1. Taxonomy (NCBI): domain Eukaryota; kingdom Metazoa; phylum Mollusca; class Bivalvia; order Ostreida; family Ostreidae; genus Ostrea; species Ostrea denselamellosa. Next base: position 1,548,189 of record JAMZEH010000037.1, read on the forward strand.
GGGCCTACTGGGTTTGCATTGTGAAATTGAGAGAAAAGTGTTACTTTAAACAATGTTTGTTTCGATCAGTTCGCCTTCCTTTGTAACATGATCAACACAGTATTAGTTAAGTTGTCGTACAAAGGCTAATGACTCGGTCAATATTTGTTTCCTGCTACAACAGATAGCGCGAGAGCAAAATCGAAGTAGATGACACTTTTAGTTGGACATTAAAACTTTATTTGAGTCAATATTTTTTGTATTTTTCAATTCGAAGTTTCAGATAAATCCTGAGTAATATACTGCTTTATTTTCCTTGGGCCACGCCTTTTCCCAGCATAGGTCCATCTTTATGTAGATACAGTGGGGGCCACACGAGGAATTTATACTCTTTTCCAGTCTTAGTGTATCCTCGGTATTTGTCCGTGTTAAAGTTCCCTTTTGGAATAGTAGGGTCCATGTAAACTGGTGGATCTTGGACACACATGAACCAGCAAAGACTTGCACATGCTTCGGCGTACTTTGTCGTTGCTTTTTCGAATGCAATTCCCTCCCCTAAGAATTTCTACAATAACAAGAACTTTAATTTTTATTATATCTATGATACAAACGCTAAATGGAAGTATCGAATATGAAATGCAAGGGAATGATGTGTGAGTTTCCATGATATTTTATCCAACAGTGTTAGACTGAACTGAAATATATGTTTCGTTCATACCTTACTTATACTGCTGGAAACAAACACTGCAATGGATTTCCGGTGATCTTTCATTTCTTTTGATACTCCCGGAGGCCATTCCTGAAATATTATAAAATCTTGAATGTATTTAAAAGACCGCATACATGTACCATCGGTTACACCGTGACCTAAACAAAGAAACAACTCCCTTCACATCTACACCACTCCATCAACATAATACATGGATCCACCTCAATCTAATTCAATTTTCAGAGATCAATGATCACAGTTCCTATCTTTTTTTCTGCAGACAGAAAAATCTCCAGAGACATATATTTACAAAACCATAATTTATTCAACAAGTTCCGATTCATTTACTTAGTTGTAGCCTTTAAGTGTTTTGTTGGTAAAAGATTTCAACATGATTTATTGGAAAGATGTTGTTCCCGTAAGATTAATGGGATTATATTATACTATTTGAAAAAGTAGGGGATATTGAATTTACAGGGACAATGAAATGCAAATCATGAGGTCATGAAGGACACAAATGACAGAAAAACATTAAGGAAACATTTGTCAATTTATTGGAAACCCTGTGTACAGTAACAAAAGGACAGATTCTCTAGAATAAGGGTCAACACCAACACAGGGTCACACAGTAAATTTACTACCATTGTGAAGCAGTTTCAGTAGCTGGTAAAATTCCCTCGGTTGGCCAGACAAGCTCGGATTCGGCGTACATACTCCTAACGAGACGTCCCAGGTCATTTTGGGGATAGTTATTCCTTTTCTGTTACAATGCTGCAGCACGTTCTTGGACATTGACAGGAGGTTGTTGACGTTGGAGTAGCCGCTGTCCAAGCATGCCCCAGATATGTTCGATGGGGAAAGGTTCGGACTGAGTGCGGGTCATGTTAAAGTGGTAATATTCTGCTGTTGGAGATAATCTGTAACGATCCTGACCCTATGACGTCTGGAATTGTCATCTTGAAAAATGAAACGGCAGTCATAACGACGTGAAAACGGCACAGCATGGGATGCCAAGATGTTGTCCCGGTAGTACTGCACTGTGATACGTCCAGCAACAACATGTAAGTCTGTTTTGCCGGCAACAGTGATGCCTCCCCACACCATTACAGATCCAAACCCATACCGATCATATCTAATGACGTTAACGTTATGGATACGTTCGTTACGTCGGCGCGTCAAACCCTCCTGCGTCTGTCCGGGAAGTCCACAGTGAACCTCGATTCATCTGAAAACATTATGGTTCCATCGGCCATTATCCCAGCGTTGATGGTGACGACACCATTGGAGTCGGGCCCTAATGTGACGATCCCTCAAACAGGGAATGACATAAGGACTTCGGGCGTGTAAGTGAAATCTGTGCAGTCGATTCCTGACATTCTGGCCACTCACGACCAAACCAGTATCCCTTTGAAGTTGAGACCTTATCTGATTTGCTGTTACCAGACGATTTTTCAAGGCAATAGTGCGGATGAATCTGTCCTGAGCCTTGTTGCCGGATCGTGGTCCATCCTGAACAGTCCCTGTAGCACGATGTCTGGACCATAATCTGCGGATAACAGACTGGGAAACATCCATTGCCCTTGCCACAGCGACCTGTCTTGTTCCAACCTGTAGCATGCCAAGGGCACGTAACTTCTCATCCTGTCTTAGACGGCGCATGGTCTGTTTAATTAACGACTTCAACAACTGATATTCTGATGCTTTCTCTTCAAAATCTTCCTTTAGAGTGGCTCTAACCTTCCAATCCAGAGGCATGCAAATTTGTGGCACAACACCCTTGATCATCAGTAGCATTCCGTGCAGATCGTGAGAGTGTGATTGATGTGTTTGGGTGATGAATTTCTTGGAAATTCCTTGTTAAGGAACTATACAACACGGTTTCGCCTCTCTTTGTATATGTGAACATTTTGATCACAAAATTCATTATCCCCTACTTTTTTGAATAGTATACTAGTTGTTCAGTTCAAATGCATAAGAGCAGAATATTATTTTTTGAATTTGAACTCTAATTCTATAACTGTACCTCTCGATCATCAGTAGCATCCCGTACAGATTGTGAGAGTGTGATTGATATGTTTGGGTGATGAATTTATTTGGAATTGCTTCATCGTTAAGGAACTATACAACATGGTTTCGTATCCCTTTGTGGATGTGAATATTTTGATCACAAAATACAGTATCCACTACTTTTTTTTAATAGTATATATGCAACTGAACGCGTTTGTTCATTATATATCTTTACTTTATGTATTGATTTACAGTGAGCTGGTAATATTGATTGATTACGGATTCACACGCTAAGTATAGCTACAACGCTTTTTGTCGACTGTTGGATTTTTACTTTCGGGTTTGCGTTTCCAGAAAGCTGTATCAGAAAACGCGTTAGCTTAGTGGTAAGAGTGTTCGTCTTGTGACGGAGAGGTCTAAAATTTGAAGCCCCTCGTGTCATAACCGCGTCAAACCTAAGGTTAAATTTGTGGTACTTAACTTACAACTGACGACGTCTCAATATAAGTGGAAATTTCTCGAAGGTACGTAAAACGAAGAAACGAGCAAGGGAGTTGCCTGTAACTCAAATCCATAATGAATGGTTCTGTTGATATTTGGCCTGAAATTGCTTCAAAAACTAAGCCTTTGATTTTCCCCGTCGAATATGAATTTGTTTTCTTTGTTCACTTAACTTGCGTAATACTAGTATTCAGATCAATCCCATGCATTCTAGTTAATCATAAAATTGGCTTGAAACTCGATCCATTACTGTTTTCTTCTGAAATATGGACAAAAGTTGATGTTGGACAAAAATCTGAAATGCCCTTTTTCTGATTGATCGACATCGCAAGAACAATAAATATACATATTACTGGTCGGAATTAGTATCAGTTTTTTAAACTGTATCTTCTCAAACACATGTTATTTGTGCGATGTTTTTTATAAACGTGTAGCGCCTGTGATTTTGACCGATATAACGGAAAGCTGTACAACGAGAAAACTTTTGTTACTATAGAAACGATCAGCGTAGGAAACTAACCTTTTCATTTGTTAGCCCAAGAGACTTCAATCCTTCGGTCAGTGAGTTGTAAAATGTTTTGGCCTGCTTGCTTGAAAATTCGTAAGCTTTCTAAAATGATAATTCGATTCATTAAAAGAAAGTACAAAGTTTTCTAACGGAAATCAATTCACCTTCACTATCGCTGAATTACTTGTAGATAAGTCATATGCAATAAAAGACATTTCCGACCCTAATATCAAGACTCTCTTAATTAATTTGAAATAAGTAATTTTATGTTTAAAAGAAAAGAAAATAATCATATGATATACAGCTTTATTGACTTGTAGTTTGGATTATGGACTAAAATCGTTGGCGACTACGCTTTATGCAGGGGTGTTTTGTACCTTTTAGAACTAGAACTCAATGAAATACAGATCAACACCCAGATTATTAAAGCAATCTTATTAAAACTTTCAACCTCCCTCGCTGTACCACCCTTGCCCCGGGGTTCGAGGTGTGAACAAACCGGAAATTTTGCCCTTTAATGTTAGGTACAGTACATTTCCTTTGTCCTTTTTCCTAATATCTAGCTTCTCTCGTAGACATGTTTTAAATCCAGTGATCTTGATAAAGATAAATACTACATTCACTACATCAGGATGTTTGCATTTTAAATTGTATCCTATTAGAGAAGAAAACTAAATAAATGTTCTCTGTTCTATATAAAAACAATCTTGTTGTCCCATCCGGACCTGAATGTCATGGCTTAAAAATATCTATAATACATTATGAAACTTGTATATCAATTTCAAACATATTCTTGCTGATCCTGAAAAGATACTATTTTATGCCCTAGTACTTGTAAGCTCTGGGTCATATATATTTTTACCTCTCCTGAGCCGGCTCAAGTGAGCTTTTCTGGTCAAAATTTATCCGGTTTTTTTTGTTTGTTTTTTGGGGTTTTTTTGTTTTTTGTTTTTTGTTGTTGTTTTTTGTCATTGTAAACTTTTTACATTTTCATCTTGTTCAGAACCATTGGGCTAATTTCAATCAAACTTGGTACAGGTCATCATTGGGTGAAAGGATTCAAGTTTGTTCAACTGAAGGATCAAGCCCCTTTAAAGGGAAGATAATCAAGTAAAGACAAAAAGAGGGAGGTGTGATTCAAGTTCGTTCAAATCATGATCCCATGGTAGGGTGGGGCCACAATAGGGGGCTAAAGTTTTACATGCAGATACAGCTGTATATAGAAAAATATTTTAGAATCTTCTTCTCAAGAACAATATGACTATGATTAGTCTTCTTAATATCTAAGCATCCTTAAGTAGTGCAGATGATTAAGTTTCTTCAAATTCTGCTCCCACCCCTTTTACAGTAGAGTGGGGCCACGACAGGAGATCAAAGTTTTACCCGGGAATATATAAAAATCTTCATCTCAACAAAATCAGGGCCATGATTGTTCATATTGATATGCAAGTTCAAATTCAGGTTTGTTTATTGCAGGGACCCCGGGGGTAAGGTGGAACCACAATATCTTTCATAAGTTGTAAATAGATTCTTTGTGGTGAGGCATTACATTTTATACATGATTTTTGACCTTGGACTTTAACCCAAATTTAGAGACATTTACAGTCCCCTAGATTACTTAAATGATAGTGCTATCGTTCGTAAGTACATAATTTGTGATAATGTGTTATTTTTTAATGTTTTTAAACTTAAAATAATGTAAAATAAAGTATTGATATGCGAATTAGATACTTGCAAATAAATACGAGGGACACTTTTTAAGTTCGTAGAGTAGGGCGGTCTTTTTAAAACCGCTTGAAATATCAAAATTTTATTTATCTAAGACCTTCTAGATATGCCCCGTCTGCCTCAACACACATTTTACACCGATCTACCCATTTCCGGAACGCCGCACGGTTCTCCTCTTTAGTTATACGTTTCAGACACTGGTAGACCACACTGTCTATACGACAACGGGATTCAAAACGGTGCCCTGCCAGCATTTCCTTTAGTCTTGGGAACAACCAAAAGTCACAGGGGGACGGTCAGGGCTGTATGGGGGATGATCTAAGACATCGAGCCCAGATTCTTTCAGATATTCCTGTACCGTAGCGGATTTATGGGCCGGTGCGTTATCATGGAGTAATTTGATGCCGCGGACACCCGTGCGCGGTCTGCGTTTCTGATAGAAATTAACAAGTTGAGTGAGAACACTTTCTCTGTGAAACTTTCCAGTGACAGAAATACCTTTCGGGACTGGAATTTGAAGGACTGGACCTTTCGAATCAAAGAATATCGCATACAACATGCGATTTGATGTTTTGCAACGACGCGCAATGACAGGTCTGTCGCCTTCAGATGAAACCCAAACCTTATTTTTAGCCTTAGAATCGGGTTGAAAATGCTAGATCCAGGTTTCATCACCTGTAACTATCTCTTCCAAACGACGTGGATCACATTTATCATATTTTTTCATAACTTGCGATGAAAGTCTAACCCGACTTTGTTTCTGCTCGTCAGTGAGCAAATGGGCACCCAGCGCGCGCAGATCTTACGTAGCCCAAGTCGTTCACCTAAGATCTTCAAAACACTTGACGAATGAATGCCACTTAATTTTTCTGTCTTGTACGGTATAACGTGCGTCTTCCTCAATTAACGTTTTCACAGTAGCAACGTTCTTTTCCGTCAAAACGGAAACCGGCCTACCCACTCGAGGGTCATTTTCAATTGACTCCCGACCATCATTAAAACGACGTACCCACTTGCAAACTGTAGCATATTTTAAAGCACCATTCCCATAAACCTTTTGCAAATCAGCATGAATTTCCGTTGACGAATACCCGAGGTGTGCTCGAATGGAATGATTAAGCCAGTGAAAAATCGTCCAACATCATAATTGCGTCAAAAAGTTTTAGGCTTACTCTACAAACGTAAAAAGTGTCCCTCGTAAAGCAAATTAAATACTTAAATAAAATGCATATACATATTATTAACCAGCACTGCATGTTTTGGTTACTGAATTTAACCAACTTTTTTTTTTTAATAAGAGTTGTCCTTGTTGTTTTATTCATTAAGACCAGTATAGTCAGAGGACTAGTTAAGAGGACAATGGTATTCGATTGGTCACTGTAAGTATCGTGGTAATTTTAGTTGAATTATAACCAAAGATTTTTTTTCATAAGAGTTGTCCTTATTGTTTTATTCATTAAGACCAGTATAGTTAGAAGACTAGTTTATAGGACAATTGTATTCGATTGGTCACTATAAGTATCGCGATAATTTTATTGGAAGATCCTTGGGGTCTAAGTTCTGGAGAGTATTATTCTCCATTCCTAGTATTGACCACAGTTGGGAAAATATTCCTTCTTTGATAATTTCCATTATTAAATTCTAGAGTATGAATGGAAGTATGAAAATGAATGAGTTTTACTTATATATGTTTGTAAGAGACAAGAGAGAGAGAGAGAGACAGAGTGATTAGTGATCAACTAAATGTATCAGTAGTTTTAAATAAATCACACTAAATAATATAGAATGAATATCATATTTCAGGGGTCTCCGTGGCCGAATGGTTAGAGCATCGCGACCAAAATCACAAGGCCTCTCACCTCTAGTCGGCGCGGGTTCGAATCTTGTTCGCGCCGATATATGTGAGAAAGTTTGCCAGTGTCTTTTGGAAGGTCGGTGGTCTCTTCTGGGTTCTCTCCTCCACCAATAAAAACTGGACGCCACCAGATAACTGAAAAATTTTTGAGTGTGGCGGAAACCAATCAATCAATCAATCAATCATATTTCGGTAGATATACATGTAATATCAGCACTGATTTAAAGACATTGAATTATATACGTCTACACAGTGTAAATGTGTGCATTAGTATACACAGGTCCGATATGTGCTGTAAATGCACCAATAGCCTGAATCTTCAATTCTGTAACTGTTGCAATTAATGTAAATATTATACATTAGTATTGTATACGATTATGAATGAGATTTATCATATTCAGTCTATTCCTTTCTAATTTTACTTGAGTAAATTAGGTGTTATTTCTGATACATCGATTATTTCAAAGTAAAGATCCTGTGTAATGCAGTGCATTCACACATGCATGGGCTCGAGTCATCGAATTTATCATTACATTTTAGTTTATGACATGCATCAAATATGGTGTCTATAACAAATGATACATATTTATAAAGATATGTATTTATTTTCACTAGGTGCATTTTGATTGCTTAGTTGCAAATATATATATAACAAACATATGTAAAAATAAGAATGCTCCTGAATACTTAGGATGTCTTAAATTAAGATGTTTCTAAGATACCCGTCGAGCTACATCGTAAGATACATGTATGCTGACCGAAATGTACCATTACAAAGTTATAGGGGTAATAGCGTTAGTACCTGTACTATGACTTGCAAAACATAGACAAATTACCTCTACTATGTTAAGGAGAAGACCGATTCCTTCCTCTTCGCTTTTCTTTCCATTCTTTATCTGCTCTTCTAAAGCATCTGTCCATTCATTGTCATAAAGCTCTGAGAATTTTTCTGCCAAATTTATCGGTCTGTTTTTGTCGCTAAGATCAGCAATGTTAGGGTTTCCCTCTGTTAATTTGGCACCCGCCAGATGACTAAGCCTGAACAGGGAATATGAAATAACATTAATGTATGATTTCTGTAAATAACACAATGAACAAATATGATAATAACACCAATGTATAATTTATCTTAATTACACAATGAACTGAGATTGTGATGATAACACTTCTGTGTAATTTCTGTAAATAACACGTTTTGCGAATAATTTGTGTTTATGTTTACCTGCTTTTGAGAGATTCATTCTCTTGCCGTAGTGCTGACACTTCATCAGGTGGCTGGTTCTTCTGTCTTTGAATGAAACAGATATCAAAACAAATTCTATACAATAAAGAATCTTTTACTACAGCAATGATTATTGACTGTTACTGTAATTTCTAGCTATATTCAAAATACAAATAGGTCAGAATGACTGTTGTGTAATTAGAGACAAAGTTCACCATCTGGTAACAAAAAGAAAAAGAAAAAAGGAAGGTAGAGTAGTAAGTGCACAATTTTACGGGGTTTGTATTATGAAGGGATTGTAGTTTAAATTGGCATATTCTAAACGGTATTTTAAATTGGTGTATTCTAATCTATGTTTTAAGACATTTCTGTTTGGCCGCAAACTTTAAAAAAAGTGATGAAGGAGAATATAAGATGTGTCTTATTTGTAAGAAGCCCGATCCCTCTACTTAAATCAGTCAATCGCGTTTAACATTAAGTTGAACAAGTTTTTAATAACACTAAACAAAATTAAATAAAAGAGAGAAAAGGACTGGCGGGTGGTCTTAATGATAGTGAGGCAGCATACATTTTGGAAAAGAGTAAAATAATAACACAACTCCAGGAAGTGACGGTTATGCTATATGGACCTTTTATTCCAACACAATTCATTCTTTGAATTTTGCATCAAACACAGATTAAAATAGAAATTTAAAAAAGTTTAAAATACTACGGATAATAATGGAGAAAAACCTACTGGTCAGATAAAATAGAATGAAAGGATTCGAAGATCAGAAGATGATTAGAAAAACATATTTAGCCTATTGAAATTTTGTTTGAAAAAAAGAGAAAAATACAATGAATTCAATATCGTGTTAATGGCATAATATTGACTAAAACACCTATCAAATATTATTCATAAATCAGATAGAAATCTGAGTACATTCTGTGAACAACAAAGAGAAAGTATTGAATATCTATTGCATGAATGTCAACAAATGTTTCTAATGAATATATATATATACGGTCAGAAGAAGAAGATTGGATCCGAGGAGATCGTTCAGAGCAAGGACGGATCCAGGAATGCGCCTGATTTGCTCTTCCACAACGACTATTGCGAGTGCCGTATTTGGTCGTGAAATCGTTACATGCACGTTTAAACCAATGGGTTTATTCTCTTTGTTCATTGTAAGCATTGCGTCGCTTTCTTCATTTTCCTCCAGGATGCCACGGAAATTATTGTTATGTCGACTTCTTGTTGATACTCTGTTATAATATGCAGTTTGAAACCACATGGTGTATGATTTTTGGAGCTTACGAACTGATTATGCATTGTATTACTGTAGTTAATTGACAAATCATATTCAATTGTGATGTCTCATTATTTTGATTTCTCGGTATGAAATCGTATCAAAATCATATTTTAATCAATATCATTGTCAACCATTATTATTACGCAATAATTTATAATTACACCATATTACACAGGAAATTATTAACTCTTCAGTACATCATTAAAGTCACGCTGGTGGCAAATGCAACATATATTAAGTCTTGTTATTTATATTCTGCATGTAGATCTATAAGATAGAGGTTAAAGGTGATGTACGGTACAACGATTATCATTCGGGTTTCGAGATCATACTTGGTCGGGCAGAATCAATTATGAATAAAAACAGTTAATCAAGTTCTTTCTAAGTAACCTTTGCAAAAACCTTATACATTTACAATGCACGAAATCATCCTTCATACCAAGTTTATAATTCAAATTCTTATGTTCTTCTCTTGCATTTTCTTAATTACTTGGACATAAGCATCTTCTAATAATTCACAAGTCGCGGAAACTAACATGGTTCAAATCAAAAGTTCTATTCCCCGTCAAACTGAAGACACTTCCCATATATATTGACTTTTCCCTTGCCAAGCGATAGGAATTAAAGTGCAAGTCATGTGTCTTTCGAATATGACCTTCAAAACGGAGGTCTCATATCATGGTAGGCATTGGTACGATAAAGAACCATACCACTGCTTAAGCTATAAGTGCTGTGCATAGATCAAAATTTGTGGTACTTCACCTACAATCTCTATATGAGTGAAAAATCCCAGAATGGAATTTGAAACAACAAATTAAACCTTCACATCAACACTCCGCTGTCATTCTTGCGAAAAGACTTTAACATATCTAAGTGTACGTATGTTGAAAAAGCCTAAATCGAAGTCACTGAAGCACAAAATGTAGGTCTGATGCTGCACATGGAAGGGAATCCCAGAATATGACGTCTTATGCAGTGATGAAAAGAGACTTAAATTGCTGACAAATAGGTATGTATGGTGATTTTAGTTTGTTTATTTGTTCCACAATTTCCCACTCATACTGAAACGTCACCAGCTGTTAGTAAAGTTGAGCTTAGCGCTGAAGGCTGTAGCAGTGAACATTCTTTAACGTGTCAATCCCTGTATCGTAGCAAGCCACGCCTATCGAATCCCCTCAAAGCGTAGCTATATGATAGCGAAACCCTCGATTTTCATAAATATTTATGAAAAGACAATCATTTATTGACCAATCACAGTCACGATGACAGATTTCGACATCTTAATGGCTGAATCCACAGGGAAAACGTGTAGCGTTTGTTTACAAATAATAATAAAAAAGATAATTCTTTTAGAAACAAATCAAGTACATAGCTAATAGTATATATTAGATGAAACTCGGCTTAACGACAAATTATGTAGCAATAAATTTATTTTGATTGGATATTGTGTGTTTTTCCAACTGATAATCCTCGGATTATTCCGGTAAGGGCAAGGCACTGATCTCCCGGTCTTTTTTTTTTCATCCAAAAAATTAAGTGACCTCCCAGATTAGCTGATATATAAACATCCATATTCATAAAGTAGAGGGCTTTCTTAATCATACAACCACGGCTATGACGTAGTGTGAACGGAGACAATAGGCGTGGTTTGCGACGATGTAACGTCTACCGCGACACGGAACCTCCGATTCGAATATCATATCCAAAAGAGCCTTGACTCTCTCTTCAAAATACCGAGCGTTTGTTTAAGGAACAATCACAATCTATGGTTACGTCTTAGGTTTGACTATAGCGGTGCTTGAACTCCCTATCAAGAAACGAATGTCCCACCACTGAGTTACTGCCATCTGTTGTAAATCTACTAATTCTCATCTTTATAGCAAATAAATAAAAGTTTGGAAAACAAATTTTATACCAGGTCTATAATGTATTTAAATAGATCAACCATGACAAAATCCAAATTTGATCTCGATTTGTTCATTGGGAAAATACACAAGATTCATATCAATACCTCAAAGCATTTTGCAAAAATCTCGAAAAACGATGCAATGGGCCAAAAACACGTTCTCGCAAATTCCAAGTGTCCACATCACTTTTTTAAGGAAATTCAAAGTATTCAATACAGAACAGGTGATAAATTATCCTTACGGGACAAAATTCCTTTAGAAGTTAAAGTCCAATACGAAATGTATTTTTGTAAAAAAAAAACAAAAAAACCCACTTTTCCCTCATAATGTTGTTATTCTTGATTTTCCCAATTGTCAGGTAAGCATCTTCAGTGACAAGGTTTTAAAGGTAGCAGATTTTGGTACCTTTGATTTACCCCGAGAAAAATAGGAATAATGAGCAACGATTTGTAATTTAGAAGAATTAATAGTTATCCAAGAATATTTTTTACTCTCGTAAAACTAATTAACTAAGACCACTAATTCACAAAAACATATTTACTGAAACATTAGGTATGATATTCATTTGGGTAATGTGCGAGGTCCAGGGCATGGTGCATATTATCGGAGCTACATGCAGGTTTTGTATCAGACGATAAAATTTCTATCGGAATGTTATAGAAAAATATTTACGATAAATTATTACATGCTCTCAGATGTTTATGATTTCTATATATATATCTTATAATTGTGCTCTAGATTCAAACATATTTTCACGAAGTGTTTTCAAAGTGGTTGGAATAAGCGTTTTCAGTTCTGGGATTAAGTCGTATGTGTTTAGTAAAATATCTGAAATAGCGTGCAACTGATATTTGATAAAATCGATGTGTGTGTGAATTTCCCTTACTTTTTACTATGCTCTTTTCTCTTTTCAAGATCAGATTTTAATCTTGTGTTCTCTCTGAAATAAAAACAGAAATATAAATTGAACATGCATATGCGGAAATTAATTTTCTGTAATTGTCAGATAAGAATTCAAAAAAGCATAAACGCATCTTACGTTTCTAATATTTCTATTCTCTTTTGTTGTTCTTTAATCTCCGTCTTCAGGTTTTCATTTGTCTGGTTAATATGCTTTAGTTTGTACTCTCTAAAAGAAATCCAATGTGACTGATTTCTTCTCATAGTCAATCTACGTTCCGCGAATTGTGTTACAGACAGACAGACAGATAGACAGATGGATAGATAGATAGATAAAGAGACAAATGCAATCTCGAAATTCTTATTCATACAACATTACTGGTTACCGTGAATTTCGCTTACGTTTTACTCTGTTCTTTTCTTTTTTCAAAATCAGTTTGTAATTCTGAGTTCTCTCTGAAATACAAATGGCAATATGAATTGCGCATACATACATGTATGTAGAAAGTCATTTTCCGTAATTAATTATGAGAATTCATGAAATCCTCGAAGCGTAAACGGATCATACGTTTCTAATGCTTCTATTCTTTTTTGTTTGTCCTCAATATCCTTCTTTAGTTTTTCACTTTCTTTGTCTTCATGTTGCTGTCTGTCATCTCTAAAAATTAAACATGAAGCTAAAGACCAAATTAATCATACTAAATCGGCCATTTCTATATTAATGTAAATCATCACAGAAGCAGAGGTGTGTCGCGACAGGCGTTGGAAACATTTAAAAAATTCTCACGGCCACGACCCTCAGCTCCAGGCATAGTTCTAAATTGTGGCGCTCCACCCACAGCTGGTGACGTCTCAGTACAAGTGAGAAAAAAAAACCGGTCACGCTATCTCAGTGATTAAAGCGTTCGCTTTGTAATCGGGAGGTCGTGAGTTCGAGCCCCGCTCGTGCCATGGCCATGTCAAATCTAATACGTAAAAATAGGTAGTGATTGCTCCTTCGCCAAACGATCGGCATTTAGAAGTGAGAATCACAGGTCTTTCGGATATGACCTTTAAAACGGAGGTACCGTGTCACGGTAGGCGGTGGCACGTTAAAGAACCCTCATTGGTACGGCCCTGAGCGCTAAGCATAGGTCTAAATTTGTGGTACTTCACCTACAGCTGGTGACGTTTCAATATGAGTGAAAAATTCTCGACGGGAAGTAAAACAAACAAACGAGTGAAAAATTCTCGAAAGAGGACGAAAAAACCTATCTACCCGCGAAACGTTTTTGAATCTACAATATGCTACGCAAAGTATAACACACCGTATGATATGAGTACTCACCCCTTTTCGTTCATTTGTTTTTGTAACCTTTCTACTTCTATCTTCAGGCTATTAAGATATTCAGAGTATGGTTTTGGTTATATATATTTTATTACAGTATATGAAATTAATTTTGATATTAATTGAATATACTTAAATTCATGTATATGTAATTAAAGTGTTTGTCATCTATAACTAACCTTCGGTTTTTTTCCTCGCACTCTTCTTTCAATTTTTTACAATCAGCTTGCTTCCTGCTAATTGATAAATAAATTCATTTCATGTACTATTTAAGATTGACCATTCACGTCTTTATATTTCATTTGTAAAAGATCGTTCGATGAATTGCGGTAAAAAGTTTAATTAAATGGATACTGTACAAGCATTTGGTATATGTTTGATTGGCTACACTGTACATTTCAAATTATATAAATAGTGCATGTAATTAAGGGTACCACTGAAAATTTTCACCCCGAGAAAAAATAAGCAAGCAAGGCGCAGCCGAGGGATGGATAGATTGATAGGTCTCCAACTGAAGACTCCCGTGGGGATCCGGGTTAAAATAGGTCCTCCATACACTTCCTTGTCGTAAGAAGCAACTAAATGGGATGCGACCGTAAAATCCCAGGCCCCGTGTTGCAGAAGGTGTGGCACGTTAAAGATCCCTTCCTGATCAAAGGCCATAAGCGCCTCGAGCATAGGACTAAATTTTGCAGACCTTCACCGGCAACAGTCACGTCTCCATATGAGTGAAAAATTCTCGAGCGGGACGTTAAACAATTTATAATCAATCAATCAACCCTCCCTACTCAAAGGCCATAAGCGCCGAGTATAGGCCTAAATTTTGCAGCCCTTCACCGGCAATGGTGACGTCTCCATTTTAGTAAAAAAAAAAAAGGTAAAAAATAAACCAAGTGGTAAATTATATCTATTCACTATATATCCATATCATAAAGCAATTCCTTAAATGAACATTTTAAGTTACCGTAGGAGTTCCTCTTTTTCTTTTAGAAGCTTTTCTATGTGCTGTATCCTTTCCTGTAATGCTCTATCAAATAGAAAGTAATAGTTCTTTTACTATTAAATAACACTAGAACAGAGTTTTCACACCTACAAAAAGTGATGTGCACAAAGTTAATCCAGAACAGTTTAACTTTTGTAATAATGGGTAAATTCACAATAAATTCATTCTATACATGTTTCCAAAATGGGTTATCTTAATATACTGTGTCAGCTTAACCTGAATCAGAAGCCTTTGTTTCCATTATGCACATTAAAGACAAATTTTCACTTGAATTTGTTGTTATATATTCAGATCCTCTTTCTTTTATCTTTCCCTGTGACATCATACACAGATGATATACTAGTAACATCGAATGAAAGGATAAGATAACTAACAGTATTCAATCTCGTAATTTCCATATAAATGAAATACAAATCAGAGAGATGGGCAAACACGGACCCCTTGTCATAGTAGAGGTGGGATCAGGTGCTTAGGAGGAGTAAGCATCCCCTGTCGACTGGTCACACCCGCCGTGAGCCCTACATCCCGATCAGGTAAGTGAAGCAAACCTTAGTCAGAATCAGTGTGCTAAGAACGGCCTAAAACTTTGTATGAAACACGTCAGACGGCATTTAACCTAATGGAAAGTTGTACTGGCAAACTAGATCTTTATAACGACCATAAAATTTGCGAAATGCTGACTTTAGACGAGACTGTACAAACCCCTGTAACATCAACTTCTTTGTCAGTAGCCCGCCTCAATTTGAAAACTGATTATATGCAGAACAAGCTCTTGCGTATCGAATCAGGTGGGAGATATAAACAAAATATGCAGGTGATGATGAAATATTGCAACATAGATAAGGGAAGTTGACGATGGAGAAATTGAAATCACCCCGCTCGTCATAAAGTTGAGTTGTTAGTTTGCCGCCAGCATCTATTTTCAGTAAAATATCTAAGTACAAAGTAGACGTGGAAGGCTCTGTGATGTCTTAATATTTCAAGTTCACTGAGATATCGAATCGACATATGAATGAAAATGATCATTGTTAATAGATAAAACGTCGTCGATGTGTCTAAATATCGAATTGAAGACCACAGCAATAGATTTGTTCTTCTCGTGTTCTTTTGAATGAATTCTGCGTCATAAGAATATAAAAAAAACGTCAGCTAACAAACGAAGACAATTCGTACCCATGGGAATTTCAACAGACTGTTGGAAGACCTGATCACCAAAGACTAAGAAGTCTTTCAATGAGGAACTCTAGCATCTTTTTTATATCAACTTCAGAGTTACTTGAATAAAATTATATTACAGTGCCATATAGTCCATGGGCCGTATTATAGTATGGGCTTTCCCGTCAGTCTGTCCGTCTATTAGATTTTTCGTGTCCAGGTCATCTCTTAGACATTGTGAGGCCAAGAGCTATCAAATTTCGTCTGTTTAAACATCAGAGTGGTGGTTAAGGTGTGGTATGACCCAAATATAGATCACTGGGCCTCGTTTTGTAATTGTATGGTTATATATACTCAAATCATCTCCCGGTTATATCTTGAAAACTGTAAGGCTTAGGATCATCAACTTTATCAGTTGATGTATCTTGAGGAAAGTGTTTCACGACTCAAAGGTAGGCCACTGAGGCCTCATTTGGGAATTTTATGCATACATATTCAAGTCATATCCTGAGCACTGTATGGTCATGATGCCCCAATTGTATGGCTATAGTCAAAATGTATTTAGACACTGTAATGTCTTGCTCCATCAAACCTGATCTGCTGATCGATCTTGGGAGTATGCAAACATCGATATGGAGCATGTACAGGTAAGTCCAGACAGGTATATATGTATCTTGTATCTTCGCGGTGCACTCTAATAAATATTTTGTGAAGAGTGTAGCCCAGTCAGTAATAGGTTACTTATAAGTCAACCCCTTGGTGATGTAGTGTGGAAGCGATGTGAATAAATTAGTTTGGGTTAAAGTTTGCCTATGTTAATTTATCCCTGTGTGAAATAAATTAGACAAAAGTAATTTTACTCGGCTTTTCTTTCCTCTGTCTTCTGTTTCTCCTGGATGTGCTGCTCGTCACTGAAGAAATACAAATGTATATTTTGTTTGTACAATGTTTTATGGCATATCAGTGATGTTAAACAAACTAGTGACGTAAAGAACATGTCAAAATCTAAAAGAAATTGAACACTTTTATGTGACTTGTTTACTTAAATCAAAAGCAGGATTACGATACTGATGACATTTCTCTGTATAAAATTAAAAAGAGGTACATTTGTATAGATATATCAAAACGACTCACGATAGACGATTCTTCTCCTGCAAATTAGATTCTATTTGTCTGAAAATAAATAGAAACTTTTTGTTAATTTAGATTCAATTCGCATTAAGAAGTGCATGCATAGTTTTATTAAATCGAATTGTGTGGATTCAGATTTATTCAGTGCCAAACCACTTGTGTGTGAGAATATAATGAAAAAATCATATAGTAAAACTAACAAGTTAGTTTGAAGGTTCAGAGAAACACCACATATGTATCTACAGAAAAATTTAAAAATACATTACAGAAAATCATAGTCCTTAAAGCTAGCAATACATACAATAAATGACATTATGAATAATAAAACAAAAGGAGAGAGAAATTTCCAACGAAATTATTAAGGGATAAAAACTTAATAATTCTAATTACTGACGTATATCATTGTTGTTATTTTAATGCCTGGAATTATACATATAGATACTGTTATTATGCAAGCTTAATTTTACATCTATGTATGCCCATTTTATTTACATCTAATTTACGAACCTATCCGTAAAGAAAAAAAGTTACTGATAAAAATGATTTCTTCAAATAGAGAAGAAAAGAATCAGTATCTTTATTTGAGGTTTATAATGTAGAAAAATTCATCTTCCACCCTCATCTTCGTTCTTTAGGAGGTGGTAGAACTTTCAAGCAACGAATTACCCTCAAAAATATCAATGGTTGCGTATTTCTGCCTATCTGTAAATATTTGAATTATCTCGGCGAGTATTGTACTTTTAAGATATTTTATGCATCGCAATGACCTCACACGTTATATCAATTATAGCAGATATTTCAGCCTGTCTGTAAATATCTCATTACCTAAATTTTCCCTCTTCACCGAGATATCACATTGATTTAAAGGGAATGATTCATGTTGTTTGAAAAACATATTTTTCAATTTTGATGTTAAAAATATAACAGAAAATTGAACTTCTGAATGTAAGGAAAAGATAAATATTTTTAGCCTTAACTCTGTGTTATGTAAACAAAGACTGGAGTCTTCTTTTTGTTTTTAAACAAACCAGTGAAATATTAATTTTGTAATTTAAAGCACATTCACAAATTATTTAACTTCTAAATGGTACATTTTACCTAAACAATACCTGAAACTTTGTGTATATATATATATATATATATATATATATATATATATATATATATCTTAGATTGATAACCATATATTTTGAAAACTTTGTAAACAATAACGTACCTCAATCTTTGTTTGCATAATAAATAATAAGTAAACCAGTGTTATTTGAAAATGAATACAGCGAACAGTGATCAGTCTCTTAAATAAGATAAGTAGCGCAAACACAGATCCCTGGACACAACAGAGGTGGGATCTGGTGCGTAGTAAAATATCACGCCCGCTGTGATTCCTATATATCTGATATGCCATAAAACTTTGTACAAACAAAATATACATTTGTATTTCTTCAGTGACGAGCAGCGTTTACCTGATACTCGTTTACCTGATTAAAAGAAATAGGACTCACGACGGGTGTGACCATTCGACAGGGGATGCTTATTCCTCCTAGTCACCTGATCCCACCTCTGGTATACTAAGGGGCTCGTGTTTGCCCGACTCTTTATTTTGTATTCCTTACAGGAGTT
The DNA here is from genome assembly GCA_024699665.1 of Ostrea denselamellosa. NCBI lineage: Eukaryota > Metazoa > Mollusca > Bivalvia > Ostreida > Ostreidae > Ostrea > Ostrea denselamellosa. Next base: position 1,567,033 of record JAMZEH010000037.1, read on the forward strand.
ATGATTGATTGATTGTTTTACGTCCCGTCGAGAATTATTCACTTACATTAAGACATCATCATTTGTAAGTGAAGTACCAAAGATTTAGACCTATGTTTCGCGCTCAGCGCCGTAGCAGTTAGTGTTCTTTAACGTGCCAATGCCTGTAGTGACAGGGGACCTCCGTTTTTAAGGTCATATCCGAAAGACCTGTGATTCTCACTTCTAAATGCCGACCGTTTGACGAAGGAGCAATCACTTTTCTTATTTACGTTTTAGGTTTTATTCGGTCATTGCACGAGCGTGGCTCGAACTCACGACTTCTCGGTTACGAAACGAACGCTCTAACAACTGAGCTACCGCGACCGGTATATAGGAGTTATGAGGTTGATCATAATGATCAATGAACAATCATTGTTCGTTATCGTCACTTTTTCATGCTGCTGAGAAATGCTTTTGTACAGTGTCACGAAAGGAAAACCACAAGAATACCTCCCTATTCATAGAGTTTTCTTTATTGAACATGTGACTCTCGTAAAGATTGATAACAAAAATTTTCGGATTCCTATTATTTGGGGATACAGAAATCACTGTGGTTTGCCTCAAGCTTTAAGAAAACTACTTAGCTAAAATGCCAGTGATATTAATATTAATATTTTCAGTGTTTTATAACATTTACATGCAATGTAAAATAAGTTCTACCATTCTTCTTCGGCGTTCACAGCTTTGCAAACGTGTGTGTGTATATGTGTGTGTGTGTGTGTGTGTGTGTGTGTGCACGCTTTAATAAACGTACGTTTGACGATCTACAGCAATTCCGAGATTCTGTTAATTAAAGTACAGTTGATGTATTTTTCATTCAAAAGAATATTACCGCAACTTTTCTTCGGCATTTCGACATTTCCTTTCCTCTTCAGAAAAGCGTTCCAGTAAATCATCATATTGCTTCTGTAGATTTTTATATTTTCCACTCAAATTTTCTTCCATAGGAGATGAAGGACTGCAAAAGCAATACAAGATATAAAAAAAATGAACGCCTTAAATTCATGATGATGTAAGCTGTGAGGTTAGATCATTTGCAGTCACATGTTGAAAGAATGTTGTTCTTGTTGATGCCTCCCCTTTGGCAATGAAGTGTTATGTACAATGTGCAGTACTTGATGTAAAATAATTTGTCAACATTAAACGGCGTAGTCAAATTTATTTCTCGTGTACGATAGTTATCTCCAAACATCTGTGGATATTATGACAGGTTATATTAAAGCTGTATGGTCCGATGTTCTTTTCTTATTTTTGTACATAATTACTTTAAAGTAGATGAACTGGTTTATAAAGTTCTCCTTAATCACATGCTTGAAAATAGAAAACATTGAGAAAATCACTTAAAATGTAAGTATTGGCGGGAACCCATTAAATACATTTGCTGCTCGTTGGGTTATATTTATCGATTGATTGCTTGTTATTTTCCGCCACACTCAACAATTTTTCAGTTATCTAGTGGCGTCCAGTTTTTATTGGTGGAGGAGAGAACCCAGATACAATATACCCGGGAAGAGACCACAACCTTCCGAAAGTAAACTGGCAAACTTTCTCACATATATCTTCGCGAGCGAGATTCAAACCCGAGTCAAATAGAGAGGCCTTGTGGTTTTGAGTGGGATACTCTAACCACACGGCCACGGAAGCCCCCTCGTTGGGTTATATAGATAGATAATAAATCTATAAATAGCCCACGCGCGTGAGGGAAATCCTAACATGTATTAATATAACTCTGTTGAAACTGTCTAAGTTTGGATTCGAAATAGTGTAAAACAACGATTTACAACAGGTATTTGATATTTTTACTTCTCCTAAACGTAAGGCACGGCACTGTAGTAACGAAATAAACAGCTTTATACCGATAAGACCATCCATTTGGAAATCTGAACTGGACACGCATCTGTCATTAGAAATGCTTTAGTGACAGTTCTTTGTAAATACCGATTAAAACCAAATAATTCTGACTAAAACATGAGAAATGTATATCATGTCTTACGGCATCATCAATACGTACGTGCTATGATTTTACGGTGTTTTACAATGTGGACAAATTTTCTCGAAATTAGGACCATACAACTTTAAACCCTGAAGGATTCAATTAGGTGGATTTCCTCAAAACAGATATAGACATTTTGATATGCCAAACATAATATTTTGATACACGGATTGTTTGTTATCACTCCAGACACAGCATATGTAATCGGATCAATTGACGATACATTTTTATGTCAAAAATAAGGTGACGAATAAAACACTATATTTCAAGGATATTAGTAAATCATACTATCATATAGGTATCCGTCTTTAGTAGCATATTCAGGTAAATATGCAGTATATTTAAACACAAGCCATTTTACAGATTAAAAAACTATGCAAAGATCCACATTGAAAAGTTTACCTCTTCGGTGGTCCATTCTGCTTCTTTAAGTTTTCGATTTCTTCCTTTAAGCTTTCTGTTCCTTTCCTGGAAATGCAACGAAAATTTATTAAGTATAAAACACTGTTGGAATATCGTTTTAGTTCCCTACCGGCTTTGCCGAAGAGGACTATTATGTTACCCTCGATCTATCTGTCCGTCCGTCTGTCTGTCATCCCGCTGAAACTTTTCTCTACATTGAATGAAACTGTTCAGCTGAGGTTATATACATGACTTTGTCTTGGATTGTTACAGATCATGTTTACGTCGTAGGTTTTGTGCGGTCATTGCACGAGCGGGGCTCGAACTCACGATTTCTCGGTTACGAAACGAACGCTCTAACCACTGAGCTACTGCGACCGGTATATAGGAGTTATGAGGTTGATCATAATGATCAATGAACAATCATTGTTCGTTATCGTCACCTTTTCATGCTGAGGAATGGTTTTGTACAGTGTCACGAAAGGAAAACCACAAGAATACCTCCCTATTCATAGAGTTTTCTTTATAAAACATGTGACTCTCGTAAAGATTGATAACAAAAATTTTCGCATTCCTATTATTTGGGGATACAGAAATCACTGTGTTTTGCCTCAAGCTTTAAGAAAGCTACTTAGCTAAAATACCAGTGATATTAATATTAATATTTTCAGTGTTTTATAACATTTACATGCAATGTAAAATAAGTTGTACCATTCTTCTTCGGCGTTCACAGCTTTGCAAACGTGTGTGTGTGTGTGTGTGTGTGTGTGTGTGTGTGTGTGTGTGTGCTTAAATAAACGTACGTTTGACGATCTACAGCAATTCCAAGATTCTGTTAATTAAAGTACAGTTGATGTATTTTTCATTCAAAAGAATATTACCGCAACTTTTCTTCGGCATTTCGACATTTCCTTTCCTCTTCAGAAAAGCGTTCCAGTAAATCATCATATTGCTTCTGTAGATTTTTATATTTTCCACTCAAATTTTCTTCCATAGGAGATGAAGGACTGCAAAAGCAATACAAGATATAAAAAAATGAACGCCTTAAATTCATGATGATGTAAGCTGTGAGGTTAGATCATTTGTAGTCACATGTTGAGAGAATGTTGTTCTTGTTGATGCCTCCCCTTTGGCAATGAAGTGTTATGTACAATGTGCAGTACTTGATGTAAAATAATTTGTCAACATTAAACGGCGTAGTCAAATTTATTTCTCGTGTACGATAGTTATCTCCAAATATCTTTGGATATTATGACAGGTGTATATTAAAGCTGTATAGTCCGATGTCATTTTCTTATTTTTGTACATAATTACTTTATAGTAGATGAACTGGTTTATAAAGTTCTCCTTAATCACATGTTTGAAAACAGAATACATTGAGAAAATCACTTAAAATGTAAGTATTGGTGGGAAACCATTAAATACACTTTTCAGTTATCTAATGGCGTCCAGTTTTTATTGGTGGAGGAGAGAACACAGATACAATGTACCCGGGAAGACACCACCGACCTTCCGAAAGTAAACTGGCAAACTTTCTCACATATATCGGCGTGAGCGAGATTCGAACCCGCGCCGAATAGAGGTAAGAGGCCTTGTGGTTTTGAGCGCAATGCCACGGAGGCCTCCCTCGTTGGGTTATATAAATATATAGATAATAAAGCTATAAATAGCCCACGCGCGTGAGGGAAATCCTAACATGATGACATAACTCTGTTAAAACTGTCTATGTTTCGATTCGAAATAGTGTAAAACAAAGATTGAACAAGAGGTATTTGATAGTTTTACTTCTCCTAAACGTAAGGCACGGCACTGTAGTAACGAAATAAACAGTTTTACACAGATAAGACCATCCATTTGGAAATCTGAACTGGACACGCGACTGTCATTAGAAAGTTCCTTAGTGACAGTTCTTTGTAAATACCGATTTAAAACCAAATAATTTTGGCTAAAACATGAGAAATGTATGTCATGTCGTACGGCATCATCAATACGTACGTGCTATGATTTAACGGTGTTTTACAATGTGGACAAACTTTCTCGAAATTAGGACCATACAACTTTAAATCCTGAAGGATTTCCACCAGCTATAGAAATTTTGATTTGATATGCCAAACATAATATTGTGATACACGGATTGTTTGTTATCACTATAGACACAGCATATGTAATCGGATCAATTGACGATACATTTTTATGTCAAAAATAAGGTGATGAATAAAGCACTATATTGGAAGGATATTAGTAAATCATACCTTTTTTTAGGTATCCGTCTTTAGTTGCATATTCAAGTAAATATGCTGTATGTTAAAACACAAGCCATTTTTCAGGTTCAAAAACTATGCAAAGTTCCACATTGAAAAGTTTACCTCTTCGGTGGTCCATTCTGCTTCTTTAATTTTTCGATTTCTTCCTTTAAGCTGTCAATTTCTTTCATGGCACTGCAACGAAAATTGATTAAGTATAAAACACTGTTGGAATATCGTTTTAGTTCCCTACCGGCTTTGCCGAAGAGGACTATTATGTTACCCTCGATCTATCTGTCCGTCCGTCTGTCTGTCATCCCGCTGAAACTTTTCTCAACATTGAATGAAACTGTTCAGCTGAGGTTATATACATGACTTTGTCTTGGATTGTTACAGATCAAGTGTGAGTTTCGTTACGCTTTGACTGAATTATTCTACTGGTAGGGGACTTTCTATTGCCTGCAATACACTCAGAATGCTTGTTTCATATATGTATGATTTTATAAGACACCTCTATAATATCAATTTATTTGCCAAACGCCTGTCTTGGTTTAAAAATCTATATCATGAGGAACACGCTCCAAGTGTCGAATCATTTGAGAGGCATAAACACCACATACATGTTGATTGATTGATTGTTGTTTTCCGCCATACTCAACGATTTTCAGTTATCTGGTGGCGTCCAGTTTTTGTAGGTGGAGGAGAGAGCCCAGATACAATGTACCCGGGAAGAGACCACCGACCTTCCGAAAGGAAACTGGCAAACTTTCTCACATATTTCGGTGCGAGCGTGAATCGAACCCGCGCCGACTAGAGGTGAGAGGCCTTATGATTTTGTGCGCAATGCTCTAAACACTCGGCCACGGAGGCGCCGATAAATGTGAGAAAGTTTGCCGCTTTACTTTCGGAAGGTGTGGAAGATTCTGTAGTGTCTTTTATTTAGCGTTCACTTTGATACATCGATTTGACATTATGAATGAAGGTCGAGTTGAAAGCCACTGTGAGAGATTTTTTTTCTCATGTAAAATTCTGCCTCAAACGAAAACAAAATCAAATCTGCTTTTAATGAATCACAGTGTGAGCTCATGAGAATTTCAAAAGAATATTGGAAGACTACATGTACATTGATATTGTCAGCAGGAAATTCCAGCATCTTTTTAATACTTGCGTGTAGAATCTGACTCGTGTTCAACAAAGTAATTTTTAGATGACTTGTCAGAAGATATATATTTTTCCGAGTTATATTTTTATTGAAGAATCAGTTCTCTATGATATTTAAACCAATTTTTTCTAAAATACAGTTAGGTTGTCGTCGAGGGGGGGTTGGTCGAGTGGTTAGAGCATTGCGCTCAAAACCATAAGGTCTCTCACCTCTAGTCGGCTCGGGTTCGATTCTCGCTCGCGCAGATATATGTGAGAAAGTTTGCCAGTTTACTTTCGGAAGGTCGGTAGTCTCTTCTCAAGTACATTGTATCTGGGTTCTCTCCTCCACCAATAAAAACTGGACGCCACGGCATAACTGAAAAATTGTTGAGTGTGGCGGAAACAATAAACAATCAACCAATTGTCGACGTTTGATCGGTCAACAGGGAGTGCTTACTTCTCCTAGGCACCTGATCCCACTTCTGGCTCCGGGGCCATAAACTTATGTCCTTTTTATAAAAGTGAGACTGAGATCATAAGTGAGCTCGTCTTATGGTCTCGGAGTCTGGTGTGTCCAGAGGTCCGTGTTTCTCCAACTCTTAATTTTGTATTCTTATAGAATTTATGAGATTGATCACTGTATATTGTCTTCACCTTAAAACTTAACTGACAAAGATCATGATCTAGATGTTTTACAGATATATAAGCTTAATTGAAGCATGCGCTGATTTAATTAAAGCGCTCTCTCGAATTTTATGAAAAGTATATGCGCGTTTAATTTTCAGAAATCTATTAATTAATATGACAGACTTAAAGTTAAATTATGAAATTGGTACCGTTTATGTTTTATATTTTGAATTAAGGTGTCAAGAGAGCAACAATTAAATTTGCCTTGAAATCAAGAAGAGGTCGAATTGATATAATGAAGCAAGATTTTATAGGATTGACGGTTGATATATACTTGCATAAACAGAGAGATCTGTTTGCAATTTGAAGAGATGATTCATGCTGAGATATCTCAAGTCCAGTCATTAAATCTGTATATACTCTTAAAAAAAAGTAGGGGATATTGGATTTACAAGGACCATGAAATGAATATCATGAGGTCAGGAAGGAAACAAATGACAGAAAAACATTAAGGAAACACTTGTCAATTTCTTCGAAACCCTGTGTACAGCCAGAAAAGGACTGATTCTCCAGAATAAGGGTCGACACCAACACAGGGTCACACAGCAAATTTACCACCATTGTAAAACAGAGTCAGTAGCAGGTAAAATTCCGTTGGTTGGACAAACAAGCTCGGATTCGGCGTGGCATACTCCTAAAGAGACGTCCCAGGTCATTTTGGGGAAAGTTATTCCATTCCTGTTACAACGCTGTAGCAAGTTCTTGGACATTGGCAGGATGTTGCTGGCGTAGCCGCTGTCCAAGCATGCTCCAGACATGTTCGATGGGGGAAAGGTCCGGACTGAGTGCGGGCTATGGTAATGTGGTGATATTCTGCTGTTGAAGATAATCTGTAACAATCCTGGTCCTATGACGTCTGGAATTGTCATCTTGAAAAATGAAACGGCGGTCATAACACGTGAAAACGGCACAACATAGGGTGCCAAGATGTTGTTCCGGTAGTACTGCCCTGTGACACGTCCAGCAACAACATGCAAGTCTGTTCTGCCGGCAACAGTGATGCATCCCCACACCATTACAGATCCACCCCCATACCGATCATGTCTAATTACGTTAACGTCAAGGAAACATCCGTTACGGCGGCGCCAAACCCTCCTGCGCCTGTCCAGGAAGTCCACAGTGAACCTCGATTCATCTGAAAACATTATGGTTCCATCGGCGATTATCCCAGCGTTGATGGTGACGACGTCATTGGAGTCGGGCCCTAATGTGACGATCCCTCAAACAGGGAATGACGCAAGGACGTAGGGCGTGTAAGTGAAATCTGTGCAGTCGCTTCCTAATAGTCTGGCCACTCATGACCATACCATTATCCCTTTGAAGTTGCGACCTTATCTGATTTGCTGTTACCAGACGATTTCTCAAGGCAATAGTGCGGATGAATCTGCCCTGAGCCTGAGTTGTTGCCCTTGTTGCCGGATCGTGGTCTATCCTGAACAGACCCTGTAGCACGATGTCTGGACCATAATCTGCTGATAACAGACTGAAGAAACATTCATTGCCCTTGCCACAGCGACCTGTCTTGTGCCAACCTGTAGCATGCCAAGGGCACGTAACTTCTCATCCTGTCTTAGACGGCGCATGGTCTCTGTTTAATTAACGGCTTCAACAACTGGTAATCTGATGCTTTCTCTTCAAAATCTTCCTTTAGAGTGGCTCTAACCTTCCAATTCAGAGGCATGCAAATTTGTGGCACAACACCCTTGATCATCAGTGGCATCCTGTGCTGATCGTGAGAGGGTGGTTGATGTGTTTGGGTGATAAATTTCTTTGGAAATTCCTTGTTAAGGAACTATACAACATGGTTTCGTATCGCATTGTATATGTGAACATTTTGATCACAAAATTTATTATTCCCTACTCTTTTGAATAGTATACTAGTTGTTCAGTTCAATGAATAAGAGCAGAATATTATTTTTGGAATTTGAACTCTAATTCTATAATTATACCTCTATAACTTTGTTAAAGAAAGGAACAAGCTTTATTATTATTGAATAAAGATGTCTGAAACGTTCAATAGAATGAGAGAGGCCTTTATTTCATTTACACTGCGTTTAATTTGTAATTAGTACGCTCCAATTAAGTCACTTTTCGAAGTGATTAGAGAGCGCTACCATGTAGTCAATCTTAATTTGTTACTGTTAATATAGCTCTCTCCAGTTAAATTACAAAGCACACTAATACAAAGTGCGTTCTAATGATAAAGTGAAATGTGTATCAATTCAGTTAGAGCTGACTTTCATTCATCAATCAGTACTTCAGCGAATGAATAAAGATAGTATTATCTCCAAATGAATTAAAGCTACTGCATCATGCTGTTATGTAATAGGTCTACCCTGTCCAGGATTCCCTGTCTTTGTAGACGTTCCGCCCATTCCTACTTAGAATTGTACATGTCTCTCTTGGAGAAACTTGTATCGACGAACACGTAAAGATAAGGGACAGTGATGAATCCTATAAGAATACAAATTACGAGAAAGGTAACTACGAACCCTTGGACACATCAGAGGTGGGATCAGTTAACTAGGAAGAGTAAGCACCCCCTTTTGATCGGTCACACCTGCCTTGAGCGCTATATCTTGAATAGTGAAACGGAGTTAAAATTGGTATGTAAAGAACGACAATTGGTATAAAACACGTCTGACAGCATTCAACCCAGTTATGGTTTGTAAATTAGATCATTATAACGACCTTTATGTCTGACATTATATGTTAGTGTTACAAAGTAATGTTCTTATTACCCCATTATGGTGATCTAATTTGTTATGTTTGTCTTCATTATCATTGAACCTTTTGTTTCTAAGTTTTAAAATCATACTGACTGTCATTGAGGATAATTTATCAAATAAAGTGATGACATCAACACAAATGTTGTATAGTAGCTTTTTCCCCATAGTACTCCCTCTCGTGGGAATCCGGGTTATAATTGGTCCTCAGTAACCCTTTCTTGTCGTAAAAGGAGGCTAAATGGGACGTTAAACAATATACAATCACTTAATCAACCATAGTAACCCCATCCCGGAAAATTGGCTCTATAGTAGTTTTTCTAATGGGAAATAGGGGCCGCTATACACAGTACAACAATCTTATAACGAATTCATGTTTATTGTGAAGCGATATTATTTCTCAATGAGAGGAAAATAAAGAAAATTCCATTGGCTTTAACGCAGTTTAATTATAATGAACTCTTTTCCCTAGCTCTGAAGGTTCAATATAACGATGTTTTTACTGTAGTAGAATACCCTTTAGATAATCCCCCTTTCACGTTTTTAAATCCAGCCGGGCTTTAGATAAATTGGTATATTGTACAACGAATGCTATCAGCTACATCTGTATATGCAAAAGTATGCATTGCCGAATATTTACACCTAATGTTTCCCTTACCAGTTTTGTTAATATATACATAAACGGTATCAATTTTGATGCAACAGATGCGCATTTCGACAAATAATGTCTCTTCAGTGATGCTCAAGTCAACAAATGGAAATCCGAAATGAAATCACACTTGGAAGAGTTGAAAGAACAAAAAATACCAAACAGTGGAGCCAAATCCGGCAAAGGATCAGAGCTATGTTAACTGAAACTGAAGATTCATTTTTCATAAACTTTCAGGTTTTGAAATAGTCTAATCACCGTGTAGGGATACATTTCACTTAAACAGTACGACACGGATATATTATTAAAATGCAGTTGAAATGAGTAAAAGATGAATATAATGTCTTTCAATTTTTTAAATTATAAGAGATGATATACATCGAGCATTTTGACCCCGTGGGGATCCGGGTTGTTAGAATAGATCCTCAGTACCCCTTGCTTGTCGTATGAGACGACTAAATGGGGCGGTCCCTCGGATGAGACTGCAAAAACCGAGGTCCCGTGTCACAGCAGGTGTGGCTCGTAGAAGATCCCTCCCTGCTCAAAGGCCATACGCGCCGAGCATAGGCCGAAATTTTGCAGCCCTTCACCGGCAGTGGTGACGTCTCCATATGAGTGAAATATTCTTGAGCGGGACGTTAAACAATACATAATCAATCAATCAATCGAGCATTTTGTCAAAGACATATGTTTCATGGAGCGCTAAACGTGCTCCATTCAAAAAGACGGTGTGAAGAGGATCCAGTTATATCACCTTAAATACTTTCAAAAAGTTAAAAATATCTCTTAATTATATGAAATAAAATCCATATTGGCGAAATTCTGTATGTTGTCATTTTTTACATCTACTTCTTATCCTTTCCACTGACTTGATACATGCGGGTCAGTTTTAAAACTTAGTGGCGTATGTCTTCTTATATCATTTTATAAAGCGTTTTGTGAAAACTACGCCTACTTATACGTATCAAAATGAAATATTATTCTTCTTGTCTGTAATTCTTTTAAAAAGGATTTTATAATATCTAATGTTGGTTAGATAAAGTTCATTTAGTGCTAATGGAAATGGAGCGCAGTTACAATAACACTTCCCAGTTTGCAGTGTTGTGGATTTTAGAAAGTACTCACTTAAAGATTCTGATACAAATGAACATTTTGAGTTTTCCAATCTCATTCTAATGAATATTACAAAACAGAATGCTACATTTTCTTAGAAGATGAAATCAACTTGACATAATATACGTACCTGACTATACAACAAAAATCCTATTCTTATCCATTGTGAAACAAAGGTGTTTGTGTTACTCATACTATAGTGACTGAGTCTGTAGGTCCATATTCTAAGGAACCAAACCCTTCTTATTAATAAAAGATAGAACTTTTTTAATTTTGTACAACATCTGTTATATATGCTTTCACAAAAAAATTCAAAGAAATGTTATACTAATCAAAAAGTATAAAATTTTGGGGGAAATTTTGGTTCTCTATTTTCGAGCTCCGATGATATGTTCCTTTGATGTTCAAAAGCTATATCCTGCACACTTGTCACATACCTATAACGGCATATTTCTGCCATCATTAGTCAGATAATAATGTCAGCTTGTCAGATAATTATCTCTACTCGTCAGATGATTATATAGAGTTGTCGGAAAAATTCATCGTTCATATTTTCACTTTATCTCTTAATTCTGATATTCTAATGTCATTTGCTAACATTTACCTTTCGTTTTAATATCTGGCAAGTCAACATCACAATATGAAAAATTGACACAATTATCTGAAAGGTCAATAAATAAAAAAAAGTTAGATAACGAACAGTGATCAATCTCAAAATTCCCACAAAGAATACAATATTAAGAGTACGGCAAATATAGATCCCTGGATACATCAGAGGTAGGATTAGGTGCCTTGGAACAGTAAGCATATTCTGTTGACCTGTCACACATGCCATGAGCCCTATATCTTAATCAGATAAACGGAGTAATCCTTTATAAAAATCGGTATGTAAAGAACAGTCTAACAATTGGTATGAAACATGTCAGACAGCATTTGACCCAAGGACAGGTTGTACTTGTAAATTATTTCGTTACAACGACCATAGAATTTGTGAATGCTGACTTTAATCGAGACAGTTGAAACCACTGTAACATCAACTTATTTGTCAGTAGCTTGCCTCGATTTAAAAATTGATCATACGCAGAACATGCCCTTGTTTATCGAATCAGTTGAAAGACGAAACACCATATGCAGGCGACAATGGAATATTTCTACATAAATATAGTAAGTTTACGATGGAGAAACTGAAGTCGTTTGTAACAAAGTTGAGTTATTAGCTTGCCGTTAACATCTATTTTCAATAATATGACAAGTCAACAAATAGATCTTTATGTCGACTTGTCAGAACATTAATAATGTCGACTTGTCAGATCTTTATATCGATTTGTCAGATCGTTATGTCGGCTTTTCAGATGTTGTTATGTGGATAGCAAATTTTTGACATGAAAACATTTTTGAGGTTGCTATTTTAACATTTTTGGAAAGTGGACAAAATCATCTGATAGGTCGGCATATGGTAGAAATATGCCACCATATGTACCTACCCAGAACAGTTCACATTTGTACCTTGAATACATTCTGAGAATTAGTAAGAACCCGCAAAATTGAAACAATTTAGTTAATCAGTTACATATCAGAACCGGAAATGACGTGATTGAAATGCTTCGGGGATTTGAATATCAATAAAAATCTTCTATTGAGAAAAAATTGGATTCGACAGATTTCGAGACATCGTGTACACAAGATTTGGGGGGAAATGATAGTGAAGAAACTACAGAATAACTTCAATGTATGAATGCAACACCTCGCAAAGAAAACGGAATAGTATTCGGAAAGCACCACATCTTTCCGAATGTATCATTGAATTAAATAACCAGTCAAGAATTGATTTCATAGAAATGGAAAGAATATTATACTTTTAAAAGAGATAATAAAAGTAAATGTCTTGTTAATTATTACAATTTATTGCAAAGAATGCATAAACTTAACCGGAATGGGAAGAAGATTGAAAATAAAATTTCCCTGGAAGGTTATCTGGCTGAATCTCACTATGTAGCCAGCTTTCCTTAGGGAAGACCTATTATATTGCCCGTTTGCCGGGGGGAAAACTACTTTTGCAGCCAGTTTTCCGGGAAAGGGGAGGCTAACACTAACAGATTGTCATCTTTTCAAGGTCAAAGTGGTTCTGACTTGACTGGTGAGAAATAACCATTTGAGACATGATTTTACTGTGATAATTAAACAGAATCACCAGGGTCAAAGGTAGTTTTGAAATCCATAGTTTATGGTATATTACATACAAGTCGACTATAATTAACTAACAAGTCGATATAATCATCTGTCAACATAATTATCTGACAAGGGATGGCAGAAATATGCCACCATACTGATCATATACCCACTTCGAAGGGAAAGCCCTTTGCATACATTTACCTCGCGTATATCTTCCTCACTATTATTATCATTGTATTTGCCATTGATTTTATTCATGACTGGAATTTTATTTCCTTTGTCTTAATTTGACTATACGGCTTTGCCTTATGTATGTCACGCTGAAAGTGATTATGTACTTTTGTGCAAATCAGTTCATGTATACGTTAAATCTATGAAACGTACTGTTCCTGATAATAAACAGTACTACGTATTTTAACCATTGATATGTTAGAATCTGCCATTTGTGATTTAATAGACCTATTAGATTATATATACATGTAACTGATATGTTAATATTCAGTTTTGTATTTAAACTACTTAGATATAGTTTTGATTGAATTGTATCGCGTATATTGCAAAATGGATTGAAAATCTCCAAATGAATTGTAATCACCATTTTAAAAAATAAATATAATTGGAGACCTATCAATTTTTTCTGAGGACGTCTCTAACAATTTGAAGAGATACAGAACACTTCAATTTCATGTTTTTCAGTTAAATTTTAGATAATGCTTATACACTGGCGAATCTGCAGGGGTGTGACGGGATTGCAAGTCCCCCCCCCCCCTTTTTGGTTGAACTTTTTTCCCCACACAAAATGTCATTTTGCTTTTACAATACCCTTTTTATTGGCGGAATAAGTGTCATTTGGGTGGAGATCTCCCCCTGAGAATTCACCCCTTTTATATCTTCGATTAACATGAAACTGCTTACCTTTGTAACTGGTCTTCGTACAAGTCATTGAGAAAGGAATTCTCTCTACAATGAGGAGTATAATGCTGTAACGAGTAATTAATGAACACTCCGTGGCTGTTATTAGTGTATTAAGAGATCAGATGTTGGTTTATTATAATAATTATAATGATTTCACCACGTTTAAACTTTTGAATGAATACTTCTCTGTCTGGACCGTGGTAGGTGCTTTTCCTTTCCCACTAGACGATTTGGGTTTTTTCGGTGTTGACTTTTTGGAGGAGGCCATTTGACAAGATCCTGCAAAAAATATGGGTATCGTTAGTCAGCTATTTTATATTCACCGACAACTCAATGTTAATTCCTAACAATTTATTTAAATATTAGGTGATACATACAACACTCGTATGTCATATTCGTGTCACATTGTCAATGTCGATAGTTTACCTTATACTGTCCTAGAATTGTTGTATATAAATGCCATAACAACGATACCTTCCGGGTTCCAATGGTAAACAATAAAATGAAAGTAGAATTAACACACTGAACATTTAAATGGAGACTCCACCTGTTCCTATATAGAGCATGTTTAAACGCGTAGTCCTTTAAATCAATTTTTATCCTTTACACTGTGTACTCATGCTAACAATTGATCATGATAAGTAAGTCAATAACTACAGTACTGGCAGTAAAACTACTTACCTGGTGGTTTTTTTTGTTTTGGTTTTTGTTTTTTTTTTGTTTTTGTTTTTTTTTTATTGACGACGTTGTTTGTTGTCGAGAATTCTAGACAACTGTGAAGTAAACTTGTCTTTCAGCTGCCCCCACCCCACTCCCCCGAAAACAATGCTAGGGATATTGCAAACTATAAAATCTGAAAAACGGCTTTTAATTTTGAACAATGAGTCGATGGGTCAAGTGAGATTTTGTTGTAAACATTTTAACAGATATCTACATATCTCCCAGTCTGTTGATCTTAGACATTTCACATCTTTAACTTCATTCCAAGAATCACTGTTTTGATGTCCACCAACCCTAGAACCAATTCCTAACAAGCGTAGGAGGGGTAATGATTACTGTCGATTAACTCAGTGTTACACGTAGGTACGGGGATTTAATTTTATTCATACAAAGGGTCAATCCCTTTGCCAGTGGGATCTGATGACGAATTAAAGTGAACCTTTGAATCAGAAAAGCCAAAACTTATATTAAGGCCTCCTGGTATGTGTTCAGACCGAGGTCAGAGTCGCGGGCACGGTAGGGGTTCGAAGTATTTTAGACAAATTATCTGAAATATTCATCTTGAAGAATCACATGTGTACAAAATGTCTGTTGATGTGCAAGCATGTTAATATAGTATTTCGCACCAATACACCCGGCGCCAGCAGGGCGGAACTTTTCTCCTCAATAACCACAGAGGTATAATGTATTAAATTGATACGCCAACCTCTTCACCGAGGATAGAGTTAAGTTTATTCACACAAGGCTCCCAACGCCAACAGTGCAACTGTATTTATTCTAGATGAGGGTGTCGGCGTATTATGTAAAACATTGTCGTACTCCTGCAAACACCTGTAGCCCTGCGTTGATGACATTTCCTCTTGCGGATTCGGTTTTCCCCTCAAATCCCATAACAGATCGATAAGGATGAAAATCGTGTGACTAATTCTCTCCTTCCTTGTTGACTGACAAGCTTTGCCAGACTTGAACAAAAAAGAAGAAGACATAACTTAAACATAGTAAATTTTTCTTAACTGATGTTTTACAAAATATAAAAACTGATACGAAATCACTTGTTATGAATGTATAATTCATTCTCTTTTTTTTTTAATCTTGATTTCGTTTGAATTCCAAAATTTACCTATTTAAATGTAACCTCTCTGATCTTTCTACCCCGTTATTCATATTGCTCAATATTTCTTGTACCATTGTACATACATGATGTTATTGAATAAAGTAAACTGGACTGTTTATAAAACTGACCTACAATGAACTTGTTTTTCTACTTAAAGCACCAAATATAGAAGAAAAAGTTTGTTGTGGTTACAGTATAAGTGTCATGGCCAGTGAACTAACATTGTATCTACTGATACATCTTATCAAGGAATCAGAAATGTTTTAAAGACATAATTGGAAGAAAACAGATTTTAAGATTGAGTAAAAATACATACAGGGTGGGTTTTTTTTTAATTATTAGAATTTAAATTATTTTAGATTATTATTTTCACATATTCTTGTTATATAACAAATTAACAGTTCCTTGACCTTCGGCTTCAAATCGACTACTCTTAAATCAATATAACAGTTTTTGTTGGACAAACGGATTGTCAATCTTCGTGGTTTTATTGTATAATGATGACTTTATTTCTCACGTCCCATATTGGTCTGCTTGATGAGCTGGAATGGTTCTACTCTGTAACAAATACAATTCAACTATTTTACAATGTTTATAAATTTTATTCAAATATCAATTTCACATAACCACAACAAACACATTGACAAACGAGATTCACGTAACGGTGATATCTGCAAACCATGAACGGCTGAACGTCATTGGTTAGACATTAATGACGGAAATGTACGGTCACGCCTGATCGATCTGCACGTGAAATCCCCTTCCACTATCGTATGTAAGCTCATCAATCTGTCATATACTTTAGTTGCTCTTCTGTCATTGTGCTAATTCTATAATCATCATTTCACCAGACACGGCTCAGACCTACGTTTTCTACTAGTTTACAAACTTTGATCTTTTTTCAGATTGTTTCAAAAACTTAAACGAAGTGAACCGATTTCTCATAACACTGTGATAAATAAGTTACCATGGAAATCCTTTTCTTCTTATCCGCGTTATGTTTTTCTTTCGTGGAACCACAGATCTTTAGAACAATTCGTGTAGTGCCAGTGCCTTTTCAGCCAACCCGGTTCTTTAGAGGTAATTATATGTTGTTTTTCCCCCTTAATGTACTCTAGATAAGCATTAATTCAACATTTAAAACAATCTTACAAATATTAGAATTCCTTTGAATTATTTTTCTCGAAGAAACTACGGTAAAGATTTTTTTAATTATTAGTATATTAGTTAATTTTAAAATTTAATTAAAATGTTATATATGAAAGTTTCTTGTTCAGTACATGATATAGCATTAATTCTTTATTGTTGTCTCTTTATTCGAAATAGATCCATTTTTGTTCCGTTCTGCAAGATCGCGATGGTCATGGCAACGTTGCTTTGATTATCCCTGGATACCAAGATGCCAGCGGCTCTTCAGAAGAATGAATGAACGGCCGTTCCAAATAAATACAAACCCTCCCCAAGTGAATACAAATCCTTTCCAGTTAAATTCAAATCCATTCGAGATGAATAGAAATCCCCCGACTTTTCATCGGAGCATATGGCAGCCATCTCCTCCAGAATTCAGATCTAGGACCCAAACAACTAGAAACGTTGGAATCCCACCTCCTAGTTTTGTTCCGGATATTCCCTCAATCCAACCAGTCTGCAATGTACGTACCTTTTAAATGATAGTATCATCCCTAGCAACAACGTATACAGTCTAGCCTGTAATTAAAATTTTCTCAGAATAGATAACTTTAATGCGACGGATGCTTGAAGATTTATAAAATAATCATGAATAAATTTCTTTACTTGAAAGAAAATTACATTCTAGTGATCTTATCCTTTTAGATTTCGTGTGCTCCAGGGTTAAGACTTGTAGATGGAGAGTGCCAAGATAGTAAGTGGGGGAATTTCATGCTCTTATTTCTATGATTTAGATTACATGTGCCCCTGGCCTTCTGTTGTACGGAGGAGAATGTCACTGTAAGTTTTCTGTGTGACTAAAATAACCTGTATGCTTGTAGATTCGTTCAAATTTGGTGTGCCAAAATGTATATTTCTCTAACGTATTGCACGGTGTGTTACATGTAATTGTGCTAAGAACTATTCAATGTGTTGCCTCGACTAAATCAATTATGCACACCAATTAATGGCTGTCGCCTACATGGGAATAGAGTTAAGTTTCACTTCAATAGTGATTTTGGTGAAGGATAGGTTGTGTAAGAGAGTTATATAGATGTTTTTCAGTTGTCATGTATCGTTTAGTTTATTTTATATGTTGATGTTTGTACTCATAGACAGTAGAAGAAATTAGATGCTTATGTCAAAATGATGGGATATTTCTCTCAGTAAGTTTTTTTAGTAAAAGGTTTCAAATGTGATGCTAAAACATTTATATTCTAACACACGAATATGAAACTATGATTCAGTATCTAAATAACTGATAATCTTCTAAAGCCATGTCGAGGAAAAAAATTTAAAATATCTTTTTTTTTTAATTGCATTTAATTTTTTTTTTATTTCTTTTCCAGTAGGACTAGATTCTTTATGCAATGTAAGTCCATTTTGCTTTCTGTATAATTGTCTATATATGTAGACCATACCATGCTTTTGTGAATGTAACCTAACTATTTGAAGAAAACTCTTTCTGTGAAAAGCATTTTTAATCTAATATCTAATTTTCAGATGTTTGTTTTTAATTGAATGAAGTAACATTTTCGTCATTCTTGTCTTTAACAGCCTGTCTGTCCAAACGATTACATGTGTCATCATGGACACTGCGACTATGGTAGGTCCACGATTATTTTATTACTTCGTTCCATAAAAGAAAAAAAGTTCTAATCGCTTAATTTTTAATCAGCAATATAACCCCTTTTATAAAAGATATAATTCTTAATCAAAATGATTGCGTTCAGTTCATGTATTTTCTCTCTCTTTCCTTTTTACAGCTCCTTGTAATGTAAGTATGATTAATGCAAGTTAACAAACCACGAAATTGTATGATCGATCTCACCCTCATCTAGAAACCACGAATGTCCCAAAAATACGTTTCGTTTAGTCATTCTGTAAAAATAGTTATAGTCAAAGATTTATTAATATGTAAAATTTCTGACTTAATTGGAAATTTTTCAGATTATACAACCAGGTACCCTTTAAACACGTGGTTTTCGTTTTATTTATGGTAATGCGAGATTTGCGTCACTTTATTACATACATGTATGTTCATAAAGGCGTTAACAAATGATATATTAGAATTCCTTAAAATGGAATTTTCCAATTTCATAATGCATTAATTAATCTTAAATCTTTGGGGAATAAAACTATTCTCAACTATCATGAATATATCATAAATATACATAAATTTGAAATTGCAGAAATTTTAGCACCACGGAGATGATAATGCAATTTTTCTATTATCTCAAGACATTGTACTTTGCGTCTAAAAATAAATGGGGTATTACAATAAAAAGTAAAATTAGATTTGAAAATAGATTTTTGCCTATAGCAGGTTCATGTAAAAAAAAAATCACCAAATCCTGTTTTGTTTTGTCTTTCCTTTTCCTTTCATGGAACATATAATAGTTTTAATTCTTTGTTATACTTCATAACATTAAAGTGAACTAAATGTTTCCCAAGCGAATCAGTCTATCTACATAATTTAAAAATGATAATATATAAGTAAATTACATGCATTGATATATTTTTTTGTGTTGATCTCATGGTGCATCACTAGCCTTTATATTCTTTGTTTGCAGCCAGCATGCTCTGATGGCTTAACATGTCGTGACGGGAAATGCCTCGATGTCGGCAAGTTATTTTTTTAAAAATAAATTCTAAGTAATTCAAAAAGTTCTAAATATGAATATTTTCTTGTAAATGTACAGTCATTTTGGTAGAATTTACATATAAATTTAAATTACAATAGTTGTACCAATGATAAATATAAATCATAATTAAGTTTTATTAAATCATTTTCAAGGATTCTCTTCGGAGTCAATCAGCACATGAAAATTGTATTGGTGAAACTTCAATCATGTCTTTCTTTCCATTGTAGGTCGTTGTGAGGTTTGTATTACGTTATTATTTCTAAGAATATAAAAAGTCGTGAGTATGGCAATCCAGGCCTCTTTGGAATATATTCTGAATACTAGGCGCAGGCAGTGATGAAAGTTTCCCAAGTGCTCAAATATTACAAACCTAATCGTGGATTATGGTTTAACTTCCATAAATGGGCAGATAAATGTATTTTCAATATATCAGTATATTATGAATTATTGATTTTCAAGATGTACACCTGTAGTAGTATAGAAATAGTTAGTAATATTATAACAAATAACATTACGTCAAATACCGGTAGGACTATGTAATGAATGTTACATGTTAGCTCATTATAGTCTTAATGATTTAATGCTCCAGTTAAAATTCATCATAGCGTTGTGTAATCTATCTTGATGTTATATTGTTAATTACCTTCATGTTTTTTACACAAGGATATTGTGGTTTTGATATTTCGCAAACGTAAGGAAACCCCAATTATACATACTGGTATCCAGAATTAGAAATGCCTACAATGATATTGACATTTTTCATGGTTTAGCCTTTGAGCTTTGCAAACTTTAATGAATACGTTGCAGTTGTAAAGAATGTGCGCGTAAATCTTGATAAATATAGTATATCTCTTTCAACAGACAGGGATTCCGACATAAATGAAGTAGACTGTAAATATAAGACATGAATTTCATTTTTGAAATGTACATGAGGGCATGAACCGCAGTGGTTACTTTTCATGGAAAAAATATCGACATGAAGCGTAGTAGTCCATAGCCTCATGTATTTTCCAATATGAAATTTATTTCTTAAAATCATTATATAGAAACAACTCAACTCAGCCGAAAATTATGTTCTGCAGAATGCATCGAAGATTCCGAAATGTATCTAAGATGCATACACTTCACTTAACATTTAATTCACAACACAAAGTTCATAACGTAAATGGAAGATTTATCAAATTATTATGATAAATATTTAAACATTTTCGTCAATATGACCGGTCATACTCCAGGATTTTCAAACGTTTTATGCAATGAATTCACGTGAAGAAACAAGAATATATGTAAATGAAGTAAGAGTAGTGCAAGAGCTCACGATCAGAGAAATGTGCCACCATATCTGCAGCAGCACAATTTGTTACACGTTCACACACACACCCTTCCTATTTTCTTTTTTTTTTTTATATTTTTTTTTTTTATTTTTTTTTTTATAAAAAGCCATTTAATATGTATTCGTCTCTCTCTACAGCCTACTTGCTGTCCAGGACAAATTTGTTATCGAGGAACTTGTCTGGCAGGTGAGATTGTATTATCATAATTTGAAATAGAATGTCCTTTTGAGATGGTGGAAGATGAGTTCTTCGGACATATATTGAATTTTGTGTCAGGCTTTACAATTACAAATAAAATAGTTATAAAAATAACAAAACGTCTAGATATTTGGGGCGAGGGTATTAAAATCTCTTCGTTGTTAAAGTTTAATCACTGATACTACTCTGTTCAATTAATCAAAATGATATTTTCATATTCCAACTGATCACGTCGTATCATGTAGATACTTTGACCTATTCATTTCTCAAACAGTGGTCTGTCTTTTTTAAAAAAACACACGCAATTATGAAAAAAAAATCGCTTGTAAGTTAACACAATTATTTCCTCTTCAGAAAATCAAGTTCCTCAAGCGCCCCCAGAGCCCGTGTGCAGTGTAAGTATATCATAAGGATATGATAGTTAAGATGCCTCTAAAGTTTACTTGATCAATGAAAAGTTTGAATAAAAGTACGGTAGAAAAAGAGATTCTCGTCACACGTTCTTTCTCTTCACAAGCCCCATTAAAGCCAAGTTGTAATGAGCTTTTTTTTTTTTCTTTTTTTTTTTTTGTTAATTATTTGATTTCATTGATAGCTATAACTGCAATATTTTCCTCACATTAACAATTCACAACTGTGACAATGCGCACTATATTGTGCTGAATCCATAGTCTTTCGCGGTTGTTTCCTCTGTTTGATTAGATCGATCTCTGTTGATGTTTCAGCCTCCATGTCCACCAGGATTCTTCTGTCATTCTGATTCTTCAGGAGGACACTGTGATAAAAGTAGGTTTGTGATGCATTTAATTAGAACTGCAACTATGATTTGAATATTATAGGGCTATAGAGTAGAGGCTTAGTGATTCAATACAAACCGACTTCCTTTGTTCAAATATATCATTGATTGCCAACATTCAAAATTGTGTGTAAAATCTTCTGCTATCGTAATGACATACTTTTATATATATATATATATATATATATATATGTGTGTGTGTGTGTGTGTGTGTGTGTGTGTGTGTGTGTGTGTGTGTAATGAAAAGTTTGAAGTTATAAGTACATGTAATGGTGTTCTATCTCAACTTCTTTTTGTAGATACGAATTAAAAAAAAAAACCCGACAAATTAGAAATCCCGTATTTTGTACTTTCTTGTAATCCTTGCATAACTTGCCTCCAACATGAATGATGTGTTTATGTTTAGTTTGTGTTCTATAAGGTCAAAAGGTCAGATAAAAAAATACCTTTATTTCCGGTTACCCGACCGATCCTTCCTTTTTTAAAAATTTGTTCCCACGAAATCATAATTTGTGTTGACATACGTCAGTTTAACTTTAAAAGATATGTTTTAAAACTTCTGATATTAAATGTAATCTGGAAATCTTTTTTTAAAGCAAGGGAAGAAAGGGAGAGAAATATAAAAAAGAAATAAAAAACTCCCGACCCTATCTTAAAGTGTGGGGTAACCGGAAATATACATATTTTTTATTTAGGCCTAAACAATATTTCTTTGTATGTATACACGTGTATATAACATGGACTGTGTAGAAAACACACTCCATTTATTTAAGCTTCATCATGCACAGCAGGTGTGGAACAATGAATATCACACCATGCTCAAAGGCCGTGAGGCCGAACATATGTCTAAATTTTGCAGCCCTTCATCGGCAATTGTGATGTCTCCATATGAGTGAAAAAATTGTCAATAGGGACGTTAAACAATATACAATCAATTGATCAATCATCATGCATAAAAAGAAAAAAAAAGGCTCGTGAGAATATAAATATTCATTTTTTTTTCTACCGGATAAAACATGTAGGTTACGTCATGATTACACCACTGGGATAATGTCAAATAAAGACACACATTTGTCATATGAGACTGATGTTTATTATATCCCATATACGTTATTGGTTGTTTTGTTGAATTTCATTTTATTTTGTTTTGTCTCTTTTCAGAAACGAATAACACAAACAGCTGCCCCGTAAGTCAATTATTTGTGATACTCAGCAAAGATAATTTCATTTTAATGACAATAGTAAATGAGTAATTCCTTTTGATTTGCTTTATCTACTCTGTAAAGAGATATAGTTGAATTTACATTGAATATGATTCAGTGCACAGTTTCAATTTACTTGTATAATACTTTTTTCAGCTACCGTGTATTCCACCGGAAGTGTGTCACAATGGACATTGCGAACTTGGTAAGTATAAGTACAGTGATCATGAATTGATTAAACGGTATAAACATGGGGAGAGAGGTGTTTAACCATTATAGAGTACTGTGACTGTAGTGTTTAAGACAGATGTTCATATTTTACATTTTAATGATACTTATTTTAGATGAGCACACTCTGACACATCTTACGAATCCTGGTTTAGATCACGCACATGATCATTCAAATCCGGCGGCAACTGGTCGTGTAATTCCTAGACAGAACACTCACTCTTCGGCAAATACAGGTCACCATGATCATCATCATGAGGGGCCAGATGACCATGGACATCATCACGGCGCACATCGTGAGCAGACGATAAGCGTTCCCGGGAGACAGACGACCGATTTTTCAAGCGGGTTTAGGCGTACCACTCCGGGTGTGCTTGGATCTCCACAACAGCACCAACATAGAGGACTTAATACACAAGATACAACAGGGATTAATGACATAGATATTCACGCGAGAATTGCTAGTGAGTTTAGGCGATCCAATATACCCGACAGTCAGTTAGGAATCGATTTGAGACCGTTCCATTTTCAAGATCCAGTTACAGGACAGACGGTAAACCTTAATCCTTGAACAAGGAATATTTTTGATACTGGAATGATGAACAGATCTTAAATTCTGTATCATTGACTGGAAAACAAATACAACTTTCGGTCACAGTCGTATGAAATCCAATATACACCATACTTTAATTTCCTCACGCAGACTGGGTTGACCATTCATGTGAATGTATTTTTTTTTTTGTATATTATCAATTCAGCAATTCCACAAGTGAATGCGATCAGAAAGCATATCAACCTATTCGTGGCAATACGGGCCTATGAGATTGATGATCGGCATCAATCTTTCCGAAGTAAACGTGAAAACAAAATAGATATCTCTTTTTTTTTTGTCTTTTTTTTTTGATTGATTGACTGGAATAATGTGAACATTTGCATTGGAACTAGGTGTCAAAACTTATTTTTACAATTGCTGTTCTACTATATAATCGTGTATGGCTCACATGAAACATCATCAGTAACTAATCAAATTCAAGTACATAATAGTTGAAATAACCATGTATCACGTATTTACATGTATCATCATACCTACATTCTCATTCATATGTTTCCTTAAGAATACGTTTTATATCCTATGATTTTTATGAGTTATATTTACAAGGAATAAAATCAATATAAATCCATACGTTCATCTTCTATATTGTTAAAAGTAGAATACTTCAATATATCTAATCAATTTGATACAGGAATCATACCTGCGTTGAGCAACTTTTTACAGCAATCTAAAATAAGATTAAACAATTTCTCAGATGAATTGACAATAGATGCACAGACTA
Source organism: Ostrea denselamellosa (assembly GCA_024699665.1). NCBI lineage: Eukaryota > Metazoa > Mollusca > Bivalvia > Ostreida > Ostreidae > Ostrea > Ostrea denselamellosa. The sequence goes on from JAMZEH010000037.1 coordinate 1,591,835, forward strand.
TTTTTCATGTAAAGAAGGTCTTAAGCAAGGCGAAAACCTCTCACCCTTCTATTTGAACGACTTGGAATCATACTTTATTTCTAAAAATGTAAAAAGGTTTATCGTATATTAGTACTGACGTTGAAAAAGATATTGGTCATATCTAAGATTGTTTATATTATTATATGCAGATGATACTGTATTATTTTCATATTCTGTTGATGATTTACAATTATAGCTTAATAGTTTTAATAATTACTGTAATTTATGGAAACTCAAAGTAAAAACAGAGAAGACTAAATTTCTGGGGGTATTTTTCCCCCAAAGATCGAAAAAAAAAATATTAACGTGTCTTTTAAATTAGATGGTAAAGATATTGTAAGAGTGAATTATTTTATCTATTAGTTGTAAATTTGTCACATAATGGATCATACTCAAATGCTAAAGCGCGCAATGTTAAAAGAGCAAAGAAAGCAATGTACGGTATTCTTAAGAAAGGTCAACAGTAATACTTATCAATTAAATTTATGTACGAGTTACTTGAAAAAATAGTAAAATCTATACTTCTAAATGGATGTTAAATATGGGGATTTACAAATTCAGAAATTATTGAAAGAGTACATTTGAAGTTCTGCAAGCTTTTGTTAAATTTTATAAAAAATATATACGCCGAACTTTATGGTTTACGGGGAATTATGTGTGTATCCAATGTCAGTCTGTATGAAATGATTGGTTTTGGGGTTTAAAATTCAAAACGACCAGAATCTAAAAATGTCTTCAGTTTTATATAAACTTTTGAATTGTATCATAGACTTTCTCAGAACAGTGATCTTAATCTGCAATGAATAAAATTTATTAAGAACGTATTGAAAGTTTGCGGGTTTAGCAACTATTGGTAAGATATTTATGCCCCTGAAAATTTTATAAAAGCGTCTACGAAACAACGACTTCGTGATCAGTTTTAACAGCAATGGAACGCTAACGTTTATACTTCTCTGAAAACTCTTTGTTAACGTTTATATGAAGATGAATTTGTCTCTGAATATTATTATGACATTCTAAATGATAGAAATAGGGTAACTCTCTGTAGATTAAGGACGGGAAACCATGAGCTTCCAACAGAATTTGGTAGATGGACATCAACAGACAGAAGTAATAGAAAATGTGACATTTGTAACACAAATGAAATTGTGAACGAGTTGCATTATATTTTGGAATGCCCTGAAATTGATAATATTCGAAAGCAATATTTGAAAAGGTACTATCTAAATAATATAAATGTCTTTAAATTTAAAACACTATTCCAGTGTAAAACTGTTGAAATATTTTCGAAGCTTATGTTTGTTAATCACAAGCAAATGCATAGAATTCGTCATCCGACGTAACCAAATGTGTATTACCACAGTTTACTTTTTATAACATTATTTCATTGATTGTTTGAGAATATTTTTTTTCTATTAATACTGTATATGCATATTCTGTATAGTAAATGTGAATCATCTTTGTCAAGCTACTTTACCATGAACTATTATATATTCATACATATATTTTTTATACGTTCTCTGTACTATTTATTTGGTTTTTGAGAAATAAATGAACTTGAACTTGATCAGTAAACGTCGAGGAACTTGCGGATAGGAAAAAATGCCAAGGGCCCTTGTCAAGGTAAGCGATGACACAAAACGAATTCTCGGAGGCAATTAGATTTGTTTGAATGTTCTTTTATGTGTCAATCAAGAATCTTTCATTTATATAGAGACGTCACCAGTTATAGGTGAAATAACACATATTTTGATTTGATATACATGTACTATGACGCCCAAGGCCGTAGAGTAATGAGGTTCCTTTATTGTGCCCACCTCCGATTTTAAGATCGTATGTTGGAAAGACATGAGACTCTCATTTCTCGTACCTAGCACGAAGAAACAGTTACTTCCCAGGATTTTTATATCTGGATGACGAACAAGTAGTGTAGAGTACACGTTCAAGAGTTTGTGACTCCATCATCATCAGAGTACACCACTAAAGTGTTTGGCATTTGTATTAGATTGCCTTCATTGGATGTGGGTAACTGGTAACCAATACATACTGTTAGTTCCGCGATAAATTATATATATGTGTGTGTGTGTATGTGTATGTGTGTGTGTGTGTGTGTGGAATATTATAACAGTTCCCAAAGTGACTGTAGATGTGGTAGTCAAGGTCCTTTCACTTTCATCCAGATCAGGTAGTGCTTCTGCAAATCACGATTCTGAAACACATGCGACGTGTTCGTGAACCTGAACACATTGACAAGATACTTAAATAATAACCGGACGCTTCCATCTCCCCTTAATCTGAAGCTCTTCTTGTGGGAGGCCATGTCAATTTACACTTATTAGCTCCAGCGCCATTTCTCAATGACTAAGAGTTGAATGTCGATATCATGAAAGGGTCTCGCATTTTAAGACCTGGTTGAACTGGTAGTATATCGTCGCTGTGACAATGTCTGTAGGTGGACAAACAAGTGGTGGTTTTGGTTTGTGTGATCGATAGTGATGGAAGTACCGCTGGCCCTTTGATCTGCCTTGGTGTTGTGCAGTCGTTAATGGTGGTAGGTGTAAACAGATAGTAGACGTATTTTTCTACGACTATTGCGTTGTTGGTGTACAGTTTGCAGGGTTTCCCCCATAGAGAGCAAAACAATATAGCATGACTGTGAGCTGAGGCAAATATACTGTGTTCAATGGTTGCATCATGTGTGATTCGTGATAGGCATAATATATCCTTGTAATAGATTGTTAATAACTGGACATCTGAAGTCTTTGGAATGTTTCAAGCGACGAAATCCAACAAGCAGTGTTTGACGATGAAAAACTACGAGATAGCTAGTCAATTAGCAACAAGACGTGCGAAGAAGTTGATGTGTATTACAGTCATGCTTGTCAATATCACATAAAGAATACTGTGGTTTGAAGAGATCAATATGGCCAGTGCTCTCGAAATTATCTTCTGAAAAATTATATTATGGCGAACCCACTAAGGACCAATTGTAGGGTCAAGGAAAATAACCCCACGTATTTTAAAATGTTACCTCAAATTCGAGAGAACCAGACATGTCAGTACGTGTTGAGTTAACCATTCTAGTAGTGGTATTGAGTCATTAAATTTGGATTGAAATTGTATTCAGATGCTAATGTCTTCTTTGATAGGAAATCGGCAATCATGTCTAAAAGTCGAAAAATAAAAACAAACAGGGATTACAAATGTAGTCTGTTTCATGCAACTAAGTCAAGACCTATGTGATAAGCTGTGTTCTGGGAGAGGTAAAAATGGCAATTGTCGAAAAATTCATGTAGGAATTTTAGATTACACTGAAAAAGATAAATTATCTAAGCAGTATTTTGTTTTTATTTAAATTTGCACTTTTTCGGTGATTAGGCAGATCAATAAATGTCACCTGTCTACAATGGTTAGGAAACATTTGTATATGTCAATCTCCTCTCTCTCTCTCTCTCTCTCTCTCTCTCTCTCTCTCTCTCTCTTTTTGACCAAACCTGTTAAGTGAAGATGTCCTCATAATTTCTAGAAGAGAATACACAAATACGTTATTTTAAAGACAAAAAAGTACTATATTAGTTATAGCTATAAGGGCACCTATAAAAGTTTATCTAATACTCTCTTTCGAATTATGAAAATAATGGCTTTGAAAGAGAATATTAGTAAGGGCATGTCCTTCACCTCTTGTCCTCACTAAGCTAATATCTTTAGATACATTTTTCACATGCTGTAGATCACATTTATTAGGACGTAATTTTGAGGACAGGATTTTTGTCCTGTCCTCACAACTTCTGCCAACTGATGAAATTTTTTTCTCATTTTGCACATTTTACTGCTCTCTCTCTCTCTCTCTCTCTCTCTCTCTCTCTCTCTCTCTCTCTCTGTGTGTGTGTGTGTGTGTAGCAATTTATTTTTTCTTATTTGTATTGTATAAATCCTTCTATTATCATAATCAATGTACAAAGTACATTGTTTCAATGTGACAAATGCGATTCCCCATCGATCAAAATTCCAGGTAGGCAATTAGGCAATTGCTCTTGACATGTCATTTGGACATGAAAAAATGAAAAATTTTTGCAAACACAGTATAGTATGCCCCCTACCATTTAAAGTTTGAATTTTTAGAATTTGGACACTCTGAGGGAATATCACCAAACAAAAATGCGCTGTTTCCTTTTTCGTCAAAACCATTAACTTTTAATCATAGGTAAACCACTGATTTATTTTGATTTGAATCAACAAATGGCATTAACTACTAACTGTCATCCTCTAAGGTGTTGTACCTTTACAAAGTGTTCTAAAAACACGTTTCCTTGTGTACAAACAAAATTTCTGTTCTGTCACGTTTGTTGCATTCATTCATAATCTTTATGGGGATGTTGTGGGTCACCATTATGGTAACTAATGATTGCATTGAAAGTGTGACGTTGTCATTTGTCAAAGAACTCGTGCGTGTGATTGATGTGTACCGTGACAGATGACGGCCAGCTCTTGACGATCCCCTGTCTTTTCCAGAATGCACAAACTTCCACGTATTGAGGACCATAATAAAAATAGAAATCAAACTAGGAATCAATATAGATTCCAATCGGATTAATAGCTTTAAATCCAATCCAGGTATGATTTTACTAACAAAACTAAATTTTTCGGTTTATTCAATTTTTTTTCCTGTTTACAGTTTTATTCTTAAAAATGTACAATAAGCAAAGATTCTTTACTCAGGGAAAGTCACCCGTTTCACATCTGGTTGTTAGAATATTTTAATTTCATTTTTGTTGAAAACTGAAAGAAATTTGAAATGCCATTTTTTGGGGATTGATTTGTGTAAATGCAAATGACATTGCTTACAACAATAAGCATTGTTTTTACCGAATATAGAAACTGACTAGCAGGACCAATAAATGGGACATTTTTTTATTTTTTTTTTTTTATTTCATTTTTGTTTTCTATTTTTTTTAAAAATTTTATTTATTTATTTTTTTTTTTTATTTTTTTTTTTTGGTTCATGCAAACATTTTACTTCTACAACTTTTTATCAGTTTTCTCAACATTAATTCGTGAAAACAAAAAAATGTAGAGTTACGTCAGAAGGGTGCATTTTCGTTGTTACAAGTGTAATGTGATTGATGTACTTCGTCTCGTTTTGCCTTTTCAGTCTCCCTTTCAGCTTAAAATGTATTTCCGAATATGCATACTCTCATCTTTATTCTGCATCTGTACAACACAGCAATCCATAGGAAGTAAGTACTGAGAAAGACAATGTGAACAACCTACAACAGTTGCTATCTTCTGACAATTCTTTTTTTTTTTTTTCCCTATCGTTTTTAAAATTCGTTTCATATACATGCATATATATATATATATATATATATATATATATATATATATATATATTTGTTTGAAAACTTTAGATATCATGTCGCGCATGTTTCATAATCCATTTCGGGTGAGAATAATTCGGAGGGATCCCCACCCATCGGGCCGGGTTCAGCCGCCCCAGCCGCCACAGTCACCCCAACCAGCCTCGAGAAGTACCTCTCCATGTCCGGTATGTCTCAATACTAAATTTTTATGTCCCCGACATAGAGGGTCTCTTGTTTTGTTCTGTGTGCTGTCTCTTTTGTCTATCTACAACTTTAGCCTTTTTCTTTACTTTTAAACGCTACAAGAAAGAATCGTCATACTTGGTGAATGAAAGTGTCAGTTTCGGGGGGGGGGGGGGGGGGGGGGGGGGGGGGGCAAAGATCAAGGTAAAATCTACGGCAATTTGAAATCAGCGTGGTCGGGGATGTCAAATGAGACTCTTGTGATTTTGTACTCGAAATCCAATTTTGTGTGGACGAAAGTGAGTTTAGTTCAACAAAAAGAGTTCAGATTAACAAAATTTATAAGAAATCACAAAAATAGTTTTGTTATGCAAATTAGTTTAGTTTGGATTCTGTAAACTAATTTGTTAACAAAACTGATAAATACTTTTATGAAAGTGAAATTTGTGATTGAATTTTGTCTCACATGATTGAATTTTGTGAGACAAAATTGAATTCTATCATAACAAATTCAATTTTTTTTTTTTATATAAATGGCTTTATGATTGATAACTTCAATTCCGTAATGACAAAAATAAATTTTCTATACAAAACTATCTTTCAATGGACAAAATGACAGTGGAAAAATATCCATTTTTTCACGACAAAATTCATTTTTGTAGACAAAGTCATTTTTGTCATAACAGAATTCAATTTTGTCAGTTAAGTCCAAGTTTGACCTTCACTTATAAGCTGCTAACCGATTGGTCGAAACACTTGCATTTAGCTCATTCTTCGAAAAAGGTTAATCGGACTTGGAAGGTATGATAGTAAACGAATGTCTGTTGAATATTCACTTAAATATTTAATGGGGCGCCAAATTAACATAAACTCAAATAAATAAAGATATCTTTAATTGTTTGAAGATATCATCAAATCAATTATTGCTCTAATGCGAGCTTCAATTCAAATATTGATTTCATTAATTGAATTAATGCGCACATCAATTGAATTTATCAAAGCAATAATTGATTTAATACATACATCAATTAATTAATGTGTGCATTATTTCAATTAATGAGAGCAATAATTGATTTGATGTGCTCTTCAATTCAATTATTGGTCTCATCAATATGTTGAAATATTGCTCGCAAAAATTAATTTGGAGCTCGGTATAAATGATTGGATGATCTCTTTAATTCAGTTGAAGATATCTTTAATTTACCATGCTTTTGTATAAGGAATTAATGCGCGCATCAATTCTTTTAAAGAGAGCAACAATTCAATTAAAGAGATGAATAACTAAATTGTGGATATGTTGAATTGAAGATATATTTAATTTTATAGTTGCCCTCTCTTTACAAATTGTCCCATGGGGATCCGAATTTTTAGAATAGATCCTCAGTACCCCTTGCTTGTCGTAAGAGGAGACTAAATGGGACGGTCCTTCGGATGAGACCGCAAAAACCGAGGCCCCATGTCACAGCAGGTGTGGCACGATAAAGATCCCTTCCTGCTCAAAAGCTATAAGCGCCGAGCATAGGCCTAAATTTTGCATCCCTTCACAGGAAATGGTGACGTCTCCATATGAGTGAAAAATTCATGAGTGGAACGTTAAACTATAAATAATCAATCAATCAATCTTTAAGAATTATTGCTCTCTTCAATTACATTAATGATATCATTAATTCAGTTAAGAGAGAAATAATTCAAGTACTGTACTGCACTCATAAACTGAATTAATGATATCTTTAATTCAATTGAAGAGAGCAACAATTCAATTATAGCGCGCTTCAATTCATTACAATAATTAATGCTATCATCAATTCAATCAATGCGTGCAATAATTCAGAATTGAAGATATCATTAATCATTTGAAGAAATCTTTAACTGAATTATTGTGCACATGAAATGAATTGATGATATCTTCAAATAAGTAATGATATCTTCTATTATTTGAATTTATGTTAATTTGGCGCTCCATAAATATCGCATGCATGATTATCCATGTGCCCTTGAAAGAATGTCTTCGTTAGGCATACTACGTTCTGAAATCATCATGGCGTCTAGTACTTCCTTCGCTTGCACTGCAATGGGAGGCGTTCTTACAAAATCGTATTTTTATTTGCATAACCATATTTGGATTCTGTAAACAAATTAGCATACAAAAATGACTTCTGTTAGACAAAATTGACTTTTGTAACACAAAATTAAATTTTATGTTTAATTTTCAATTTTGTTTTACAAAATTTAAATTTTGTCCACACCAAAAGTACAAAATCACTAAAATCTCATTAAGCGTCTCGAAATCAACATTTTGTGCACAAATTCAATTTTGTCTCACAAAATGGACTTTTGATATCTCAATTGCAAATTAGGTAACAAAAGTCAATTTCGTATGCAATTAAGTTTATATCTGCATACCTTACTGACAAAAAATTACAAAAAATTAAGTTTAATATCATAAAACAAATTTGTATAACATATGAATGAATTTGTTATGACAGAATTCAAGTTTGGGTACATAATATTTATTTTGATTAATAAAAGATCAAGTCCCAATTGGCGCCCTGTAACCTGTAGTATTCATAAAGACTGAAGATAAAACTGTTGCATTATATTCTGATTGAAATAGATAAGAAAACCCGCTATACGTATATAAGTCGGACAATTTTTCGGTTTTCTTTTGTGGGTTTTAAACTGCACATGTAAAATCATATCGACGAAACGGTGAAACTTAGCAGAAATGTCTTGAATGTGAAAAGTATGTCTGGAAAATAAATATATGAGAAATAAAACCCTATTGCGTCCCCGAGTTCGAAGAGTAATGTATAGACCTCGTATTTGAAAGTCAAGATGAAAGCTTTATTTAAGGTCAATATGTCAAGGTAAAAGGCACAAACATAACACTTTGTCAAGGAGGGGCATCAAATTCACAAACACGCTTGGGAGTGATGACGTGCTATAGTAGTGCTTCAGATGGTTTTGATTCTCTATATAAAATGGGTGTAAACTTTAAAAACAAAATTGATTCTATATGTAGTAAGGGTGTAAACGTAAAATGTTTTTGATTCTGTATATAGGATGGGTTTAAATTTAAAATGTTTTTGATTCTGTATATAGGATGGGTTTAGATTTAAAATGTGTTTGATTCTGTATATAGGATGGGTTTAAATTTAAAATGTTTTTGATTCTGTATATAGGATGGGTTTAAATTTAAAATGTTTTTGATTCTGTATATAGGATGGGTGTGACACTGGATATGTTTGTTATGGTGGAGGATGCCAAAAAAGTAAGCCACAGAATTGAATGTCATAAGGAAATATGGCTGAAATATTAATGACTTCTAGCTAATTCAAAGCCTCAAAAATTTATGTCTATACATATATACTTACATTCTCTCTCTTTTAGTGGGTGACTCTCTTTGTAATGTAAGTAGAAAGAAAGAAAGAGAAAGAGAGAGAGAGATGGGTACTACTTTATCACACAGTACTTGTAAAACATGTACTTACAACCATGCTTATTTGAAATGTAGTGTTTGAAAGCCTCAGATTTAGTACCGGTACATATATTTCTGCTTTCTCATTGTGTTGAAATCCCATTATCCTGTACGAAGTCAACAGCATTTCGTGTCTTTTTTTAAATTGAAAAACACCTAAAATTACCAGAAATTCCAAGCATATCAAATAAATAAAGTAAAACACCTTAGTTGATTGTTTGTACGAATTGATTGGTCACAAACTACAAGCATATATACTGATATGCAAATGACATGTGGAATTTTTGTTTGCGTAATAATCATAAATTAAAGTATTGAGCTCTGCACACAAAACGGTGGAGGCGATTTATTAATTTACTCTGGGTTTTTTGTTTTTTTTAGCCAATGTGTGAAGAAAATCACTCCTGTCATCACGGCCACTGTCATTTTGGTACGGGTCTTCGTCATTTAAAAAAAATGAAATATTTTTCCAGTACAGACTGAACTTTTTGTCCATTTTTTATCTTTTAATTTTTTTTTAAATTGTTTGGTCGTCAAATTAGACCTGTTTTCTCTTCTCTTGTAGATCCCTGTAGGGTATGTTACTTTCGAAATTTGACAATGTTTTGTTTCAAGTTCTTGATTTAAGATTACCAAAATAAAAAGAAAAAAAAAGAAAGAAAAAAGAAAAGAAAACTCTATCAATAACAGAATAATAGCAATAATTAACCATTAATCATTTGTTTTCTTTTAGCCTGCCTGTCAAAGCGGACAGCGATGTATAAATGGCAATTGCGAAGACAGTATGTAATTTTGTTTTAAAAATCCTTTACGGTTATTATTGGTGAAAAAATGCAACTTCAGACGAACATAAACTGCTTTCGTATTTTAAAGAAAAATCAAATAATAATAATAATAATGTCTTACCAATGCCTAACATTCTTATTCAAATTTAAAGTTTTAATTTAAATTTAATTTTTTTTAAAGTTATATACTAGAGCATGTATACATTAAGTTGTCATCTTTACAGTCACTGTATCGCATCCATTTTGATTTTTTGTATTTTTCAGTCCCATGTAGGGTAAGTATATTTTTCTCATATTAACATTCGCATCTTTTAACTGTGAATGCGAAACAAGGAATGAAAACACATGAAGATGAGATATCTGTAATATTACCTATTCGTGCAACTCTTATGGTAAGTACAAATCACTTCTATATTGTCATCTGAGATGACTTCCAACATTCCTTTTCTGAATATTTGGTAGTAATTTCGACTGAGATTCGGCTCGGATTGATATTTGACCTGACGCCTTCACCGAATCTCGGAGTAGTGTTTCATAATTCATGTATGAAAATTTACATTCAGCTTCGGTCGGTTCTAGCAATTAATGTGCACCTAGGTGACATTGCCACTCGATTCATGTAAGTTATTTGACTATTAAACCAGCTCTGTATCCCTGTCAATGCTGCAGTACTTACCGTCTGGGTAATGCTGTGTAAATTCCGTAATAAAAACAATCGCTAACGTTTCCGTTCAAATGATGACTTCCATGACGCACTATTTTATGTCCCGAAATTGAAGAGTTGATATGACCTGTTCTTTTTATTATTGTTGTTTAGCGATATACAGTAGGTATGTGGAGATACATCAATGATGAAATAAACCAGACAATAGGAACTCTTCAATATCAGGAAAGCCCCCATTAAGGAAATGTTTATCTCCTGATATTGATTGATTGATAGCATATTGTTTAAAGTCCCGCTCGAGAATTTTTCACTCATATGGAGACGTCACCATTGCCGGTGAAGGGCTGCAAAATTTAGGCCTATGCTTGGCGCTTATGGCCTTTGAGCAGGGAGGGATCTTTATCGTGCCACACCTGCTATGACACGGGGCCTCAGTTTTTGCGGTCTCATCCGAAGGACCGTCCCCATTTAGTCTCCTCTTACGACAAGCAAGGGATACTGAGGATCTATTCTAACAACCCAGATCCCCACAGGCCCACCCCTCATTTACATTCATTTCATGTGTAGCCTCTTTGTGAATAAAATAATGTTCAAAATCAAAGAATAGTGTTCAGTTAACATGATTTATAATATACTACTATGAAGTTATTTATTAGATATATAAACAAATTTATAATATATAAAATTATCAAGTGTTGCATTTTTAAAGTCCGTCAGCATATGTTCTCTATTTTATTTTTTTGTAGCCAAAGTGCGGTGAAAATTTTGTGTGTAGAAAAGGAAAATGCGAAGAAGGTGAGAATAGGTGGTGCTTTATCAGAGTTTTCAATTTTTTAAATTTTCTTTTCCAAATTCATTGATTTTCATTGACATAATATATCGTTGATTTTTTATTTATTTTTTCTTGCAGTCATCGGCGGTCAATGTAATGTATGTATTAATTTAAGTCTCTCTTTCTCTTTTTGCTCTCCACTTTCAACAGACAGATCTAAGATTCATTTTTATGATGCTTTATTTTCATCTGCTCTTGTTAACAGCCCGGATGTCCCCCAGGCTATATATGCCATATTGACCACTGCGATAGTCCAAAATGTAAGATCTTATCCTTTTTGTCTTCAAACTTCACTTTACAAAAAATGAAATTCTGAAAAATTGTTTCATCATAAAACTTGAATTAACAATCTCTATTTTTCTCTTTTTCAAATCATTTTAAGTGAGTAATGTGTATTGATATCTGTGTACCTTTTTTTATTGCTTTTAGCCAGCCCACATGAAACTTGTGATGTAAGTAGATCTGGTTTTTGGAATGTTACCTATTTTAATGTTACACGAAAATTATTTTCATAGTATGATTTTTGGCTCTGGGACCAAATTTGGCCAACATATCCCGATACAGGCAAGATTGTGGTCCCAATCTCGAGTTGCAGTAAAGCTTCACGAACGAGTTTTAAAACTATTTGCAAACTAACATATTGTAACATAATACAGAAGTATATGTTAACTCCCACTAATTCGTCATTGATTGTTCGCTTAGTATTTGAGAATATTTTAGCTGATTCACACAACTGACCTAATGCGGTCAGTGTCAGACAGTCGGTGTGTGAGGTCCAACCATTTGAATTATATACGGTATGTGATATTTGCTGGCGTTTTCAATTCCATGACTCCCATCTCCATGGGACCTTACAGTAGGAGCCAAAACTCCCCAGAAATAATGTATTTATTTAAAAGCAACTATCTGTCTTCTCAAAGTGATCAAGCCCCCCACCCCACCCCACCATCTTTCTGCCTTGAAATGTATTATGCGTTCATGTAAGTATAATGACTAGGAACTCCTCCAGTTTAGTCTATTAAAATTCCAGGTCACGGGTCGTACTTTGTTTGGGTACATGTTAAATGATGCTGAATGCAAATGTTGAAACACCGTAATTTCGTTACCATCTCTATGAATTCATCAAGGAAAATAAAAATGTATCATCAAACTTGGGGAAAAGGCCCTGTTGTCAAACGAACCACCCCCTCCCCCCACCCGCCCCCAACAGATGATCCCCAGAACTTTACGTGACAACTGGCGAAGAATAACTACTATATTATAAGTACTAAGTAGCGTATTATGTAAAATAGATAAAGCCATAAATGATAACGTAAGAGAAAAGCATACAGGGATTAGAAGATACACAGGATAATTTGACCTTTGCCATCAGGAATATTATCGGTCAATGGAGTAAAATACATCTCTAATATAATACTGTGTTTATCGTATGCATAAATAAACTTAAAAGAGTGCATCATATGGAGTAACAAGGAAGATAGTATCACTGATACAAATATTTTATTACAAGATTGTATCCAGTGTTATCTTGGATAACTCTAATTCAGTCTCCTTTGATGTTTTAACTGGGGTACAACAAGGATGCATTATGTATCCGATCTTGTTCTTACTGGTTATTGACTGGATACAGAAATACAACATCTGACAAAAGAAGAAGAACACAGTGGACTTGGTTTAGTCAGAAGTTAAAGGGCCTCAATGTTGCAGATGATTTGACAGAAATGTCAGTGGATTTAGTTTTTAAGTACACATGGATGGAAGATAATAAAGATTTTGTTACTATACACGGGCTACCATTTGATTTGGGTAATGCGCAGTAAGCACGCATTTTCGCTTTTCACCAACTCAGTGTTACGAGAGACAGAATTGAAAGGATGTCCGACTTGCATTGTTTCTTGATGCTGTTCTTTGGAGGAATTTTTACTGAAATATAACACAGGGACTGGATTTCTGAAAAACAACCCAACTCTGAACCAAGGAAATATTGAATGTTGATATCTGAAGTTAGGGCGAAATTTAGAGTATGATTCAGAACTATTTTGATAAAACTAAAGAGGTTTTAATGTCTTCGTCAGATCTTATATTATTTACAGTTCTTGTAATTGTTAAGTACGGGGGTGGGGGTTGCCTTTATACTGTAGACGCAAAGCTGAGCTTTTTAAAGTGGAGATCACGTTCGTTTACCCTCCCAGCGTCAGAACCACAATAGAGTGCACTCATACATTGTATCGTGACGGCTGGTTTTATTTATGTGTATTTTTTCCACTTTCTTTGCACTGTGCAATCTGACGCCCTGTCTAATCCGACATAGAATTTATCTACCAGAACATGTCGGATTAAACAGATTTCACTGTATATAAAATTTACATCGCAGGCTACTTTGAGCAAATAGAATACTGTACTCTTAAACGACAGCAATCTCACCACCCTAAAATAAGCTATTTCACAGGTAATGCATTTAATAGGAGAAAAGTATTGAACTGTAGCATGACTGCGTGAAGGGCATGCGGTACACAAAGTTGCTAGATGTTTTATAACAGTTATGCACATTTTGTATGTTAATCTAGTTCTAAGGTACTAACGCATTCTCACGAAATCGCGAAATTTCCCACAAATCATACAAGTTTGCACACACACACACACACACACACACACACACACAGATATATATATATATATATATATATATAAACCAAATCTCGAAGGTCGGAGCATTGTTTGTCGTAATTGTGGGGTGGAAAATGGAAAATATGATTTTCTTATTCAAGATTTAGGAGGTTTTTGCAAAACTCCTATTGGGGTATTTTCTCCTGTAGGAAATTTAAATTTTCTAAGGGATTTATTCTGTATAGATTTTTTTTAAATACGGAAACAGTTTTGACTGTAATAAAGAAAGATACTGAAGGTTATAGAGGAATTTTGATTCCTTCGTCTGTGTGTATTAGCATGTCACTGGGATTTTTTAAAATTTGGTTATTATACACATATACTACTTCGTACCTGTCATTTCATCCGCAAGATCCCTGTAAACTATAATGGGGAATGTGAGGGTTCATCTATTGGATGGATGAATGATAATGGAAATAAAATGAATTTTAGTAGTTCAGTTGTACAAACGATTGGTTCAAGAAATGGTGTACAAATCAGCTGAAAGAAAATGACCCTCGATCATGTATTAGTGTCTTTTACTTTCTTTTGTAGAGACCCTGTCCACCGAATTCTCGCTGTGTGAACGGTCATTGTACTGGAGAGGCCCTTACAGTAGGTAAGTAGTAGACATATCAATTATCATTAATATTGAATATAAACAAAGACCTGGCGGTAATGATTAATTGAATATCGGTCAGTTTATGTTTTACGTCCTGTCGAGAATATTTCGCTCATAATCAGTCGGTAAGCAGTGTCATAGTTGACATGTGGAAGAGTGTACGCAAGGGTTAATGTACGAGTATCGCTCCATTCCTTAAAAGTAATGGAGAAGAGGCCCCGAAGGGAGGCACAATGCTTTTAAGGAATGGACTGATACGAGTACGTTGACCAATTTAAAATCCACTTTTACTAGGGAAAGTTTTTAAAATTTTCTATATAGTAGATGCATGTTATGAATAATAAAATGTTATTCTTTACTTTTTTTTCTTAATATATAAGGTTTAGGACTATGTTAAGATACTGTTTTAATCTTTTTGCATTTTGACTAATAGCCCTAGTTGCTTAGTGAGTAAATCATCTGCCTTTAAATCACTCAGGTTTGTGTTCAAATCCCAGTTGATCTAGTTGTATTTCGTAATAAAATATTTCGCGTTTCATTCTTACAAATTTTATATGGAAAGAGGGTAGTTAAGGATAATAGAACAAAATGAAATTCACAAAATACTTAGTAATCCCTTTGTTGTGAAACTCGCCATTCCTGAAAAGTAATGGAGCTTTCGAACAAAAGAATGACGTCACGGGTGGATTTTAACAGTCATTCAGTGTTGCAGAGACCGTTTTAGTCGGATATATACGAAGGTTGTTCGATATCTAATGTGTATTGTACGATATCTCAAAAGCATTCGACTCAAACAGTGAAATGAACATTGCATCCCTTCAAAGTATTCTCCGCAGTTTGAAATACATAATTTCAATCTCTGAATCCATTTCTGAAGTGCGTCACGGTACGATGATTTTGGTAGACCTCTGGGGAACTGACTGATGGCTGAGCCAAGGGCTTGTCAAGATTTGAAATGACGACCAGATAAGAACTTTTAAAACTTTGGAAAAAGGAAAAAGTCGCATGAGGCTAGATCTGGAGAGTATGGTGGATGTTGCAAGATGGTAACCTTCTCCGACTTAAAAAGTGCATCACAAGCTCAGATTATGTGATGTGATATAACTTCTTCAATATTCTCAGCCTATTTCCCAACCATTTTTACAACTGGTAAACGACTGGCTCTATTGAAATGACTATAAGTTTAAAACTATGTGGAGCTGAAGACTCGTGATTTTACCGTTGGAAAGGTATTGAGTAGAGCTATTCAAGAGTATCATTATCTACGAAATCGTGCAAAGTGTTATAGCGCTGTGATACAATACACATTACATATTGAACAGCCCTTGTACAACTATAGTGTTGTCGGCGGCATGTTGCACATTATTGAAATGATGATGATTGGTTATGACTAAAATGAGTATTATATAAATTATTGAACAGTAAGTGGTATGCTATTTTTAAACAAAATTCGATGCATATATGTGTTTTAATTTTAACATTGGAATCTATTACGCAGGTGCTGTAAGTCCAAACGAGGTTCGTCCAGTCAATCCACCACCACGTGAACCAAATATACCGTTTCCACAGAATCGACTTATTCCAAATACTCCAAATTCAATTACACAGAGTAGAGGACCTTCATCTTCCATTATTCCAAATACCCAGAATAGGCATTTATCACCCATTATTCCAAATTCCCAGAATGGGCGTTTTTCACCCATCATTCCAAATACACAGACTGGACCTTTCTCGCCCATTAGTCCAAATACACAAAATGGGCCTTTAACGCCCATAAATCCAAATACTCAGAATGTGCCTTTCTCGCCCATCTCGCCCTTAATTCCAAATACATCAAATGGACCTTTGTCAAGAGGTGTTCCAAACAGCCCAACAAATTCCATCAATCCCAATGATCCAAACTCCAGATGGCTTGTTGGGGATTCTTCGGGATCAAGAGCACCATGGAGGAGACCTCCACCGATAATAATCAGGCCTGGATCCAATAATCCGGTTACCTCTGCTCCAGCGGGGCCTATAGATCTTAACCCTAACCAAGTCGACTTGTTCCCATTGACAGATAATCCATCAGAAGTTGCTCCACCAGCGCCATCAGGCGGTGACACGGAGACTTCTTCTCTCAGTGGTTCTGCGGGATCGGGTACCGGAATGGTTATACCGCCACTCCATACTCTGATTCCTGGTGGTGGATTTTTCCCTGGCCAAGATGCTCAGTCTGCTAATCCTCAATCACCAACTCTTACTCCACCGACTACTCCTCTACCACCCAGTTTTCCTGTTCTTGGACCTGGAACTGGAGAAATCCACATCCCTGATATTCAGGAGGTCTGTCAGGGTGGTAACTGTGTCGGGGCACCACTTGCACCTGGTTAGTATTGTGTTTAAAGACTAGATATTTGAACGTTAGATAGACAGAAGTGTAGAGAAAACTGTTATTAACTCTGTACTTTATATATATGTAGGTTCAAATGTGGGATTAAATCTTAGACCCGTTGTTCCACAACGTATGGCTGGAAGAGGAGATAACTGTGGAGAGGTATATCTCCCTCCTTCCTTCTTTCTCTCGCTTTCATACACCCACACATGCAATAATAGGTCATTTATTCTCGATTTTTATTTTAGATAACATGCTTTGAGAATGAATTTTGCTTTGATGCTGCATTTTCTACATGCATGGATGGTATGTCTTTTATAATATTTTTTGTTTGAAATACATATTGATAAAAGTACCTATTGATAATATCAGTATTTTGTAAGGACTGAGAATAGGGGCGATTTGCAGTGGCGGATCCAAGATTTCCGAAAAAGTCGGGGGTGGGGGTGGGGGCACATGTGAAAGTCAAGTGTCAATAAAATTTTCCGCCATTTTGAGTGCTAAATCTGGAGTTTACTAAAGTTATTTTGTAAAATTTGTAGCGAAAGGGGGGGGGGGGGGGGGAGGCGCCACTCCAAATCCGCCACCCTTGATATGATTTACATCTACCTACTGATATCTAGCGGCGGCTGGAGCAGTTCTCCTGTTGCTGTGGTTAATGAAGAACCTCAAGTATTGTGACATTTAAGATCATCAGAAGTCCGAATAAACCAAAACCAATGATAAACTGTAACGATGACTGGTTTTTACTTGCTTGATATATTTACAGTTAACTCAGGGGATCCGAGAACGGCATGAAATTCTTTGACAGATATATGAGGACGGGATCTTCTACAAAAACAGTCTACACATGTCAGGCATATTTATAGAAAATTTGTTATGTAGTTTTATTAATTGTTTTGTTTTCTTTTTCAAAAAAAAGCATACCAATAAAAATCAAATAAAACAAAACTACGGTTGTTATTCGCATTTGTTGTACACACGGTGAAAATAGAATTATACTTGTCTTTATGTGTATGGAGGAGCGTGATTGAAAATGGAAGCGAGATTCGTATTCTTCTGCATCAACTACCGACCATAGACCAACGAATTACATTATTGTAAATGGAAAAATATATAGGTAACTGTACAACACCCCACTTACGCCATGGAACAAACAAAAGGGGCAGCATATCTAATGCCAGATGAATTTGAGAGGCATTTAAAATTTACATATCTTATACAATTAACATATTTGTGCTTCCTAATTGACAGTAAATGCCCCTCGAGGTTTCAAACCGTAGTCATTTCTTTTAAATGGCTTCCAGGATAAACGAGATGATCAAGTCTGTCATTGGAAATGTAGATTTGCAGTCCTTATAGTGCAACAAAGTGGATCCCTTTCTTAAGCGGTTTCTATCGGAAAGATGCTAATGCCTTTTCTTTTTGTGAAGCTCTGAATAAACAGCCACATGCAAATAATTTTTCTTACAAAAGAACTCTTTGATAAAAAGAGTTCATTCCTTGCCATCACAGATTCAGATTTGCTATCACAGAAAATGATTGTAAAACGAAGCGCTGGTAGTGTTCGGTAATGAGTTCACACAAGTGGTGGGTATCCCTTTGGCCATCACATGGCGGGTGCTCTGTAGTAAGCACTCGGCACTTACTTGATTTTCACAAATTCTGTGCACGAGATCAGGTAGAGCAAGACCCCTTTTGCTTTTAACATTTATCGGCCTTATCGTTACCAGACTTGGGTTTTTAAAATATATGTTAAGATAATATCACTATTCATCTCATGCTTGCCTCAAAAATATTCCCTGTGGGGCCCGTTTTGATTTGTCTGTTTTCTAGTTCTCTTGGGAATTTTCTTTGCCCCGTTTCAATCAATGTTGCTGAGTATCCACTAGTTACGAGTTCACTGCACTCCTACAAAGAAACCCTCATTACAAAAAATCCATTTATGAAAAATGGTATCTTTTTCCGGAAGTCTTCTTTTGAATTGAGTGAGGTATCCTCACCATGTAAATTGATAACATCTCACCGAGTAGGAGATGCAGTAAATTTGAAAGAGTTATCTTTCTAAGTACACAGGACATTCATTTTCACTTGAAATGACTATATAGAAAACCACAACTGATATTTCTATACTAGTATCAGATAAACCATACATGTATGTATAAAAATATCTCTCGTGCAATATCATATATTGAGAGGTATATCTATCACTATTCCATAGAGATTTTAGTATAATGTATGCTTTAGCAGATGGTTTTCCATAGATACATGTATTTAGAATGAGAACCATCTCTTTAAAAAGATATTATTAATGGCTGAAAAAAATTACATGTAAAACCCTATTGACAATCTACTATATTCCTATATCTTAGCAGAAGTGATACAAATGACAGAACATTGCAAATTTCTAAAGACATAATATATGTACAAAATGTTCACCAAACTGTATAATAATAATTAAACTTATAAATTTTCATATGAAAATGAAGAAATCAAGTTTTTGGAGAATTTTCTTTGTGACTTTATTAACTTCTCTAGGGTGTATAACCACACAGTTGTACACCACATTGCTGTTGGAATGTTCACCTACATGTATGTAATCATGTATAAAACAATGCATAGACAAGAAAAATAACATTTCTGTGCAAGCCAGGAACAATAAACAATGCATAGACACTCACAACACATAAAAAATAAAATTGTCTATTTTATCTATACAATAAACTTCAGCTCTGATAAAATCAATTTTATAAATATTTCACAGCACTAGCTCCACAAATGCTTTTATAATTAAACAGATGTAAAAATCACAACTACATGAACTTCAAAAAAATATCACTGATCTGAGTATGTCTTCATGTTTTGTTTCATCAAACAACACAGAAATATATCTACAATTTTGGATTTCACAAAATAATCATAATATTGTATACTCAGAAGACTACTCACCATGAACAAACTACTGTAGATTCCTCATTTTATGCCAGTACTTAATATTGCGAAATGACTTGTAATCATGAAAACATGAAGAAAATTTCTGCAATATAAAAATAAAAGCAGTCATTTTATTTTGCGGGTGGTGCTTGTTACTACATCACACAATAATAAATTCCTCGCATACATTTAGGAATCTACAGTATCACTATTTATAATGCGACTCCTGTCTGAAAATAAGCAGTATCATGGGTAATCTGTTTCAAAACAATCTTGACACTGTCACTTCACCAATCTGAGTATGTCTTCAAGAGAGCCAATTGTAACTTGTAAAGATTTCAGACTGAATATGGACACATCATATATATAATGGCACTGTTTGACCTCTCTAAATCCCTTTTTCATTCTGTAAATAAAGCACACACACACACACACACACACACACACACACACACACACACCACTTCAAATCTTTAATGTTACTAGTATGTCTTGGTCAGTCCTCTCAATCTGTATTAAGCATGCTGCAAATGAGGAATAGGAAGAGTGTTTAGCATCAATAATATGAAGAAAAAATACACGTATAAGCTTAAACAATATGTTGGTTGTCAAATATGTTGTCCACAGTAACTGCACACATGTTTAAGTCCATAAATGCCCAGTGTTCATAATATACTGTAAATGCAAGCTAGCTGTATATATATAAAAAAAGATCATTATAATGTTTGTTAGCAACTTTAATTTGAAATGTTAATTATCGATTATGTTTATGTGGAAAAGTGTGGTATGAAAAAAAAAAAAATGTGTAAAATCAATATTTAGAATATTGCATCAATAATATCTAACTAAAAATGCATCACTAAAATGGCAGTTGCAACCAAAATCATGTAAAACAGCAACAGTGATCAGAGAAAATGATGACCATAAATAAACCTTGTTAAGTACTTGAAATCTTAGACATTCAAGAACATGAAACTATCATTTTCTTATGAACAGAATTGCTAAATGACATCATTAAAGTGAACATTATTTAAACTGCCAAAACTTAATTTGACTTGACTACTACAGTACATGTAGCATAGAATGTCTCTGTTAAAATATAGCACTGCATTCCAATTGGAATTTCTTTTAAAGCTCGACATTCAATTACTTTCACACTTCTCAGACTCCTGTTCTGCATACTGCAAGTGAATCTTTATATATTGTATATTAAATATAGAGGTAAATGCTGAATCCAATCAATCCACTTTTTCCACAAAACTCCCTGGAAATAAACCCGTTTTCCCACTTCTTTGTAGTGTTCCTTTAAACCAACCATCCTCTCGCTTTTTGGTCACATAAACAATGTCTCCTACCATAAGGTCCAGTTCAATCACATGCTGTGCAGGGTATGGTTCTTTGCATCTGTATCTACAATCAAAATGTAGTTGTATGTCACATTTACTATGCTAATTTCCTCTTCATAAAAATTGATTTTTTTTTCAAACTGTAAGATAAAGGATTGTAAATCCTACTTTTCTCGACTGAGAGCCTTTTGTTTGCTCTGTTTTGATCCATGTGGAGGATATATGGAGGAATCAAATGACCCAGTTTTGACATGCTGACCCTCCACAGAGGTGGCAACCTCTGAGGGGTATGATCCTGATCTACAAAGATAACAATGGGCTTCAGACAAATACAAAGCTAGAGGAGGTTTGGTATAGGATGAAATATTTTGGAAGGTTTTGTTTTTGTAAAACTCAATCAACAATGATAAATAAAATCTTAAAAGATTGGCTTCATAGAAATGCAGGTGTTGTAAAGGATACATGTGCATGTGCACTGTTTAAGTTTACAGTTTTTTAAAACACCAATACCATAAAGATAAGAAGACAGACTTTAAAGCTTACCAAGAGTCTCATGCACCACATTGCTCACCTGAACAATAAGTGTCCATCTCAGAGACTACCATATAGTAGTTTTAATAAAACATTTATTATGTGCAATTCAGTCATTTTCTATACATGTGGATGTATTTCCATGTAAAATTTTGGACCCCCAGGGGCCATAATTTGAATCCATCAAATATGATCAGGGTTTTACAATTATTTGTATAATACTGCTCCAATGATTGTGGACATCTTAAAAATCCACCATTTATTTTTCAGATTATTTAATTAATCCTTGGATGAGGATGCAGGTCTTCATTTAAACCAAGAATATTAATAAAACACATATATCTACTCTTAATAAATTGGTGTCTGTTTGAAATGAGTCTAATCAATTCAAATTTATCAGAACCTTTATTTTTATACATATAGCGCTAAATCTATGATTCTTGACCTGAAAATCTACTTGTTATCATCAACATGTTTATGAAGTTCTTGATAATCATCAAGCAAAGAGTTCTCAAGATATTGGATGAACAATATTTGATATGGATAGATAATCAAACCTGGTAAAATCATTAGGGGTCATCTACCTGTTAGAGTCATGGTATTAAATTTGGTGGCCTTTGCCTTTTAACATCAAAAGGGATAGGTTACCTATTTAACATGGTTAATCTATGTAATGAGTTCTTGATGAGGTTAAGCAAAGGACTCAGAAGTTATATGCTCTGTTGATCAACACTTGCAAATTAACACTACCTTCTTCATCTTTTCAGATTAACATGTATATAAATTTGTTGTGATGTGTGTAAAACAAAACTTTAATATACCTTTAAAGCCATATAACTTTTTGATTAAAAAAAAAAATCAGTATTTTATTCAACATACTTGCACTGCATAATGTTGATAAAACAGGCACCTTAGTTGTGCTGAGTCAGGTTTTTCAAAAACTGACCATCATTTGCTGTGTTTATCGATACTTATTTGTTTGTAGTAATTTTCAGTCAGTGTTTGTATATTTATGTGATAAAATAAGTCTTGGCTGAAAATCTGAACCATAAATACTCCTTTTATCCCAATTTTCTGTTTGTACAAGGACGAGTCAATAAGAACCAGCCTATCCCATTTCCGATTAACCAAGACGGTCACGATTTTTATGCCTTGTTTCAATACATGTTTTATACCTGGGTAAAAATTGCACACATATTGAATCGTTCTTTACTTAGATATTGAATGTCAAACATGACTAGTGATGGAAAGGCATGCTTTTCATCTAAAGTTGAGTACCATGCTGTAATTCAGTAGTTGAATTTAAACAATAAAACAGGCAAGGAAATACATGGTGAGTTAGCTGATGTTTATGGGTCTTCTACACCATCTTATGTTCAGGTTAAATTCTGGGGAAATTCAAATGTGGTAGATCGTCTTTAGAAGATGAAGCCAGGTCTGGATGCCCACTGTATGCCACCAATGAAGAAATGTGTAACAAAGTTTGGGATCTGGTATACTCTGATAGGCGAATTCAGGTGGAAGAAATAGTGCAAGTATTAAGCATTTCACATGGTAGCGTTTCAGTACTTTTACATGATCGTTTAGTATGCAGAAGCTAACAGCCCGTTGGGTCTACAAAACCCTTAGCGATCAGCAAATGGCAACCAAAGTATCAGTATACAGCTCCTTGTTAAAGCACATTAGGTCAAAAGATGGATTTTCTTTTGCATCTGGTGACTGTAGACGAGAATTGGGTTCATTATGGTGAACCAGAGAATGAAGCTCAGAGTCGTTAGTGGGTAGGGTTGGGGTCTCCAAGGCCAACAAAGTTTAAGGTGCAACCATCTGCTGGCAAGGTAATGGCCACAGTATTTTGGGATGCAAAAGGTTTTATTGTGTTGGACTTTTACCTAAGAGAAGTACAATAACTACAGTGTACTATGCAAACTTGCTAGACAAGATTAGAACTGCCATCTGTGAAAAATGCTGAGGTAAACTCTCTAAAGGTGTTTTGCTGCAACATTACATGAGAGTCCACACTTGCAAAGTTGCAATGGATGCTGTAGAGCAAAACGGGAATGAAATAACACCACATCCTGCCTTTCTGCCTGACCTAGCTTCTAGCAACTTCTTCCTATTCCCAAACTTGAAAAAGGATATCCGTGGACATCATTTCTGGTCTGACGAAGAAGTAGTGATGACAGTTGAGGAGTAGGTCAATGGAAAGGACCCTGACTTTTTCAGTTCTGGGCTGATGGCACTTGAACGCTGTTAGTCAAAGTGCATCACACTAAAGGGCAATTACATCAAAAATGAAGAGGTGGACCTCAACTGCAAATAAGTTAGGCTGGTTACTTATTGACTTGCTCTTGTAAAAACCAACCTGTTTATGGTTTAATTATTCGTTTTACCAACAGTCCATGTCAATGCTGACTTAAATTAAATATTTCACTTTTTTAAATACATAATCCCTTAAAATTTATAGCAGCCATTTGTTTGAACAAACTTGAATTCCCTTCACCCTAGGATTTATATCAAGTGGGTTTGAAAGTATCCAAGTGGTTTTTGAAAAGAAGTTACATATGAGTAAGGTTAACAGACACAAGAAAATGACAGACACATGATCAGATAAGCTCACTTGAACCTCTGGCTCAAGTAAGCTAAAAATTATTTTAGCACACAAGCTGTACCTTGTGTGTGCTATTTTCTCATGGGGTACAGCTCCATCACTATCTGGGGTAGACTTGACCTTCTTATGCTTCCCAGAGGTCAGTCTCTTCACAAGGCTCATTTTTTCCTTCTCCCTTTTCTCTTTCTATCAACAAAAGATATGATTCATTTATAATACTATAAAATTGAGAAAGAATGTCCTTGTTTCAATGTTAGAATTGATATTTTGTAATATTGACTATGTACATGTATTATACCTTGTTCGACTGTGCAGACTCTCCTGAAGCACCTACAGAATCTGGTAATTGTGCATTGGGGACCAAAGACGCCATGCTACTGACACCACCCAATGCAGGGCTTGTTTTACTTATTACTGAATTAGGAGGTACCACCACTGTATTAGCAGCTAATGTCTGCGCATCGTCAGAAGGGGTCCTCAAAGGACCTGATTTTGATACCTTGACATACACTGGTTTTGATACATTTCCTGCTGGTGATGGCAAATGTTCTGTAACGTGGGATGATGAGGACATTTTGGAGTTAACACATCTGTCAGAATTGGCTTCTGCAGCCTGTGATGCTACATGTATAGAGGAAGAATGAAGGTGGGATCTGTGAGTGGAAGACGAGAGAGGGGACACTTGTAAACCAGACGATGGACTGGAAGACACTGAAGATGGCACAGGTTTGTTGGAGGTTTGAGACAGGTGTTTGGATGGGACACTACTGTCTTGTCTGAAAGAGCATGACACTTCTTGTCTGGATGGAACTACTTTCTCTTGCCTGGATGAAGATTTTGATGACAGCGATGTTGAAGCAGATGATGCTTTGGCACGTACATTATGGACACTATTTGGAGCACTTCCTGTAGTAGGAGATCTGAAATACAAATGTACATACTTATATTTCTAAAGATGAGATAAAAACAAAGTTCTTCCTTTCTTCATTAGGTAATGTAATTCAAAATTCCAAACAGTGTGGAATTCAAATCAAAATGAATACAGGATGAATTTTCCTCCAAATTAATCAACACACATACACTGTGTACATATTTTACGGATATATAATTCCAACCCAAATGGACTTCTACTCAAAAGTCAAGGTAATGATACAGTTCTCTCATACAAGTCAAGTTTAAAGTAATGACATACCTGACTTGCTGAACATAATTTCCTGGAAAGACACCAGCTTTGCCTGTCTTGAGACATCGACCTTTGAACCATCCATCGTGACAAGCCTCAATAACACTGTAGTAATCTCCTTTCTTTAATTCTACTTCATCATCTTTCTGAGGTGTGTAGTTATAAAGGGCAACAAATCTAAGATACAGGAAGAGCATTTTTTCAAAAAGTATAATGTTCTTGTATAAGTGATACAGAAGTTTGAACACATGTTGAAGTTGTATATACATGTATGACCTCTAAACTTCAACTGTATACAGGGATCCCCCGTTATATCGCCCCCCCCCCCCCCCGTTATAATGCCACCCCCGCATATCGCCAAAAATATTCAAAGTCCCGTTTTCCTTACTATATAAAACCCCGTTATAACGCCATCCCCCGCATATCGCCATCCACCAAGGTATTTCAGGTACGGATTGGTCATTTACCGTTATAATCACCCCCGCCAATTATCGCCAATTACTGTCTAGCACTGGCGAGGAACGGTCAGTGAGCAGACTTAGGCAATTATTTTTCACTTGGCTCCCAGGTAAAAAAGTTTGCGGATGAGTTTATTTCAGTTACGTAAATTAAATAATTTGAGTACAGATCTTTAGTCTGTTTTTGAAGTTTGAGAATGGCGGACATGCCGAAATCCAAAGACTCTACTACAGAATCTGAAATAAACTTTTTTATTGCAAATGTCCGATAAAATAAAACCATCCAACCAATCAACAATTGACATGTTTTTAAACGACATTGATATGTGTTTATTGAATGTAAAAACATTAAAGTCCAGATATTGTAGATAAAAAATTATCTTATTTCTTGTACATGTACACAAATCCCCCCTCCCCCGATATAATGCCACCCCCGTTATAATGCTAAAATTGCCGCGGGACAAATGTTGGCGTTATAACGGGGGATCCCTGTATTTACTTACATTTTGGTCTTTGAAGTACTAGAATTGGAGTTTTCTTGTAATAATGCTGCTCCTCTACTACTTGATGTCTGTTATGTAAACAATAAGAAAAAAATTATTTTGATCCTTTAAAGACACAATTTGTTTTTTTTACAACTAATGAATTCAGTGATGAGAGTAATACTCCACCTCTGTTATTAAAGGAGTTACACATACCTTCTCTCGGCTGCCTAACCCTGCTTTCTCAGTGACACTCGGGGTCTGTTCTGGCCCTTTCCTTGGCACTGGCGGTGGGGATCTCGCATGGCCTAATGCAGTAGATGCTAAGGGAATTTCCAGATTTCCTTTGCTGCTCAGTTCTAGAGATCTGCATCGAAAACTTAGCTTTTCAAAGTCTGAATTGTATAGCTGGGTGACAAACATATACACATTGTAAGAAACTTTCTAAAGAAAACAAAACGAAAATGCATATAAATGTCTGAGGCACAGTCATGCAAAAATACATGTATACATATGTGTTTAATATATATTACAATTTCAACCAGTAAAATTTCCAAATGTCACTTTATATTCACAGTTGCAAGTCATGCAGCAGAAAGTTTATGAATATAAAATGTATGCATGCATAAAATC
This sequence comes from Ostrea denselamellosa, assembly GCA_024699665.1. Classification (NCBI taxonomy): domain Eukaryota; kingdom Metazoa; phylum Mollusca; class Bivalvia; order Ostreida; family Ostreidae; genus Ostrea; species Ostrea denselamellosa. The sequence continues at coordinate 1,618,978 of JAMZEH010000037.1, forward strand.
ACATACTGTGGAACCATCACTGTTTGTGGGGAATCAATGTTTGTGAATTTTGTGGGGGTATCCTTACCCAATTTATTTGTCGCACTATTGATTTTATAAAGACAATAATCGAATAATTTACAGTATATCCAAAAAAAAAATAAAAATTATTATCATTATTCATGTAAATACAATCAGTGTCCCACAGTCACAACTATGATCAAATTACTGTCCAATATGATGGAGAACACCGTTAATTGTGTGTAATACCAATAAGTGATGTTTAACTAGTTAGCATAAATTGGTTTTAGGGTTTAAATTATGCAAAAATCATGTCCTCACGAATCAGTAAAATTGGTTATCCACAAATAATGACCCCCAACAAACAATGCTGATTCCACAGGATTTAGTTTGTATGTTAATACAGAAACATGCTGCTGAACTTTCAATGAGTGAAGATTTGACTTTTAAAAGAATTTGCCATTTATTCCAGTCAACTATATCATATTGTATGTATTCTGATCTACAGCATGAGTGTCTTTGTGTGCACTAAGTGATGCTGAATCTACTGGACCACAGACATTCTGGGTGGTTCATATGCCATACAAAATTTCTTGTTAGCATATTATAATAATGTTTTGTGCTAGTTCTGCACACTAATTTGCCTCAATTTTCTAAAAATGTGTGTACTAATTCAGATTATTAATTTAGATTCGGTGTAATAAAACTGTAAATTTCCATTAAAAGCATCTTTTAAATACTAGTTGTTTGATGTCAATTTAATTAAAATTAAACAAAGGAATCTTGTACTAATTTTGATAATAAGGCATCAAGATTATAGAAGAATCTTGATTAATAATGCCATTTACTGTACTGTTTGCGTTGAACCTACCCCGAGAAATATTTCTACAATGTGAAATGTGTACATCACCCATCAGCAATAGAAAACACTAACAGTCCTAACAACATTCCTTTTGATAATTATTTGGAAAGTATTCAATAATTATATATATAAAATAAATATCAACAGAAAAGCATTGTGGAAAATGCTCATATAAAACAACATACATTCTTGCTTATCGAATTGTAAGGTAAGGTATTCTTGACTATTTTACATGTTTTTGTCTTTGACATCTTTACCAATTGAAATGATAACCATTTCTTCATGAATGTGATCCTGATGTGAACAAGATGTGTATGAATCTTAGAAATACAGAACATTTATCTTGTATGGCTATCACTGGTATTTTTGAGAGAAATGAAGGAAGAATGGAAATATAAAAACAAATTTCATTTTTGAGACTACATGAGATATGAACTGCAACACTTCATGCCGGCATACTTTTCATAAATCACTAATGAGCTTCATAAAGTATGCTGCATAAAGCATTGCAGATCATGTCTTCATATTTTCAAAAGTGAAATTCGTTTCTTAATTATCAAACTGTGGAAAATCAATGGTGTAACACAATATATTCTTGACAATCAAATTATGGAAAAGAGTTTGTGTTACAAAAGATATTCTTGACTATTGTACATTATAAAGTTGTTCTATGTACAAAATCTTTCACCTGTGTATGATATTACACAGATGTATATCACGTACATGTATCATGTAAATTGCAGCTGGTCATTTTTCATCAGATACAGTTTTAAAAATCAATCATCAAAATGTGTGAATGTGGTCACCTTACGATGGAATTGAAATGAATTTCATTTTCAAAGTATTCTAATCACTATCTCTAAAAATGCTGATTGATGGGAATTTTTACTGGTAAATTGAAAACTTTAATACATCTAAAGCAATAGTTTTTAATTACAAAAAAAAGGGCACAGTGAGGAAAGTGTTCTAGTGATCAATCAGTCAGGACAAAATTTAAAAGTTTACTTGCACCGCTAAAAAGGAAACTAAAGATTTAGTATTACTAATCTAGAAATTACCAAGCACTTTCCTAATCAGAATTACATTAAAAAAAAATAAAAATGAAAACAAAACCCTACAATTAAACAGTGCTCTAAAGACAGTTTTATCAAATTCATAAACTGGATTTTTATGTGTAACAAGTCTGGTGAAGAACTCATATAAACAATGAGAACATAACTTTAATTCACGTTTAAGGCATATTCCTAGTCCTTTTCTTGTTTTAAGAATATTTATTCATCTTGAACTTTATAATTGGTACATATTGTACATGTATATCAATTTTTAACATAATTAATCTAATAAAATTACAAATTCAAATTTCACTTTCATAAAGCCCAATTTAAAGGTAATGAAATATTCTTCAGGTATATATTGTAAATGATTTTGGATTTACTTGAAAAGTTCTTAATATCATGTGAATGAAGGAATGTGTACTTTTAAAATAAGGCTAATAAAAGCTCTGTGTAATACAGTGCATGCATTGTGATCAAGCATAACATTGGTCAGCAATGAACGTGTCTGTATCCTTAGAAACTCTGTCTTGGTTTTCTATCAGACACACCAGGTGACTAAAGGACTTGTCATGCCAGACTGCGAAGAGCAGTACTGATCTATTTTTTTTACCTTCGATTATGATGATAAACATGAGAGGGCGTTTCCTGCATGGCTGTAAATGAATGTCGCTTCTGTTGTGGGAGTTGACTGGCTATAGAGGCAGGATTAAGAAACTGGGTGTGAGAGGGTGACGTGTGGTCACCTCCACCCAAACTGTAAGAGAGGGTACACAACACAGGGTGATTATACATACAGAGGGAAAGCAAGTATAATATAGTGCAGATACATATACAATATCATTATACTGTAATAGTCCATTTTCGAGTTACTGTATTCCGGCATGATTCTATCATTTACTTGTACTTGATCTGGACACATCAACATCTGGTTATCAACATGAATTTTGAAAGTTTTAGAGTACCAGAATTAAAGCAGCTTTTACTGGATAGAGGAGTTACATGTCACTTTTTGTAGAAAAGATAACATGTTAAGACTATGTCAACTTGCAGCAGAATTGGATTTAAGTGTATCAAGGAACGGTGGTGCGCCTCCAATTTCGATGGCATCATCATTCTGGTGATTGATTAATCTTTTCTAGATAGATGATGCTTCCCGGGTTCCCTGGAAAAATGTGTAGTTCTTACACTGAAAAGGCTTAGGGGTAAAGATGATATGGTGTTAATATGTCCGGAGCATAATCTGTCATGACGTGAACAGTTGTGGCCATGGCACCTTTAAGCCATTTTCTGCAGAGTTAGGGCTGTTTAGATGTGGGAAATGGAAGGAATTTCACATCAGCCATGAATCCATATCTCCCCTTCTTCATATCTGACGTACATCCTTCCACAACACAATAAAACTTGGGCAGATGAACTTGCTTCTAACAAAAACAGATTTACCGGAAGTGATGTGCCCCTCAATTTTACAAAAATCACATGGCTCATGTAAATGTTAGAATACCACCGGAATATGGTAACTCGAAAATGGGCTATTGTATACATGTACATTATTTATTGGCAATCCAAAATACAATTCACTGGTACAACATATACTATATAATCATTAATTTTGTATGGTAAAATTTCTGTGGGTTTAGAAAAATAATTATGTTAATGAGGACTAAATTCCACCGCTGAACACTTAATATTCTTTACTGCAGTTCAATTTCGTCTGTTTATTAAGGACTTAATTCACTAGAGACACTACAGAGCATTATGACAAAAATATCAGTAACAGAAATTTTTCAGTTTAGTTGCACTGCTGAATGTATGACCTTTCTAAAAATTGCAGGTTTCAAAAATGAAATATTCCAAGTTCATCAATAAGAATTTCTATAAGAAAAAAAAAAACCCAATAATCCCACCTTCATAAAAATGGGTATGTGCAGACTACGTAAATGTTCTCCAACATGGAAAACTCCTGCTTTTCAGTTTAAATTGATGAAAGACAACTTCTGGTAAAACTGGTACATAAGAAAATTTACACCCCTCCAAGGTCTGCTACGATGGATATATCCATTTCTTTACTTTATTTCACATTTAATCAAATTGTTCTTGCCTCAAACATTATAACAATCAGATGTATATACAGTAACAACATGTGACACAAACAAGTTGACTTAAATGTGCATGAACATTTCAAAAGATTTTCATTAAGTACAGGGTATCTGCAAGGGAATTGATACTATTTAATGCTCTATGTCTTGCATGACTCCATAGTTTTATTCCTCTATACCTATATGAATTGTAGTGTCCCTTTAACTTCAAGGGTATATCTGAATCACAAAAATGAGAGAAAAACTCAAAACATTACAATAAAACATGCAATATAAAATACATTTTCATGGGGTGGTCCACTTTTGAATTTTTAGTATACGCCCAGACAACACTAGTATAAGTTAATAACTACACAGTCTTTCAGATTGCCAGTTTTAAAGTATGTATATTAGTCATTACATGCACACCAAAATCAATTCATGCGGAAACATCAAAATCTTTTCAACCATAGGCCTTTGCATTAAGTTTCTTAAAATTTTTTTTATATCACTGATGAAGAGTTTAATAATTATCCAATCATCTGAATAATACAATGTATTTTGTGCATGCCAGTCACTTGCAAGAACCTACAGGCACCTACTGAACTTTTGCTTTATAAAATCACTATAATTCATACTCAACTATTTACTACGCACTTCAAAATTGTAATTCGGATCTACCTACAGCACTTTAAGTGTAAGAATTTTTTTGAAATTTAATCATTGAACAGTCCCTGAATTTTTCAACTATCTCACAAACAAGGTCAGTGACTGCTGAGCAAAAGGTGAACCTTCACTGAACGAACATGGCATCATTACAAAGCAAAACAGACAGAACAGTCAGTGAACCTTGAGCAGAATGCATATAAGTCAAAGCATGAACAAAATATTGGGTAATAAGTGAATATATGATGAGCCATTTCTAAACATTTTCTTCCTTTCCTTTGATACCCTGTATATTGATAAATAAGAGCTACAAATTATAAGGGCATAATTTGGTCCTTCAAAAAATGTGAAAATTTAAAGAAATCTTCAATGCTTCATTTTCTTTTCAACCCTAAACTCTTATATGACAAAACAATGATGAGTTTTACCATGGTAAACATTTTGATGAAATTTCATGTAATTTGAATTTACAAAAAAGCATTTTCTCTTTTGCAGCCCCCTTCCCCCCTCCCTCCCCCTCAAATGTCAATTTGAAATAATATGCTAGAACAATTCATTGGACTTGAATAGCTGCATAAGTAATCAATCTCTATATGCACTGTCAAAATATATGCAATGGTGGGTGATCTGTGTACAAAATAAGTAAGCATGGAGCAAATTACAGGTGTTATAGAAGAAAGAGGCATCAGAGTATTTCAGGATCCGTTAACACTAAACACGAAAATTCAAAGTTGAATCCATCTATATATATAATATCTACTAGACTAATACACATGTAAATGGAAAGTATTTAAAGGTCTTGAAATTCTTTACCAGCATATTTACTAACATTCACAGTGTACAGTGTTCCTGTCTTACAAATCTACACAGACACACATAATAAGTATGAATATTCATGGAGCCTCTCAGGCTTCATTTGACAAAATGATTTTATGGTCTCTGTGGGTTTTTTTTCCTCTTTGTAGATCAAATAGATCATACAAAGTATCTTTAATAAATGAGCAAACAATCTAATATGAATAAGCAGGATGAGTATAAAGTCATTCATACATGTAATATACTTTCTTATCTCATACATACCTGTTTGTGGAACTCTTGGAGCTTATCAAAGCCTTAGCAGCATCATTCAACTGTTTATTAAGAAATCAAATTTAAGAAAATAAACTTATTTTTATCTCTTTGTACAATAGCCTGCTTTAAGGCAGTTTAAACTAAGCTGTTTATAAACAAGAGGCCCATCGCTCACCAAAGTCACCTTGACCTTGCCATTATCCAGCTGTTGTGATTTTGAAACATTTCTTTTTATCAATCTTTATTCCCATGAAAAATTTTGACCCCATATTGTTGCCCCAAAGAATCACAACATAACTGAAAATGAATTCACATAACACAGAGATGCCTTAACACCAATACAACTAACATGACCTTGCTGATCTGGATAAGACCAAGGTCACAAAGTCATAGATTTTGTATGATAAAATAGCCATTACCATACGGAATCTATATACAAAATATGAAAGCTCTTATCTTAAATAGTTCAGAAGATAATGAATAGGTAAGATTTTCATTAAAATTAGGTAAAAATTCAAGGTCAAGGTCACAAGATCAAACACTGAAGTATATCATGGTCTTGCCATAAAGAATCTACATAGAAACTATAAAAGCTTTACCTTACATAGTTCAGGAGATACCGAATAGGTCAGGGTTTTTTTTAAAGAAAGTAAGTCAAAGTCACAAGATCAAATTATGACTGTATAACAAGGTCTTGTCAAAAAGAATTAACATACAAAATATGAAAGTCATATTTTGAAGATATAGTACTGAAGATATTTAACAGGTTATGTAACAGGGTGGGGGGGGGAGGGTAAAATCAACCAACTAAACAATTAAATATCCACCCCACAAGGAAACACTGTCTCTGTGACCCCTACATAAACACCTAATTAACACAGCTGAGCTAGCACCAGGCATTATCCATTATCCAGGTAAGGTCCAAGCAGAAATAATTATATGCTACAGTGATGATGGGTATACACTACAATCACTTCAAGAAATTGAGAGTGAAAAACAATGAAATATGTGTTATGGGACCCAAATTTCACTTTGAGAGATTGAGAACTTCGAGAGATCAAATGTTCTTGAGATCAAAAGTAAATTTGCTTAGTTGTATAGAGAAAAAATCAGGACTGGGATATCACTTTGAGAGAGCAGGAACTTCGATTGAGAAGTTCGAGCCATCACGAGTCACGTGTATATTTAATAGGTTATGTTTTCTTAAAATAGGTCAAACTCCGAGTTCAAGGTCACAAGTCATGATATTAAATGAAAGGTCTTGCCATAAGAAATACATGTACAAGATATGAAAGCTCTACCTTAATTAGTTCAGGACATATTGTATCGGTAAGATTTTTATTAAAAGTAGGTCAAACTTCCAGGTCAAGGTCACAAGATCACATACACCATTGGATCACAAAGAATGTATACAAAACATATGAAAGCCCTAGCTTAAATAGTTCAAGATATAGTTTTAAAGATTTTTCCTTTCTATCAGCATATACTGTAAAACTTTGATCTCCTATTGTGGCTCCACTCTACTAAGAGGACCGTGAATTGCACAAACTTTTATATATTCTATATCAGGAAGCTTTCATGTAAATTTCCACCTTGGAATTTTCCTATTTTTTTTGTTTGGCCCAATAGTTGAGAAGATTTTAAAAATGTTTCCCTATATACACACATGTAAAACCCTATTATGATCCCACCCTACCCCTGGGGGCCATGATTTTAACAAACTTGAATCTGCACTGTCAGGAAGCTTTCAGGTAGATTTGAAATTTTCTGGCACAGTGGTTCTTGAGAATAGGATTACTAAAGATTTCTTGAGTTTGCACTTTCAGGAAGCCTTCAGGAAGATTTAAACTTTTCTGGCTTTGTGGTTCTTGAGAATATTTTCCTATATATTCACATGTACAACTTTGATCCCTTATTGTGGCTCCACCCTACCCCAGGGCCATGATTCTAACAAACTTGAGTCTGCACTATGTCAGGAGGCTGCCATGTAAATTTGAATTTTTCTGGCCCAATGGTTCTTGAGAAGATTGTTAAATGTTGCATTTTCGTGATTATCTCCCCTTTGAAGGGCACATGGCCCTTCATTTGCACAAATTTGAATTCTCTTCACCCATGGATGATTTGTACCAAGTTTGATTGAAATTAGCCCATCGGTTATGGAAAAGAAGATGAAAATATGAAAAGTTTACAGATAGACAACTGACAAAAGATGTTCAGTTCAGGTGAGCTAAATAGTGTAAAACTGTTCCAAACCAATGCATATCATAAAAATCCATCAATAATCAACTCCATTCTTTATTATTATAATATTCTACAGCTTCTGATATAATTCACATGTTCATGCATATCTTTCATTTTAACATGAAAATCTTAATTCAATGTGAAGCAGAACAATAATTAAAAAGATGAACAGTGTATATTTTGATGTCATCTGCCACATGTCAATAAAATAATGCAGTCAGTGTTTGCCAATTAAATTTACCTCTTTTTTTTTTCTTTTTTTTTAATTTTGAACAATCTAAAATGTCTGAATATGTAATATGGTATTAAAACAAACAACAAACCTCGACAAAAGAAATTGGAAAGATTCCTATTTTCTCTCCCTTTTTCCCCTCAATCCAATTGCTGTCCACTCTTTTTATCACAGTCAATATTTCATCCTGCAAGCCATTTGCAATATTAAATTGAGTTTCAGTTGTGAATAAAATGTTCCTAAAATTCTAATACAATAACATACATTAACACAATCCATTCATGTAAATTTACATTTTGAGTCCAGTCCTATGCTGTACAAAGTGTTTGTTCAAAAATTTCAATTTAAATACCTTTCCCCATCAATATCATCTGTTTTCCCACACAACCCTTATGCATTAATATTTATTTCAGAAAGTGGTACATATACACATCTGTTTATATATTACCTTTTTAAAACATAGGCAGTCTTTCTTATCATTTTCATCCTCAACATCAAAATCATACAGCCCTCTGCATTGTGGTATAGTTGCAGGTAAGGCAACAATCACCTGTTAAATAAAGTAAGAATACATAAGAAACTCTCAGGGATTTCATACATTGATAAAGAATAAGGTTTCAATAACTGAATTTGAAGAAATATTTTCTATATCGTCAACATTTTTTCCCCTTATATAACTGCTACCACTAAACTGTGCCATTCTCAGAGCTAAAAACTATCAATTTTTAGGCTAAAATAAGACCCAGTAAGTCTTTGTAATTCGAAGCCAACAATTTACTTTGTATGAAACTTCCTGTTAAATAGAAAGTACATGTAGAAGTCAATAAAATGGTGCTTGTTTGTAAAACTGTAAGCAACAAATATTTGTTTATTCTTTAAAGTATGTTTATCGAGTGTTGATTCCAAACTAATGTCATTTGTCAACATGAAAGAAAATTTCCAAATCATTCTACATGTATTTTGAAGCTATTTTTCCCAGTTGAATGGGTATCAGCATCATTCCCATATGATATTAAAGAAAAAATGCTGATGAAACATATAACCACACATACACATTAATACTGAAAATTATATAATTATAATACTTTGTATGAAGGTGTTACATGTACATGAACAAGAAGCCATATCAAACCTTGGGTATTCTGTTTACATTTATCTTTACCTGAACATAAGTAGCAGGAAAGAATCCCTGACGGTTGTTTAACTCCCCTTGATACCAATTTTCATCAACCTGTTTCTTGAGCAATATAATATCTCCCTTCTTGAAAGAAAGGTCACTGAAATAAATAATACATTCATTTATAACAGAACTCTTAATTCCCTAGTTCTGCATGTGATCAATAAAATTTACTCCTAGTAAGCTTACAGAAAATAAAAAGAATGAGAGCGAGGCCTTAAAACACTTCTGAATTTCTACTTTTTTTTAATGCAAATCATACAATATGTGAACACTAATCCTAAGATACATCATGTTCATTGCATTTTCTCTTCAGAAAGATACAGTTAATCTTTCTTCAACAGGGTTGTCATTAATGCAAGAATCTGCATCCTAGATGCGGAAAATTCATTTGGGATGCAAGGATGTTTAATATGATGAGTCCCAGGAACACATCCCTAACTTAAGTAAATATCAGACCAAAATCTATTTTTCTTGAAGCCCTGTTATTTGTGTATTAATTAAAACCCACAGATGGAAAAATCCAGGTACATGTTGCAATCTAGTAACTGAAATGATACCACTGAGTTCACTGTGCACCAGTTTATTTAGTGTCAGTCAAGCAGATGTAAATACATGTACATCCATTGCTCTAGTCACACATAGGGGCGATTAAACTGAATTCCAAGTATGAGGTTTTTGCTATTTATTTATTGAAAAAATCTTAATTTTTGTTTTATAAAATCTTCATCTTCTTCTAGTTTTATCAGAATTGAAAGTAGTGTCATTTGCTATGATTTACTGGTCACTGGCAAAAAACATTAATTTGATGTCATATTGAGATTGGGTTGTTTTGATGACCTGAGAGTGTATTGCTGAACACGGGGATGATTACAAAAAATTGTTAATCTGATGCCAAATAGCTAAGTACAGTTTAACTTCTTATCTCAAACACCAATATCTCAAATGCCATGGATATCTAAAAGTGATTCAGAAGTCCCAACCACTTATTCTTTAAGTATCTTATCCATGATATCTCGAATCTCCCAATATCTTGAAGTTTTTTCTCGGTCCATCAAGTTTGAGATAATGAGGTTTGACTGTTAATTATTTATATCACAATTAATTATATCACAATTATGCATTGGGTAGGTTTCTCGAGTTTTTAACACGTCATTGTTTGCAAATAAATTGAACAGAGGAAAGTATCAGCTTGTGATTATTTGAATAGGGGTACAGAAAAATTACTTCTCATTTTACTTTCCTTGAAAATCTGACACAAAAGACTCATGAAATTTTCATGGAACTCAAGCTCTAGCTGCTCATAAACCATGAGTCCAGAACTCATCCTGAAAAATTCTTAGTGACAACTCTGTTCAACAAGTTCATATTAAAAGTAAGAAAGTAATAAGTTTTCACTGACAAAACATAAATTTATAACAATGATAATATAGTTCAGAGAATACTGAAGACACTCTCAGCTTAATGTTCAAAGGTTTGAATGCCATCATGTTAAAATACTTCTCACTTGCTTTAGAATTGTAAACCCCCAACAATGAAAAAGACAGTGAACTGAATGTAATCACAACTAAACATACTAGAGCACAATAAAGCACATGAAAGTTGAGACATGTATACTAGTAATCATAAATATAGGCAATGCATGGGATAAAAAAATCACTCTACTTTCAGAACATCTTTTGTCCCTAAGATCCAGTATCAACATACCTTTGTTCTGTAGCATCATAATTGTACAAAGCTTTGGCTGATGGCTGATTTACTGCAAGACTCTGCTGAATAAAAATATTACAATAAATTCCCAATTGACTAAAAGTTAGAGACTATTGCTTTGCTGCTGATGATAGGAATATAGTAAACAAGAGTTCCATGAGGCCAAGATGTTCATTTGAGTTAATGCTTGTATATACAGGAGAGATATTTCATGTTAGTCAAATCAACTACCCAGTAGATTTGATTTTAATGTAACAAAATACATCATTACAGTCCTCTACTCTTAATCTGGAATATGGAAAGGTCATGAGTTGATCCCACTTGAAACTAGACTATATAAGGATGCACAAATGACAAATTTCAGTCTTGAGGTTGTTGAGAATGTTAGATTGTGCCTTAATATTCCAACTGAATGTAAATTATATTAAAAGTTTGAATCTACACTACATAAAATTACTTGTAAACATATAAATTTGACAATTTGTAAATGTGTTACTGAGGAAGATTTTTCTTTCATCATTTCTATATTCTACAACCTCAACAGTGGCCCCTCCCTAAGTTAAAGGGTTATAGTCTAAACAAACTTGAATCTTCAGTATATTTGGAGGCATTCATGCAATTTTCGGCTTTTCTGGTTAAATTATTTTTTTTTTTTATTTTTGAGAAACCACATCTCTCTATGGAAAGGGGCACAGTCCTTCACTTAAATCCCATTGAAGGCCTTTAACCAAAGATTGATTAAAAAACAACCCTTTGGTTGTCAAGGTTGAATGGAGAAGTGAAAATATGAAGAAAAGTTGATGGATTAAATCAGAAAAGCTTAATTAAGCTTTTAGCTCTGGTGAAATAAAAATGTGTCCTGACTATCTCCCATGAAAATGTGAATCTGAATGTAAAAGACATACAACTGTCCAACCTAATTTGCAAAAATTTTACATTCATTAGATCTATGATCTAATGAATTACATTAATGTCAGCTGTGTTGGAAAGTTTTTGCAAGATTTCTCTTTTTGGCTTTGTCAGAGACCCAATCTAGATTAACCTTGAGAGCAGTCAATGACAAAATTCACAACAGGGTCACTTATGACTTATGAGTCCATTTCATCAGCCTTGCCTGCAATCATATTGTGTACTGAAATGCTAATATCAACAAAGAAACAAAATTGAAGCCCCAAAGGTGTATGGATGACATAGATATTCACCAATGCCTCCAATGCTTGGCAATATTTCTTGCTGATCATATATAAAAGTGAATACACATTACCAATTTAATGCTTTGAACTAATCTCTGCTGAATTCTGCTCAGCGGGATATTTGGACTGACGTCTTCACAGAATCTCGGAACAGTCCTTCATAATTCATGTCTGGAAATTTACTTAGAACTTCGGTCGGTTCTACCTAGTGTTGTATTGATAACCAGAAAAGATCAAAAGATTGTTGACAAAGAAAAGCTACTGATTTTGATGATCAATTATCTTTTTCCACATTGATTATCAGATGTATATACACTTCTTAGAGACTGCATTCTGGAATTGGCCCATTTCCACTTCTACATGTACAAAGCACATAGATTGCAATATGAACTCCTAAGCAACCATAACTGCCCTAAGTGAAGAAATATTTAATAAAAAGCATATAGAAAAATTCACTATCTATTGAATATTTCACTTCTGCCCCTGCCCCGAGTTGAACTTGTCACCTACAGAACCAAATCTCTTAACAATGTGCGACTAGTGTGCTAGATTGCTTGACCATTATGGCAAGTCACTAAAATTGCTTTTGATGATGATGGAATTCTTGCCAAATTGTCACTCACTACATGGTCATCGAGAATGGATATTTGGCATAAATTTAGATGCACAATGCACTTGAAATATTTTATATAAAGCACAAAGAGTGCAATGAACTAATGAGCAAACATAGCTTTATATATACTGAAAGGAAAAAGAAACGCATATATCGAATTTTTATAGTTATAAATTAATAATGCAAATGTATATTTAAAACTCATAAGCTCTATATTCTAGCTAGCCTCAAAATTCAGTCATCCGTAGCTTCTTTTGTATTGATTTCTTTCTTCACGTTTTTTCATGAAATTGAGTGTCATTCGAACACACGCCGAAAAAGTGAGCACGAGCTGGGAATATCCATAGACTATCGAGAGACATGCTGTTTTTGCAGTTTTGATTTCAAAATTTTTCACGCGTTAACATGCCACGCCTAGGAAATAACGACAGAGGCCGAGCTTTAGCATGGTTAATTGATGGGGTATCGCATTCTGAGATTGCCAGGCGTTTAGGAGTATCTCAGTCAACAATATCTCGACTGTGCAAACGTGTTCGAGATACAGGAAATGTTACCGACCGTCCACGTAGCGGTAGGCCTCGTGCAACAACACCGCGGGAGGATCGCGCCATCCGACTTGCGCACTTGAGAGACAGGAGCAGAACGGCAGTGCAATCTGCAAACTCTTTCCCAAGAAGAATTAGTGAAAAAACCATAAGAAATCGGTTGCGGCATTTCGGCATCAGAGCCAGGAGACCCTACGTAGGTCTCCCCCTTACTGACAGAAGAAGGGGGGTGCGCCTTAATTGGTTGCAGCGATTTGGACCCTATCGCTTCAGTATGCGGCAGTGGAGAAAGGTCCTCTTCACGGACGAATCACGGTTCACTTTACAACGGGCAGATGGGCGTAAACGCGTGTACAGACGCCGTGGAGAACGCTACGCTGACGCATGCGTAGTAGAGAGAGACCGCTTTGGTGGGGGGTCAGTCATGGTGTGGGGAGGCATTGCGTATGGCCATAAGATGCCCTTAATCGTCATAAACGGTAATCTGAATGCAGTGCAGTACCGCGACCGCATCCTGTCTACAGTCGCACCTTACGTTCAGCAGCATCAACTGACGCTACAGCAGGATAATGCTCGGCCGCATGTCGCACGCATCTGCCGTGATTATCTGCAGGCTCAACACGTTGATCCCCTTGAGTGGCCGCCATACAGCCCGGATTTATCACCCATAGAGCATCTCTGGGATGAGATTGATAGGCGGATTCGCCGTCGTCCGCAAGCCCCTCAGAATCTTCAGCAGCTAACTGACGCCATCATTGAAGAATGGGACAGGCTTCCACAACGAAAAATCAACACCCTTGTCTTGTCCATGCACAAAAGAATACGCGCAGCAACGTTAGCCCGTGGAGGACACACCCGTTATTAATTTTTAATTTTCATTTGAAACCATAGCAACTTTGCTTATAAATTTATCCTAATAAACTTGTTTTTTGTCTTCAATTTTTTGGTTTGTTTTTAAGTTCAGGTGATATCAAATATGTATAAGAAAAAAAAAACGTATTGAAGCATAAATGTTAATTTTGTTACCTAACAAAAAAATATATGCGTTTCTTTTTCCTTTCAGTATATAATTATATTTATGCATAAATATGTACATATATAATAAAAAAAAAAAAGTCATGAAATACTCTGCAAGATTATACTTTCAAAGATAAAAGCATGTCTTCCGGATAAAATTGGTAAAATTGCATCAGAGGCAGCAACCAATTTCAACTGATGATAGATTATGAAAAATAACCGATGTGCCATCACTAGTTGTATCAATTAAAGTGCACCTAGACCACATTGCTGTTTGCTTCAAGTAAATTATTTGACTATTAAAACCAACTCTGCATCACTATTCATGCTGCATTTCTTACTGTCTAGGTATTCCACAATAAAACTATCACTAAATTTTCCATTCAAATGATGACTTATAAGGTGCAATATTTTATCTCCTGATATTGAGGAGTTCCTAGTCTATTTTATTAAAATTACTTATGTATAGTGTATCTATATACTTCATGTATATTGCTAAAATAAATAAAGTGCCCCGCTATGGCACATGATAGGCACATCAGATGTTTATTCTTTATATAAAAATGAATAAAAGTACACAACCCAAAATCATGTCAACCTTATTTGGTGCAAAGATTGCACCATTAATTTTGCTTTTTTTAAGACTTAGGTAAAATGAAAATTATTCCATATATAACGTGTCTATTGCACATTGCAATGACCTTGCCAATATATTTCTTCAATTGTTCAAATAACTACATAAATATTCCAAAACATATTTCATTTTAATACATATATTTAGATAACTTCTTTCACATGGTATGAATGACTTATTATGGGTCGTACAAAGAAATGCCCCAGACAGCCTTTTTACATTATATTCATTAATTAATCTTTAACTGGACAGATTAATTTAGTTCTGATCAAAATGATCTTAGAATCTCCAACTGAACTCTGAAATACCATGGCTTATGCCCAAGGGGCTAATGAAATCTTACTTGAAGAGACAGAATAAACTGCTGTAACACAGCTCAAATGATCATTCCCATGAGACAGTTCCTCTGCTCTGTGATGTGCTTGTTAAGTCTTTGCACTTTTTGTAATACAATACTGCATATATTTATATCATTAATGTTAGAAACAAACTAAGTCTTCATATTAATTGTTATGTCGCTACATTATATGAAAAACTGTGGGTTTTTTAATATTATAATTACTAAATAGAGTAAATACATAACTCTTTACATATGTTGGGATTACCTCCCTTAAAACATTTTTTTTTAATACTTGGTACCATTTTAAATGTTTTGTCTGGTATGTCCAGGGGTCCATGTTTGCCCATCTCTTTGATTTGCATTTTCTACAGATAGTTTTTGTATGACATCATCTTATATGACCCTTTGCTGCCATGCTGGAGGTCCAGAGGATGATATTTCTTCTTTGTGAAACCAAATTTAAACTTGCAAAACAAATAATAATATAAAATTATTACTTTATAAAAATTGTGAGTGAAACTTTGATTTATGCATATGTTTCTGGAAAACAATGATTTACATATACCTAATTGATCAGTATAAAAAGTTAAAATTGGTAACGTACTGAAGGGATTTGAGCAAGTCGACCTCCAACATGGCGGACAAAGAGAAGTAATTTTCACCAAAATATTGTCTATCGAAAACTATCTATAGTCTATAGGAATTACAAGATTGAATACTGTTCGTTATCTTAGCATTTATCTTTTAAATGGCCCAATTTTAAGCTGCCTATTACATTTCTCTACAGATGCACAAATTGACAAAGTTTGTTGATTCTAGTACTTAAATCTACAACAGCCCAAAAGTTTTATGCCAGATATGGCCATATCATCTCAATTATAGGTCACAGTGACCTTGATTTAGGGTGTGACGCATTCTTCCAAAGATACATTAACTGACCAAGTTTGATGATTCTAGACCAAATAATTGCCCAGTTATGAGTCAGACAGGATTTTGCCATATTGTCTTAATCATATGTCACATTGACCTAACTTTAAAGTGTGACCCACCCTCTGCTCAAGATGTATCATCTGACAAAAGTTTCAATTATTCTAGGTCTCATAGTATTTGTTACGAGCCGGACACAAAGTGGGTCAAACTGATGAACATGATCACTATAACATAATATGTCCCGTCTTTGACAGGCTATAACATAATATGTCCCGTCTTTGACAGGCGCATAAAAATGCTGACTATAGGAACTCCTAAATTTCAGAAGACAAAATACTGCACCATGGCAGCCATCACTTCAACCGAAAATTTAGTGATAGTTTTTGTTATGGACGTTACATACTTAGATGGTAAGTAATGCAGCTGTAATTGTGATAGAGAATTAGTTTAATTATAGTCAAATTACTTTAAATATTTAAAGTTATCGGCAATGTCACCTATGTGCACAGTAACTGCTAGATGAATGTAAATTTTCAGACATGAATTATGAAGGACTGCTCCAAGATTCAATGAAGGCACCAGTCCAAATATCCAGCTCAGCTGAGATTAGCTTTGAGCCAAATCTGAAATATTTCTTAAAATGATTGCTGAAATACTAAGAAAAAGCAAAAGTCAATTCATTAATGCTGTACTACTTTTTGCTATCTATTTTACCAATACATTGTATTTGCAATGTTACAAAAAGTATAGTTTTCTTTGACAGTTTTTACCTTGAAAGCTTACAATAACACTCTTTGAAGAGTGCAACTGTCATGTGGTACAAAGTTTACTCAGTTTCATTTTCACCTGTTTAGAGGTATGGCCTCCAAAAAGAGAGTGTTCTTCAAATTTCCGAGGAGACCTGGAGCGCTCTGAAGAATATTTGGTCTTCAACCCTTCCAACAACCTAATGAGCAAAATATTAGAGGGTAGCTCTTCCACTGGAACTTCCACCAGAGTCCTACATTCAGGACATCGGAGTTCGCGTTTCGTACTGTATATTTCATCCAAACAACGTCTACAGAATGTGTGCTGACATGGGAGTACTTTACTTGTATGATCTAAACGTTCAAGACATACTGAACATTCAAGTAGCTCATTTAAGGATTGCTCATCCATCCTCTCGCCATAAACATTGTTATTTAGACTATTAAAATTACAGCTTCACGTTTAATGATATCCACTCCCATTAAATTATTACTGTTATGATTATACAAACACTCCATGCTTAAATAACTAACAATACAGGCTTTCTGAGCAATAACGAGTTTCTACTAAGTTTTAGTCAAGAAAGATCGTCCATTTTTTATTCACGCCGGAAGTTATTGCGCGATGTAATGATTATTCTTCCGCCATAAATACAATTCTTAAGCAAAAGTCACTTATAAAATTTTTATAATGAGGAAAAATTCTATAAAACCAAGACCATTGAGTCGATGCTATTTTCTATGATATTCAACATTACTCAAATCTGTTATATTCATAGTTCCGCATTTGGCCTTGACCTTTAATGTAAGATGGACGACGAAATGGCCACACAAACTACAACACCCCAAATATGTAAACAGTAGAATATTTCATGGTAATAGTTTGGCTATGCAAAGCTTCTTTGTGGAAAATGAAGAGTGCTCTGATAAAATTTTTGCGCTTTTTTATTATTTGTGTAATGGAACTGTGCTTGTGAATTAAAACAGCTTCATAGGACTTGACAGTCGTGCTCGTATGGTAGGCTTAATGACGCTGGGTAATATTCGGCAATGTTTTTGAAATATTTAAGACATTTGTTTAATTTCTTAAATAACTAGTGGGAATTGTTATTATGCTATATTATCATATAAGATTAAAGGAAAATCAGGTCGTGGTGATGTCAAAGAACACTATTTAAACTTGCAGCTACCAGACGACAGTTTTGTGTAGATATATATATCTATCACAGTCTAGTGTGTGGCATGTTCTCAATTCTTGTTACAATTTGATGATAAATGGGCTGTGAGGTAACAGGGCCCAAGATCTTGAACTATTTTGAATTAGTTATTGATTTGAAAACATAGTATTAAACATATATAGAGATCAACAATATTGTTGAAGGTAGAAATAAGATATCCATTGATAATTGTAAACATGTATTTTCAGGTTGATATTATAAGATGGTTGATAAGCACCTGCTAGATATTTCTGCATAATTTTGATTACTATGAGTTTTTATTGATTAAGTTAGAAAGGCATAGACTATATATACACAATATGATGAAAGACATTCATAAATCTCAAGTTGGTCCTGGTTTCACTGGCATGGCATTTTCCATAAATGCTGAAATTTATGATAAATACACACTGCCAGTGTGAGCTAATTAAAATTTTAAGGAAGGTCCACATGGAATTAGTTTGATACTTGTCTGGCAACAAGTATTTCAGGTTTTGGAGAGTGAATTAGAATGAAATAGGTGGAATTGGATGCAGATTTGATTTGGAGAGATCAACAGTTTGATAGGTCAAGAGTAAATTGCTTAGTTATATATAGATAATAATCAGGACCAAGGCTTTACTTTGAGAAATTGAAAATTTTGAGGAATCAAAGTTTGAGCCTTCAAGAGTTACCTGTGAATGAAAAATGCATAAGAAATAAGAGCATAGTATCAGCATCATTGTTATGAATAATGTTTATTTACAGGTTTGTGGGGAGATGTAAAGTCTTGGTATCATGTCATGGTTTAAACGTGGTAGGAATGAATCAAAAGCCTCCGGACAGTCCATTGAGGATTTAGCGGAAACTCGCAATCGTGCAGACACAGATCCTCAGACATGCCTGGAAGTCTTTCAAAATCACTGGAAGCAAGCCCTTTCTATTATCAAGAGAGGAAATGGTTCTACTAGTAATCAGACTTGCACAGCAGATGAGCAAGAGGCTGTTTTACAAAATGTCGAACAGATGATAAATTTGCTTGTTGGCGAAGTAGGATTAGATGAAAATGGACAAGGCATGCCTGGTCCAATACTACATTACCTTTTAGAAGAAGATGTCTTTGACCAATTTTGTAATTGGTGTCATTACAACTCCGCAAATGGTGACCAGCTAAAATGTGAACAATTGCGGATTTTTGAGCAGCTTATTAGTCAATCTCAGCAACTTCTGTTAATTCACAAAGCCATCATTCAGCCACTTCTTAGACTACTTTACTTGTGTGCTGAGGGAAGCAAGACAAATGACATTGAAGGTCGTCTGGTTTTGGTGCTTCATCAGCTCTGTGTTTGCATTTCACAAGAAACAGTCATACTAGAGAGTTTCTTCAATACAAGTACAAATCATGGGCCAACAAAATTCTTGATTTTTTCACTTTTGATTCCATATATACATAGAGAAGGTAAAGTTGGACAACAGGCTAGAGATGCCCTCTTGTTGATAATGACCATTTCTGCAAGGAATCCTCATATTGGTTTATACATTGCTGAGAAGTCTGATTTTTGTCCAGTAAGTGCAAAAATACATGTGAAATCAGATACATGTATTCTAGGTTTTATGGGTAAAGAAGAATTATTATTGTAGAGATTTGTTTATTTTTTAACCAGAAACACTGATTTGACAATGTAGAAATTTTTTTTTTCTTTATCACACAGGTTCTTGCAACAGGATTAAGTGGTTTGTATTCTTCCCTTCCAAGAAAAATCCCTGTCTATACAGATGAATGGCATCGCTTTTCACAAGAGGACATCAGTCTGGTTCCTGAATTACAAATGTTTCTCAACTCTTTAGAATTCTGTAATGCAGTGACACAGGTATGCTGGATTAATGGAGTGTTAGATTTGAAAAGATTTGTTGCCATAACTAAAACTTTATAAATTTACAATGTACAATTATAGATCAAAGGACTGAAAGTACAGTGTATAGTGTAGCAATACTATTTTCATTATGTGTACAATCTTTTACATTACTGTCCTATTATCATTGACATGCATAAGAATAATTGTAGGTTAGTCATCCAGCTATACGAACTCAGCTGATCAAATTTATATATGATGGCTTTTTGGTGCCGGTACTAGGACCAGCATTACATCAGGTATTCTATGAGTTATAGATATAATAGTATATTTCTAACAATGTAATGTTATAGTATTAGTGTCAGTTGTTGTCTTTGGATTCAGTGAATTGCAGCTGTATATGTGTTTTATGCTCTGTTGTTCATAATGAAGGTACTTCATTTATAAGTTTTATGTAATTGGTTTTAATGATATTTTTCATAGTATTCTGATATTTCATTTGGTTTATATACTAGGGGTGTAACAATATACCCTATATTGTGATGTATTCAAATTTGTATTGCAATACAAAATAAAGGTGCCATTTTTGTATGCTGTGTGATATCACTTCTATTTGATATTATAATATCTGTCATGTTGGTTCCTTTATAAGACTGAGATGCTTGTATAAAATAAAGCATTTATATGACCACCCCCCATACAACATTGTTTGCAAATGGTGGCAGAACTGTCAGAGTATGATCATATGCCTATAGAACAAAAAGACTAAAAGTAAAATCAGGGACTACTTTTAGATAAAAGTTTAGAAAGCATTACAGAATTTTTTTTTTATCATACAGTACAAATAGTTTTTTAAAAAATTATATTTTTAGCTTATTAATAGTAGAAGAATTGATTAATTTTTTTACTTTTCAATAAAAAAAATATATTGTAATCCGAATCATTGTATGATCATAATGTATTGTGATATATTGTAATACATCTCAATTGTACTGTTGTACCCCTATTATATAAACCTGATCTGTAACATATTTACAAAATTTTAAAATAAGATAAGAAGAGCATTGAACACATGTATGTATTTAGTATGGGCATGTCATATATAAATTAATATTTCTGTATTCTACATACATGTATACATACTTCTCAATTTTATATATAGATTAATGATGTATTCTCAGTTATAGCATATTTAGTATTTACATTTGAATTCCTTACAATATGAACAATATAAATATCACTTATGACAATATTAAAGCTGCCCTCATAAAGAACACCCCCCCCCCCTCCATTTTCTTGTGCAACTACTTGTAAGTAGTTCA
Organism: Ostrea denselamellosa; assembly: GCA_024699665.1. NCBI lineage: Eukaryota > Metazoa > Mollusca > Bivalvia > Ostreida > Ostreidae > Ostrea > Ostrea denselamellosa. Next base: position 1,640,456 of record JAMZEH010000037.1, read on the forward strand.
TAAAAATAAGCTATTCTCTCAATAGACTTCAAGAATTGTCTGTTCACTTTCTTTACATGGGGTAGTTATTGATTTGTTCATAATTTATTTAGGTTGAGTTAAAAGGATTAAAAGTTCTTAGTTGAAATTTACCATCTTAATAGCAGTAGGAAAATGTGCTTATGGCTGTAAAAAATAGAAATACCACACAGTGACATTCATCACCCACCGGTGTCCATTTCTGTCAAATACAGCATTTGTTTGTGTGATATTGTAATAGCGGTACATTACTAGTACATAGCGGTACATTACTAGTACATGTACCTTTAGTGCAGTGGTAAATGCATGATCAATTCAATAATTTGTGCATGAAGGACTTGGAAAATATAGCACAACATATTAAAGTGTTATTCACTATTGTATCAATTAGTTTCCGAGTCCCATGATTGGATTAAATTTGAAATGTAGACCAATATGAGTTAACGTGCAGTACATTACTAATTAATAACAGTTGTTAAACAGATGTTGTCTTTTGAAAAATTGATGTATATTATATAACTGCAATTGACACATACATGCTACTGTACATACACTAGTATACATGGAATAAGTAGTTACCTAAAGTAGTTTGATTTTATAGTGTCCCACAATGGAACTCGTCGATGTTGTATGTAGTGGCAGTGTTGAATATTGACGTTAAGAAAATAAAGTGACTGTAATTCTTTGAATAGAGATAATGGCAGATTTTAGGAAATAAAGGGTACACTGTAACTTTGTATTTAGACCATGTAAACTGTACCATACAATTAATTAAACTGGTGGTCTTACAAATCGTGGAAATTGCATCAGAACAGTTTCATTATGTATGTTTTAGAAACTTGATTATAGTCAGCTTACTTCAATATTTATTCTAAGATTTTTTTTTAAATTTTAAAAAGAAGTTGTTCTTGAAAATGGTGACCATTGTAATTTTTTGTTATCAAATTTGATAATTATTCAATACTTCTAAAATGTGTAGGTATTTCATATGATTATATAACACAGAAACCCTACTACACTTACACTTCAGTATAGGAGACAAATCTATGTAATAGATTGAAGTTTCTTTCAAATATGAATTAGGTCAGTATTTCCTTTATCTCACATTATATGTATGTTCTTATGAATCAATCTGCTTTATTGATGATAACACTCTGTTTATGAGGAAACATTTGATTGCACTTTAAACTAGCTTGTGATTTTCTTCTTTTTGAAGTTTCCATTTTGTATTGTGCGTAAAATGGCATGCCGATCACAATGGGTCCACCATCCTGTAAGAATGTGCTCATTTTGTATTTGATAGAGTTCTATTTGGCATGTCTCATAAGCAGGGAAGCAGCTTGCTTCAACAGATTTATTTTTGCCCATGGTGTAAGATCCGGTGCAGGAGGGCAGCAAGAGTTACATTCCTTGATTTTTGTAGTATACATGTTCATGTAATTTGAGTTTAGTGGTATGCTTTGGTAGGGAAATGTTCATTTTTTCTTTGTGTTTTCAAGATGAATGATGAATCAGAAGTAAGCATTTATTTTGTTAATTTTATGTTCATTCTAAGTGCACCATTCCCATCACTATCTGCTTAAAATACAGTTGCTGTATGTTATAAAGATCATTATGAACAGGCTTTGATACCTCTTCCCCATTACACAGTCATTACTATGTTTACACACCAGTATCTGTCCCTTGTGCCTTGTAATCAGTTTGATTACACTTCTCTCACCCTCCAATAAGATCTTCAAAAAAGCTTTCAATATTACCATACTACATACAGTAGATATGAAGTCATATCCACAACCTGTCTCAAACTCTCCAATAGTCCACAGCAGTTATTGATAACATCTGTTCACTATGACAGATACCATGTATTGATGCATGCATTTATATGTTAATAAGATGGTTTAAGTATCAATCTGTTAAATGTTTATAAGGACAGTATATGCTTTTATTCAATGTAAATAATCCGTTATATAAAGAAATGATATATTTTACCCCAAAACAATCATAACATGGATAAACTTGAGTCATCCCACTGACATAACAGTTCCTGCACACGAATATGGGTACTTAACATTTGATGAATACATATATGACATGTACATTGAATGATTACTGTACGTGTTAGTAGATTTCACATTGCACTATGTGTAACATACGTGGTATTGGGGTGATAACACTGTTGATGTATTGGATACTAACACATTGTAACTCTTCCTTTAGGACATTTCGGGGCTACCCCTGCCACTGCTCGATTCACCCATGTTTTCGGTCAGTAAGCTTTTGATAAATGTAATTCTGTGCATCATGGCCACCTTGTGCTTTAGCTTGATTTTCCTTTAGTTTATATGCATGTCTGTTTTCCTTTGTAATATTGTGCCATAGTATTTAAAGAAAAATGGCATAGTTCATGGTTAGGATTTTGCATTAAAAGTATTATTTTATTCAGAGTGGTGTATTTAATTTTCACATTTATTTTTATACTAAGGTAGTCATATTCAGTTTGAGTATTTGCATTGTCATTTCAGTTGTTTATGCACTTGTTATTAGTGTTGTTTTATGTACATGTAATATGGCAAATAAAAAAGTAGAATTCATACAAACTAAGGAATGAAAAAACTGGATCGAACTGAAAATTTTTATAGATGCAGTATGAATTACCACCCTCTCTCTATGACAAAAAATGTGTATTTTGAAAGTGAAAAATTTAAATCACTAAAATCACGATAAAGCCAACACATCTTAAATTTTATACGTTGAGATTTCCTATCAAATCAGCTGATATTGTGATCAGTACTATGGTAAATGTTTGTTTATTTTCTAAACATTCGAGCCACAAAACTTGATGCAGACTATAAATATATAGGCAAACTAGAGACTTTAAAAAAAATATAAAAAATACAATTACCACTTTTGAATGCATTGTTGTGAGAGATTTCTACTTTTTATTCATTTTAATTGAGGAAAAGAAGGAGGGCATCAAATTCAAGGATTGTGAACAGAATGCTGCATTCCATTAACTCCATTGTACACTAATATTTGGCTTTGTTTTATTTAAGTAAATGTCAGAATGCCTTCCATTGTGAATACCCTCTGTTATGAATGCCTTCCATTTAACTCTGCCAGACAACATGGAGTGATAAAAATAAATATTATACATGTAATACGTGCCTACCAGTATTGGTGTGATTCTAGTGCCTACCAGCTCATAACAAAACTACTTAACTTCCTACTGTAAATTTCTATACTGCTGACAGAAACAAAATCCTTAGGAAGCATTGTCACAATATTTGAAATACTAGCTGTTTCATATAAATTTGTTTGTGTTAACAATTTCTTGTAATATGTAAAACAAAAGATATTCCAGCATATTGCAGTTCAATATTTCAGATGAATATTTTGTTTTTATTTGATGTGGTATTTTTTCATATAATACAGTACTGTATATATTTTATTGTATTTTATCACACCTATATATTGTAACTTGTAGAATTCTAGAGAGGAGGTTATAGCAGCGACAGCGTACCTTGAATTGTTCCTTAGAAAAACGACTGAACCTAATCTTCTACGCACCTTTTTGAAGTTCATCTTAATGGAACAGAATGATGAAATCATTATACTGGATTCTCTCATTACACGCATAAATAGCAGCTCAAAGGTAAGACCTTATCAGCTTGCTGGAATGAAGGTCCAGAGAACTATTCTTGTGATCTCAGTGTTGGTATTACACTTTAAGGGAAAAACTTTTACTTTTAAACCATTAGGATAGAGCTTTGGTATTTCACATATAGATGCCTTTCATTCAGTATGAAGGCTTTTGATCTGCTGACCTTTACTTTGGATTTAAGTGTATTTTTTTGAAACTTTAACCTTGGCTATATCTTTTGAACCAAGGGGGATAGAGCTTTGATTTTTCACATATAGATGCCTCAAAACCAGGCCTTTCATTTGGTCCCAAGACTTGTGATTTGTTGACCTTTACATTGGATTTTAAAATACCATTCAAAAGCTTTAACCCATGCTATATTTTTTGAACTAAGGGGAATAGGGCTTTCGTATTTCACATCTTTATGGATACCTCATGGCCAGGCCTTTCTTGTGATACCAAGACTCCTGACCTAGTGACCTTTACCGTGGACTAAGGTCTACTTTTCAAAAACTTTTAACTATGGCTATATCTTTTGAACCAGTAACATACTGAATGCTCAACTCCTTTTTGCAACATTTGTTTTAATTGTAAAGAATTTTTTTTAAAATTCAGGGAAAATTTTCGTAAAATGTCTATAAATGATTAAAATAATTGGTGCATCATGGTCAAGAAAAAGAGAGAGAATGAAGAAAGTTACATTATTTTGCATTGATTTATCTCCCTAAACCCACAACCCTAACCTAAACTCATTTCCTTCAATTCAATGATGGATGTATATATTCTTATGAAGTATTTTGTATTCTTTTAAATTTATTCAAGGTTAAATTGGTAAAAAACATGTCACAAAATACAGAAATACTAAGATTGGTTGGTCTTTTGACTTCATCAGCAAAAAATCTTATCTGTAAACTGAAGTATGTATGTGTGACTGATAAATGTGTAGTAGTCATATACATGCATGTAGTGTAAAAAGAGATGTTGCAGTGATACGTGATATTGTATAGATATATATGTATTTATAAAATTATGTACATTATATTAGATTTTTTGTTTCTGTTATATATGATGTATTTAGAACATTTGTTTCATTTTCAGCCACTCTGTGTTGTGTCGCTGTCACTTTTTAAAACTCTGGTAGACCTAAATTGTGAAGATGTCATGTTTCAGCTTGTCTTCAGGTAATTACTTGTGAATTTAATGAATAAATAATAATTCATTGGGCTTTCACAATAAGTACACAAATTTGAAACAGATACAGTTAGTTAGTTTTGACAGATACATGGGATGGCAAATTACACTACACTTGCTGTAGTTGTCTTTCAGTTGATGCTTCTGTCAATGCTACTGTAGTGTGCTGTATGAATATAGTATAGGATGTAATGGATGCAATATATCATTATTATAGATAAAAATAAACTGCTTAGTACATAATTTATGATGAATTTCTATATCTGTAAAGTAAATATATATATTTATTGTTCTTTGACATTTACATGTATAAGAAACTTCTGATTAGCACTGGATGCCTAAAGTTTTCACTCTGTTAATGATTTGGCACTTAGTATAGATAGTGTTCCAGGTGCCTGTTTGGGCATTGCAAGATTCATTACAATGTCTGTATTTGTGAAGTATTTTGTTATTGCTATTTCTCAAACAATATGCATGGGACTGAATAAAGTTTTGGATTAAACTATTATTTATACATGTATGTGTGTGTGTGTCACAGTGTGTGTATCTTGTTTGATCCTCTTAAATTTAATATGTCAAATGACTCCCATTTCAATTCTCAATGACAAAGTAGCTATTGACAGTGTGGCGAGAATTTCATCGCCAACAAAAGCAAGTATTTTTGCTTGCATAGATGATTTAGCAGTCTAGCATGCTAGGCACATACAAGAGATTCTGCAGATCGTGAATTCAACCCAGGGTAGGGGCAGAAGTGGGTATCCATAGATAATGAATTTCTCTGTGGTTATATTAAATATTCCTTCACTAAGGGCGGTTATGTTTATTTAAGAGTTCATTGTAATCTCTGTGCTTTATAAAATATTTCAAATGCAGTATGTGTCTTTTATGATCTTAAATGTACATCAAATGATTGTATCCCATTTTCATTCTCAATGTGTAGCGTATGACAGTATGGCAAGAAGTCCACTATTGTCGAAAGCAAGTTTTTTGACTTGCCTAGATGGTTGAGTGGTCTAGTGCACTGGTAACATGCTGCTAGGAGGTATGGTTCTGCAGGTCATAAGTTCAACCCTGAGTAGGTGTGGAAGTGGGTATCCATAGATAGTGAATTTCTGTGCTTTTATGCACACACACACATACACATTCCAGTGCTATAGGTCTATTGTTCAAAAAAGCAAAATTTTATTTACAATGTACATATATACACATACATATTTGCAGAATGCTAAACATTGAGAATTTTTATGCCTCCTTTAATACCTGTGGGTGTCAGTCAGTGGACCAAGTGTTGTCTGCTCAATACCTTAAGAACCCTTTGCTTGATGAGTCTGTACACGGATACATCCTAAGCAGTAGATTATCGCATTGACTTTGAGGTCACAAGGCCAATAGCTAATCTGTACTAAAGAAAATATGGTTTGCTCAGTATTTTATGAACCCTCTGCTTGAAAGACATCAAACTTGGTATATTAGTATATATCCTAAGGAGTAAATGACCCCATTGATTTTGAAGTCACAAGGTCAAAGGCAAAACTACTCTGAACATAATAATAAATAATAATAATAATAATAAATTTATTTTGTAAAGCATAAAGTCCATACTGCTCTAAACGCTATTTAAACAACAATAAAATGAGTGAAATGAGGTATATAAAAACAGATCATAAGATATTGCATGCTCAATATATTGAGAACCATTTGCTTGACAAATATGAAACTTAGCACACTGGTCCCTCCTAAAGAGTAGGTTACCCCCTCCCCCCTTGTTTTTAAAGTCACAAGATCAAAGGTCATGACTCAAAATATATTAGGATATTATGACTCCTTTTCATTTTGAATCTCTTAAGATCATAAATCAATTCAATTTGTATATAAAAAAAATGTCTATAAAACTCTTGTGGTTGCCCCTGACCTAGCAGATGGCCCATATTTTAATTATCATTACTACAGACATTCTATTTTTAAAGTTGATCGTTTTTAATATTGCCACATAGGGGGCATATCATGGTCAGAGACTAAAATATAAATCCATAATGCTACAGTCCTGCAGCTAATATTTTGGACTGTTTTATACGGTGATATTCTGTCATGTGTCAACAAGCATCTGTTTTTCATGATTGATCTATTTCATTATTCGAAAAATGATATAATTGTTTATAAATTTTTGCAAGTTTTCTTCAAATTTTTGTCAGACTATGAAATTTTTACAGGACTTGGGTCTGGTAAAGTAGATATTTATCCAAAGCTTGCTCTGATTTACCAGATCATGATAGTCTGGATCATCTGAATTAACATGAATACAATTGATTGTGTTGACTAAAACTTTGTAATTTAACTTTGAATGTGGAACAATAACATTTGAACCAAAACTGCTTAGTTGGTCTATACATGCAGACTTCTCAGCAGGAGAAATTTTTTTAAAGTTAAAGGTGCAGTAACGTTTTGTGTAACTGTTCAGGGTACATATAATAACTCAATCAAGCTTCAATCATGCAATCACCTGACATTTTATTGCTTTATCACAACTAATTTTGAGAATAATATGTTGGTTGCTTATGAATTAATAATGTGTAAAGAACTGTCCAAGGTTACTTTACTAGGTTAAGGTCATCCAGAGACAAAGTTTGAAGTTCTTTTAGATGACCACCTCTGCACTGTTATACTTGGTGTAGCCCTTGCTGACTGGACAGGTCTAGTTATATTTCATGCAAATTTGCAAATTTATATATATATATATATATATATAATATCATTTCCTTCTCTTTTTTTATATTTATATGAATGGGTGTTTATTTACCATGTTATGTCTAATGGTGCTTTGTAAATGATATATTTACAATGTATACTTTTGTGATTAACAGGTATCTTATTCCATGTACACATGTCATGATCAGTCAACGGCGCAATGTCAATGACCTTGACCTTCACTGTAAAAGTGCAGAACGCTTCCTTTCTCTTCGTCCTAATTGCTGCAGAGCTGAATTTAATGAAAGTAAAGGTGCTCTAGTACAAGAAAAGTAAGAAATATCATAATTTTTTTTTTTTACTTTTTTTTTATCTTGCATATGAATTATTACAAGTCAAGTGTTATAGGGGTATTGAACTTACATTGATGGCTATTGGCCAAGTTGTGTTTCAAATATTTACGAACTTGTGTCGAAGCAAATTTTCACACCCATTGAGTGACAATATTCACTAATACACAAGTTCAATAACTCTTATTATATAGCTAAACTATATTTTAGTTGTTTTGTGAGAAATTTATGCATTTCTCATCAAGTTAGAAATTGAAGCATTATTGGCACTGATATGAATGCGTTCAATATAACAGCTATGCTCATTCATCCAATTGCATTGATCAGTGCTAGTGAAATGCTTCAATAATAATATTTGCTGGTCCTTAACTGTAAATCAGGGTCAAAATATTACCAGAAATCAGTATCTAATAAATAAAGTATTGAAACTGGTTCCAGAGTTTACCAAATGATAGCTGGTATGCTGTCTTTTTTTTTTTTTTTTTAACTTTAATGTGCAATAACGTTAACTTTACCTGAACATTTTGCCACAGATGCAATTATTTTAGGAAAAGCTGGCATCATTAATAGCCCAGATATTGCACACTAAACTTCTAGAATTTAGGAACATTGTATTACTTACAAGTTATTAGCTATATAATAAACTTGAATATTGGTTTATTCAGATTCACAGCTTGGTATATATGTATAAGAATGGCAGTTTTTGGGGGGTTTTTTTACAGACCTGTTTACTCTCTGAAACAAAAGGGAGTAATAGTCAATACAAATCTATGTAATTTTAGAGGATTTGGTTTCTTTGAAAACTTTGTTTCACTACTATTAAAAGCAGTATGTGAGCAAATGTGTCACTTTCTGTTTGGTTAAAACAAAATTTTTTGTCTACTCCTATGTTCATGGACTTGAGAAAGTTGGGTTTTTTTTAACTACATGTTCATGCATTTATTTTTTTTTTAAAAAAAATAATATTACAATGTGTAAAAGTAACATATGACGGTATACAGCATATTAAGAGCAAAAAAAAAAAAAAATCATAAAAATGATATTAATGGTGTCAGGATAAACAGGTCTACTTATGATTTTATACATGTCTTGCATTTTTGTATAAATTGTTACTTGATTTTCGCATTTCTATAAATTGAGAAATGTTTTGGTGTTTTTTAAGCTTTGAGAATTTGTTTTACAGTTTTAAGAATTGAAATTGCTACTGTTTGCTATACATTTGGTTTTGCTGACATAAGGAATGTCATTAGATGTCATGATCAGCTGTGGCATATTCATGAATTAGACCTTTATCTGCATGCTGGTGGTTTTAATTTTCTGTATCATAAATATATCATAACCCTTGGGTAACAGATAATGAAATAATCTATGTGTATTCTATATTCAAAGTCAACTGTGAAAGGTGCAATATGAGTGAAAACTTGTTGCAATGTTATGAAGCCTCTAAACAAATTTATGTTAATAGCAAGTGCTCTATACATTGCTCTAAATATGATAGGGTATGGGGGGGGGGGGGGGGGTTGTTGTTAGGAAATATGTGTTGGGAGGATGGTAACTAGACATTAACATTATATAAGTTATGAAAAGTGCAGATAACTGTCTGTGGGTGTGGCATGTGTGTATGTTTTGTATATAGATGTAACCATAGTGAAGCTAACACATCACAATACCACCGCCCTAAACATGGCCTGAGTAGTTTTCTCAGAGCAAGAAAAAAGGAGAGAGACTATCAGAAACGGAGGTAAATCAGTTTATTACTAACACACTAATGCCCTTATCACCTCCAACATCCCAATGAACCATGCTCCACTGCTAATTCAAACTGGTTTTATGTTTCACTCTATCTTTCAATACATTTATCTCTGTATCTAGCATCTTGTATTTTTCAATTGTAAACTTTGCAAAACTAAGACAAGTTCACTCTATGTGTACTTGAATGAAGTAATTCTCATTTAAATAATCCTACAGAATGTTTAGAGCAAGATCTTTCTATATGTTCTTATTTTGATTCCGAACACATGCATAATATATTAAAAGAAACTTATGTACATAGTATATGTACATTTGTAATGTTATGTTTTATGTGAAATATATTTTATCAGCTTAAACAAATATCTTAATGTTTCAATATGATTAATATTTTTTACATTCTGAGTCAACTATAGATAATTTTATTCTACATAAAAATTACAATGTATGTGAAATGAAATCACAAGCAGGTGACATTAGAAGGAAGGAGTGCAGGTAGCAGGGGGGAAACTCAAATACACATACTGTGTTTGTGTTTGAGTTATACTATACATGGAACAACTGCAAAACAAGCATTATTATCAATTTACTGTGCAAAAAACTATTTCTCATGAATACTTCTTATATTCATGAAAAGGTGTTTCTTTCACTTCTTTAAATAAGAATGGAATGACTTTTAATTAGGTACAATAGTGACAGATGTACTTATTGATCTTAAATGTTTACTTCAAGGTCAACTACAGTGGCCACAGAGCAACAAAGCACTGCATTTCCACCAGGGACATTTGGAAGCAAGTTGGAGCACTATGAGACTAATTACTATGATTACTTGGAGGAAGCAAGAAATCAGTTGGAAAGTTGTGCCAAAGCTTCTCAGTGTTGGGCTTATCCGTACGATGGTCAAACGCCATCAATGGATGCCTTAGTAGATAATGTTAATGAGTCAGACTCAACACAGATGACATCATTGACAGATACAGGGTTGTGTTATGGTAGTGCTAATTCTAGGTTGGTGGAAGATTTGACTGGCTCAGATGGCGGTCCACTGCCAAGATCATCTGAAGTGGATGAGGTGTTCATTTCCAATAATTCTTGTCAGTCATCTGTTCCAGATTTATCGTATATTCTTAGGAACTTTGATTCAGACAGTGACATATCTTCTACAGGAGGTCTGGAAGATTTTATTCACTATTTAGATGAGGTGCCAACTCCACCAGACCTGGAAAAAACGTTTGAAGAAAGTTTAAGTTCTTTAGATTCAGTTCTTAGTAGTGTATGTTCCAAAACAGCCAGTGTCAGTGTGAATTTGACCAATACTAGTGATAGCATAGATCCATCACTTACTGAAGAAAATCAAGGGGAATCCAGTAAAGCCAAAGTTGATGGGACAACATTTGAAGTGATAAGCAGCACAATAGAGGGGGAGGAGCTGAAGTCCTATGGGGATAGCCCTTCTCAGGATACCACCAGCTTTGTAGAGATATCGATGTCAAACTTTGCTAGTGATGTGAATGTTCAGACTGCACTTTCATCTATGCCAAAAAGGGTGTCTGTAAACTCTGTTGATGCTGTTGTACATCGTAAAACCTCCCAGGATGAATCAGCGGTGAAGTCTGTTAGTTTTAATTTGATGGATTCCTCTATGCAAAATAATACCACAGTGCCTGCTGTGTCTAATGTGGGAAAATCAGCACCAAATATAGGTATTAACTTTGCATCTATTTAATAATGAATTCATTGTTTAAAAAAAAAAATGAGCTCTTAATGCCCATCATATTTTTTGCATATTGTTTTTTTTTCTTTCTTTTTTCAGAAGAAAATATGACAAAAATTTGTAAAATACATCATTCAGGTTTCCTAAAAGGTCATTTAAACCCATGGGTTACTGGTATAGAGAGTGATATTTATAGGAGTCAAAAACTATTCATTCAATTAACACCTTGAAGTCATTGTGTTGTATGTGCAGTTATATTTGTATTTTACTTTGACATGTATGCAATTACAAAATTAATAATACATACAATGTATGTGTATATGTTGTAGCCATCCATAGCCCAAATGTAAACTTTTGTCCTTCAAATGGTTAAAAAAGAAGTTGATTATTTTTCTTCCTTTCTGAAGGTTTCCTAGAACTTAAATGCTCTATATCAACACAAATCCAATGGATTATACTTGTATTTTTCCAATTCAAAATAATGCAAGTTTTTCCTGTGTAATAAAATTATCAACTCTGTTTTTTACATGTATATGTATATATAGCTGTCCTGTTTTTCAGGCCCTTTTCTGATGGCTCTCTTTTCCAAGTTGGATGGAATGATGCAGAACAGCCTTCCTGTTAATCTCCTGCTGACAGGCGTTATAGCTCGCCTGGCTTCTTATCCCCAGCCTCTTCTTAGGTCTTTCTTACTTAGTCATAATCTTGTATTCCAACCCACAGTCAAATCCCTTGTACAGGTATTTATGTCATGACTTGTTTGATGCATTTGATAAAGGTACATGCATTTGTAAATATATAAACACCAATCCACACTATTTGAGCATGTGTCCAAAGATAACTGCACTTCATTCTGCATGTTTATGACTACAATAATCTCTCTTAGGGGTGAGATCAAAAGATCAATGTCAGATAAAAATCTACATTTAAATAGTTAAAGGGAAGGAAGGTAAAAACTTCTTTACAGTGCAGATGAAAATCCAGTATCAATTACACAAGTGATTTTGGCAGCAGCACTTCAAATAGTGGGGGGAAAAGAGACAAGTGACTGTTAAAAACCACACAATAATATTACATTTTAATGAACATTTTTAAAAATAGTTTATTGTACTCTTTAAATTTGTAATTTTTTTACTTATGAATTAATCAATTCGTTTCAACATTCATTGTAGTAAGATTGGGGGGTCAGGGGTCTTGGTGAATACTCTGTGAATTTAGTTTGCACTTTTGATCTCGCCCCTTATCTGATATATGTTCAGCATCCAATGTACAATATAGAGCTCTATAAATAATGCCATATTCAATGACCATTATGCAATGTATTCCACTGATACAGTGACAGAATAATAATGTGAATATCTTATGCCTTATATATATGTGACTGAGTGTGCATATCTGGAGTATATCAATTACTTCATGAATGTCTGCTAACAAATAATTTCAACCACATTAACATAATTTCCATTATTCATGAATGACTGATTCTGAAGAAGATTTTGCAAACTTTATAAGAATTTTGACTTGGTGCCAGGTGCTGACATCTTTAAAGCAGAAAGTAGACCATTTTGCTTACACTGTGCCGAACTTTGATGGACTGCTCCTGAGAGCTAAGCGAACCCTGATAGCCAGAGAGGAGGAGTGGCGGCTTGGATGTGTGACAATAAGTCCCTACAGAGTGAACACAGTCAGTCCCATCAAACCAAAACCTGTGCCAGAAAACAGTAACAAAGGTATTCATGTGTGTCATTAGTAAACACGTGAGGAATTTTTACATCCAGATACTGACCTTAGGATAAATGTGTTAAATAAAATCATCGTTATCCACTTCCAAAGATTTGCAGGGGATTGAGTAAATTATCAAAGAGTGCATATGTTTATGTATATTTATGTACATCTGCAGTGATGTATTAGACAGTGTATAGAGAGTGTTATTCCCGATTATAGTTGTATGTTCTCATTGTTGACACAGATATGGAAGGTGGGAGATGTCTTTTTATTTCTCTAGACTGTATTGAAATATAACATGGGGTAAATAACTAATCATCCAGATTAAATTCAAATAACAAAATCATTACATTGTGAGGAGATATACATTGTAGTAATAGGACCATTTGAGTGTGGGTGAATATGTGTTTGTATGTGACATTGAGGTTGTAGACACTTTACAGGCCACATTTTTTGCTAGAGTGATTTAATACTTCACACGCAAATGTAGCTTTCTCATCAAAAGGGATTTTGGGCCAAGGTCACAATAGAACTTCATAGAAAAGGCTTGCAAACATATACTGTGAGAGGATGACTTGCCTTGCAGAGCTCTTGTTTCCATTATAACCTACATGCAAATATCAAAGAGCTCTACATTATAATGACCTCATTTGGCTCCCAAAATTGTGGAAATGCATGCAAAATCTTCAAGACATGAATTATATTTTTTCCAAAATTTGACAAAACAATTTCACAAAGTCCTTGTAATTTGATAGGAACATGCAGATATATTTATCCTTGGGAGATGAATATGTAGCAACAATATACATGTATATCATAGTCTTCAGTGCACTCCAAGTTTCCGGGAAATGATACAAAATGTGCACTTTTTGTCAAGTTAAAAAATCTGGGGAAAGTTGCAAATTTATATCATATCCTAAACAATTACCAGCATTTTCCATTAAATATATGCACTGTACTCTTCTTCTAAAGAAATTAAACTTTGCATAAAAATTTTACTGTAATTTTAGGGGGCTAAATCAGTTTCATGTTATACTTACTGATAATCCTTTATTTTTTCATAATTTTCTAAAATTATTCATAAATTTCTTCTATAACACAACAGTGCTAGTTTGGTAATTTTATATGCCTTTTGGACTCACAGCATACCTGTGTATTATTATGATATCACATGTATTATTTTAAAACCCAGCTTCAGCCAGGGTTTTGGTTTCTTCTACCCTGGGCTCAGCCAGTCCAAATATGCTACTCTAGTTATTTTGGAAATTTAAGTCTATAGCATGGTCAGTATACATAGTAAATAGTTTGGCAAGGAGATGCTCTTCCACTGTGCATATGCAGTGCCTTTGTTATTCCATTGAAGATAATGAGATATTTGTTAAATTCAAACTTGGTTCTAAATCATTGAAATTGTTTGTGTAATAAATGATGTACACTTATAATGTATTTATCTCTATTAATTTTACAGACAAAAAGAAGTCTAGTTTAACAGATTTGTTGTTCAGACGATCTCCAGATAAAAGGGCAGCTTTGGCTAAAAGCAAGAAAGGACCCCAGTTACAGATCCTTCAAGGCGCTAAAGGATTCAGGTACATAAATTACCAGAACAGGCCTCATGAAGTATCGGAGAATCCCATGGACTCCCCCAAAATTAGAAATGCGGTGTTTTGTGCTGTGATATTAGAGGAATTTGTGAAAGAACTTGCTGCCTACAGCCAGGAGCAAGCTGTTTTAGCTCACATGGAAATTTGAGCCAAGGCCAGAGTGATATTATTTGGGTAATTTATTATAAGTCCAAGATTTTTCTTTCCCCTGGAGCACATATCAAAGGAATCCAATTCACTGTGGGGTTTTTTTGTGTTTTTTTTTTTTCATGTCTAGAGCCAGTTATTTCAGTTCTCTATTCAAATTTGTATTTCACAATCATTTTCCTCATTTGAATTAAAGGAGTGAAGAAAGTATACATGTGTTTCTGTATAATCCATGCTAGATTGGCAGTTGTTGTGAATCATTATCTTATATGCATGATATTAAAGATAGTGTTTGATTGAGGGATTAAATTAGCCTTCTCCTGATGCTTATTTATGTGATACGGAATATCCAGTCAGAGAGTACTTAAATTTGCAATATACTTCAAGTCAAATGTAGCTTTGAATAGAATACAGAGCCAAAGTTTCATCAAATACATCTAGGATATAATAAATCTATATTCTTTTATGGTAAATGGTCATAAAGTTTTATGGTAAGTGGTCATAAAGTTTTATTCATGCTATGGTATGTTTTAATATTGAATGTTGTATGTCCTGTCAGTATTTTATGAAATTTTACTTGCAAGATGTAATCTTGCACTGATAGTTTTATATGAATGTTCATGTATATGTACACAAAGTATTTTTATATATAAGTGATATATCTACATAAAAATGTAAAGTACTATGCATATTTCTAACAGACATATGGCTTGATATTCCTTGTCTAAAAAGTACTGCCTTTCTTACCACAGTTCTGCATGCGAATTGATTTAGAAAACATGTTCTGCTGTTTAGGTCATGAAAAGCAAGGTGTCTTTTTCTTTTCTTTTTTTTGAATACTCACTCTGCTTTTAAATGCTTAATGTGCTAGTATTACACATAACTATGTTAAAATCTATTTAAAGAGTACATGAACTGCTATAATTTAAATGGTACAGAAACATGCATCACTAGTATGTCATCATGTAGATTTTATGAAAAGTAATGTTTACATTGATGCATTAAAATAAATTTAGTTTTGGATATGTATTTATACTACATGTACAGTACATTGTAGATTAAATCATTTTGGTGCAAACAGGCTATTAATATATGAAACTTTGAACTAAAAGAAGATTTTTAATTGAGGAAAACTAAATGGATGTTAATAGAATTACATTCTAAAACAAGGTGTTGAATTTTTGTATGTATATTTTTTGTGATATTGCTATCAGATAATACTTTGTTAAATCAGGATAGTATCTAGTCAATGTTTTCTATTTAACTGTTGAGGAATTGTATTTGACTGGTATGTTGTTGCCGTGTTCTCCACAGTACTGCTGTTAAAGCTAACCTGCACAATGCAAGCAGAAAATTCAAGACCACTTGATGCTATCTATATTTGATATATGCTATATTTTCAAGCACATATTCAGTGAAAGAAATCATGAGCTACATTATTTGAGGGGGGAAAAAAGACATATGAAAATGTTTTATTTATAATATATACTATTAGCAATAAATTCTCACAAAAAGTATTAAATCTAAGCCATGTACATTGTACTTTTGATAAAGGAAATGTGTGTAATAATGGTAGAGTTACATATACTGCATTTAACAATAGGCACACTGATTTGTCTACACCGACCAAGTGTACACCTTTCTGTTATCAGTTGTAAAAGTGTAGACTTTTTGGTGCACACCACCTACACCCTGTGCAGGGCATGTGTTGGTAAAAGCACCTAAAACTTGAATATGGCTGGAAAGTGGTGAGATGGAAAATTTGCAGATCCCTCCCTCCCCCCACCCCGTATTTTGTCAGCTGTAAAGAAGAGGATAATTCCAATGCACTGTATGTAATTTACAAGAGTTTAAAATGTAGTTTACAAAACAAATGAAAATGATTATTTCGTACAATTATTAAAAGCATGTTCGGCACCAATAATTAACAAATATTTTGGGGAGTTCAACATCATATTTTTTTTTTAGATGTGTGTGGGTATTTATAAATGCACATAAAAGTGCACTATATTTTTTTAAAGGCAAAAAATCTTAAATTTTAATAATTATTTATTTTGTACTTTATTTGCATTAAAATCATTAACCCTTCCTCTGCTGCTGAACGTCCATATTGAATATATATACACTAACCAAATTGCACTTGATTATAAGGTGTCAATCAACTATATCGGGTGTACAATGGTGTAGACATATCAAACGCGCCCATCACAAAATGTAAATTTTTCGTTTTGTTTTCAGAAAAAAGATGTTGCTGGTATTTTTTATGTAATGTCCAAAGTGTTATCAAGCTGGGTAAATAAAACAAAATGTTAACCCAACCATCATATGAAATTAAACAATGGAAAAGACTGTGTCTTGTGGTTTGTTCTATTATGCAACAAAACTTGTGTCGGTAAATTTGTTTCGGTATTTCATGAATTTTGTTGTCAAAGCTATATATACAGAGATACACAAAGTTCAAAATCTTATTTAAGTCAGATATAACCAGTTATTTGATCTAAGCTTGAGGCTAGTTAACATAGCAATGACAATGGTTTATTCTCATAAGCTACAATTGGAATGGCTGGAGGAAGCACAAGCTGTTGTATTTCTGATTAAATAAGCTTACTGAGTCTGGAAGTACCTAATTTCTGTGGAAACGAGGGGGATATTAGTCCCCTAGGACTTTGCCAAAGGGGGATTATATTTACCGTCTGTCTGTCATTTCGAATCAGTTTTCCAGACTTTTATCCACATTTGATGAAGATATTCAACTGAAATTTTATATTCGACTTGGTCTTGAAATAGTTGCAGATCCAGTTTGAGTTTCGCTATGCTTAACCTACTTTTGACTTAATTGTATCCCTTGATGAATGCTAGAAGTTTTCCCGGACTTTTCTCCGCATTGGATGAAGGTATTCAACTTCTATATATGGCTTTGTCTTGGATAGTTACAGATCAAGATCAAGTTTCATTACACTTGACCTACTTTTGATTGAATTTTCCTTCAGGGAGGGGACTTTGTATTGCCTGCAATACACTGGGAATGCTTGTTTATGTGCGGTCTTCCCTATCCCAGAATATAAATAAACCCCTCTTTTCCACAGAAATTAGGAGTATCCACCTTATCTCAAACCGACAATAGGCGTTTTACGAAGATGTTAAACAATTATAAAATACCTTTGTTGATATTTTCATTTCAATGAATATTTCACCACGATCAAAAGTAGAGTCAATATATTAATTAAATTCAAACCAATATGCTTTTTCAATATAAAACTTTTATGCACCTTATTTGAAATCTGTGCACATCACATTTGCAATACCAATTTGCATTTGTCGGTATAAATGATTGATGAATTGAATTCCGTTAAAGCTATATTTGATTATTTACAATAATTTCGTACAAGGAATTAATGGGCATATCAATTCTTTTGAAGAGCAAACTTAAAAAGGCAATACAGCTCATTTTCCACATTTTAATCGAGTGGGTTTTTTTTTTAAACACATGTCGATAAAATAATTAAAATCATAACAATACTGACAATTTTGAACCTTAGAAATGCAGTAATTTGTTCTCAACTGCGCTTTAAAGATCATCCAGAATTCAATGGTTTCTTCTTTCCGACTCGGACATTTTACATCACGTGATTCAGTATGACAACACACGTATTGTGTAAAAACTTATTTAAATACCCCTTAAAGGGGTCCACACTCGCTTCTCGAGTATGGCTTTATTTACTGCTTCTTATAATTAAGTAATTATCAATCAATATTATAACAGAAAACCTTCCATGTCCCTATAACCAATTAATGGGTTCTTCGTTTAAAGCACGCCACGTGTTTTGATAAAAATAGCACTTAGCCCTGCGTGTGTGCCTCGTAGCTAGAGGGTCGTAGGGATATCCCCATGTAAATTCTAGTTTGCGTATGAGTTGTAGCTCGTTCTGTTTGGACCCTTTTTCTTGCATAATCTGTCAAAATTCTGGGTTTAGCCATTGTACGCTTCCTCTCACGGGATTGTTTACCCTCCGTTGGCATGCGTCCGAAGACCAAAAGAGGAGTCTCAATGTTGTTAAAAAGGGGCCTTCAAAAACTATTAATTTTTGCATTTAAACGAGAATTTTCAACTTTAAACGTGTTATTTTTTCAAAGTTTATACATTCAACTGTGCAACAAAATTAGAGAAAGCTCTGGGGAAATTATCATTTTTGAGCAAAATGAGCTGTAGTGTCTCTTAACTGAAATAAATGTCGGACAAGGGAGTTCCCATAAATTGGGGACAGTATATTTCCTTTCGTCCCTAATAATGTTGGAGAATAAAAGATAAACCAAACAGTCTCTGTGATTGAAATAAAAATATAAAGAATTCATTTTTTACTTTAATATTGAAGTATTGAACCGTCCTTCCCTAGCCCTGCAATGGAACGACTGATTTAAACTTTCCTCTTTTAATTCTCGTTATGCTTACGTTAACAAAGTAACGTCTCCGAACCCCCGCATAATTATGATAGAAATACAAAGATGTAATGAGCATATAAGTACTGCATGATACAAATATTATTGATTTAACAACAAGGTAAAAATCAAAGAAAACGATGGCATTCGATGTAGTGACAGAATTTACTCTTTCAGGGATGAACCTACATTCCGTGCAACCAAATACTGTCTATATATACCAGACATTCCACATGTCATATTTCCCTTCTCCCCAAACATGTCATCATTGTTATCGGCGAAAATGTCCAGCTCTGCATTCATAATTATTCTATAAAATAGCATCATTCTATAAATTCAGTTCATTTCCCCCCCCCAATTATCTCCGATCCCTTTGATTACCACCGTTAATCCCACAAACCATATAAAGGTCTGGTTTTCTTATTTATCTTCCTGATTTTATTATTTCAGTAGGCTCATTCAGAGGAGAAATGTATGGACCGCCAAATTAACATATTGTCAAATAATTGTAGATATCGTTTATTTAATTAATTCATTTATTTTTTCATGTGATATCATCAATTCTGAATTATTGAGCGCAATAACTGAATTGGTGATATTATTAATTATTCTGCTGAATTGATGCGCGCTATAATTGAATAGTTGATCTCTTCAAATGCACTGGTGATATCAACAATTGAAGTGATGGCTCCATAATACAATTAAAGAGAGCAATGATTCAATTACTGCGCGCAATAAATGAATTATTGCTCTCTTCAATTCAATTAATGATATTATTAATTTATTTGCAGCGCGCAATAATTCTTTTAGAGTGAGCAACTATATAATTAGAGATATCTCCAATTCAACATATCCACGACTGAATTAAGGATCTCTTTAGAATTGTTGCTCTCTTGAAAAAAAAATTGATGCAAGGATTAATTCCTTATACAAAAGATTTGTAAATTAATTCAAGAAATCTTCAATTGAATTAAAGAGATAATCAAATAATTTATACCGAGCTCTAAATTAGATTTTGCGAGCAATATTTCAACATATTTATGCTTTTATTAACTGAATTGATGAGAGTAATAATTGAATTGAAGCGCACATCAAATCAATTATTGCTATCGTTAATTGAATTAATGCGCATATCAATACAATTGATGAGTGCAATAATTGAATTGATGCGGGTATTAAATTAATAGTTGAATTGAACCGCGCATTTATTCAGTTAGTAAGAGCAATAATTGATTTGATGAGCGCATTAATTCAGTTGATGAAAGCAATAATTGAATTGATGATATCTTCAAATAATTAAAATTATCTTTCATTATTTGGGTAAATAATTAAAGATATCTTTAATTATTTAAGTTTATGTTGATTGGGCGCTCCATATATGGAGCGCCCAATTAACATAAACTCAAATAATTCAATATCGCTCTCATTAATTGAATTACTGCGCACATCAATTGAGAGCAATATTGATTTAATTAATGCTCTCATCATTGACGCACGTGTTAATTTAATTAATAATTGATAATTTGATGCGCGATTAAATTCAATTGATTACTGTTCTCATCAATTTTATCGATAGCATCAATGTGGTGAAAATATTGCTCGCAAAAATTAATTAATATAGAGCTCTGTATAAACTCTTTCATTCAATTGAAATATCTTTAATTAATTTACAATGTTTTCATTTGTATACGCTATTAATGTATGCACCAATTATTTTAAAAAGAGCAACTGAGGATATCTCTAATTATATAGTTGAACGCGCACACGAAATGAATTAATACCATCAATTTATTTGAAGAGAGCAACGATTCAATAGTAGCGCGAATTGAAAATATCATAAATTATTTGAAGAAACCTAATGCGCGCACCAAATGAATCGATGATATCTTCATGTTATTTTGGTGCTCCATAGCAGACAGATAGTAGCCAGATATCAGATCTACTTTCCTTTTCAGGCACATTTTGCGACAACTGAATATAACAAAATACTATGTTTAGATAGAACGGGAAAATGTGTGTTGCTTTTAATAGAAGATTTAATTTTCTCTCTATTTTGTATATCACTCAAGATTCGTTGTCTTATCAACTTAATAAACAAGCGTTGTTTACGTCTTGCCGTAAGTCAAAAGCAATGGCGACGCTTATGAGTGTATTTACGAAGGGCACCCGGCTAGGTATGTATACTGGGTTAAATTCTAAAGATGTGGCATTGCATGTTCATGTAAACACACAAGGAGAGTCAAATCGGTATCATCTCACCTTCAGATGTTCAGATCGCGTGTAAATGATAATATTAAGAAATAAACTACAGGACATGGGTCAAAGTCCGTCTAGGAGTTCTGAGTTGAGCTTTCTTATTCACCTCTCACTGTGATATTTGCTCTTCAAAGTTTATTATATTTCACTTGTCTGGTAAGAGATTTTAAAAGAAGGTATTGCAAATGTCTATTTAAGAGAAATGTATATTAAAGGTGTTCAATGTTACAAAACAAAAGTTACATAAATGAATTGGATGAGTTGTTTCCCTTGAATTTATGTGCAGTTATATATATAACATTATATATGTGTCTGTTTCAGGTTAGTTGACTTGACATTTATTTACATTAAAAAAAAAAAAATTTGCATCGCATTGTAAATGATATGTATTAGCATTCAAGCACTCATATAATGAGTATTTTCGCTACATTTACTCACAAGGTACTTATTTAATCCAACTGTCAAAGAGAAATAGATCTAGAATTTTTGAAATATAATATTTTTTAAGATGACATATATGTGCATCATTTATGTTTTAGATTTTCTTTTAAGGTAAAAGGGCAAAATATTTGTGTCACTTTGGAGGAAAAAGTTACAGCAATGTAGCAACACCAAAAATTACGACTCATTACACAATTCATCCTAGAGAAAATGATCCACGATGGAAAGGTATGATTGAAGATGAATAGGGCAAAGGATATTGTGAACATGTGATTAAACAATAATCCCAGATATATGAAGCCATTATATTTTAGTGCTATTGCAGCAGTATGTGCACTGGTATATGATGTAATACTTCAAATGTTATTATGCACAGATAATTTGTTACCTTGCAATCAAAAGATGCACATTTTTTGACAAATTTCAAGACTTGTTTATGTACTATGTACATTTTTCTATAGATAACCCTCTGTACAAACTGTACATGATATGAATGATATTTTTAAAGTAATATATATGTAGACTGAATGTCCTGTTAATGAAGATTTGAATAATTTGAATACAGATGTAGAAATGGAACGGTATGGAGATGAAGCAGATGTGCTGATTGTTGGAGGAGGGCCAGCAGGTCTATCAGCAGCATGTAAACTTAAACTCCTGGCTAATGAGCAAGGAAAGGAGCTGAGGGTGTGTCTGGTAGAGAAAGCTGCTGAAATTGGTAACTAGGATGTTCTTGTAGAATAAGGAAAACATAAGGCATCTATTTATTAATTAGTGAATGAGCATTTGGCGAAAATCATGAAATGTTTTCAGTGTACCTTTAATATCAAACTGTTAATAATGACGACTTTTAATTATCCGAATGTTGACAGGTGGCCATACTTTATCAGGAGCATGTATTGAACCAAGATCTCTAGAGGAGTTGTTTCCAAACTGGAGAGAAATGGGAGTATGTAAATGTTTTTATTTTCCAAACTGGAGAAAAACAGGATTATGTAGATATTTATAAAGTTAAATCCATTTTAGTATGACATCCATTCACAATTTTTTTGCTAACTCTGAAGTATACCTCAAACTTAAATGAAATTTTGCCCTTACACTGTAGCTTACTATCATATGTAGATGTAAAAAAAGAAATTTTTTTTGACAAAGGTGACTTACAGTTTTCCATACATTTACCAGGTTTAAGGATTTCAATAATAAAATTTAGTAATGTTTTATATGTTCTGTGATAACTCAGTGAAACTTTTACAGAAAATATGATTTGAATGATCAATCTCATACTTGAAACAAAGGTTGCTTATGATCGATTGATGTGATGAAAACTTTCTTTAGTGTTATTTTCGTAGGTCAAGGTCACTATCAGAATACAATCCATGAAAGACTCTATTTACTGACCAATCAGTGTTCATTCACTCAATAGAATTTAAATTTTGCTCATTTTTCATTAAAATTTTGCCTAATTTGCTTTCATATTTTGCTCACAGTTCACACTCTTTTGTTTTTAACTCTTGACTTTAAGGACATTTTAATAAATATAGTGAACGTTTTATATAGTTACTTACCATGAAGAGTGGATGTCTGGTCTTATTAAACTTTAATTGTTGAAAACAAATTTATGGAATTGCATGAAACTGTAAAACAATTAAGCTAATTTTCCATTAATATTGATGACTAGCAGCTCTGCTCTACCAATGTGATTGTAAGAATTAGTTTAATCTTATTTATATTACAGGTATAATTTATTTTTATCCATTAGATATCTGGCGCGTTATAATTGCGCAACGTCACACGTGTATTGTGATTATGACGTCATTAACGTTCAACTTGTTTACTTTAGTCTATCATATTTGCTGTCTAGAGAAATCAAATTTCGAGAATTTTAAATGCTGTCCAAATGAATCAGTCGAGTATGCGTCGAATACAGTTTTATTTATGGTGAAACATATACATGGCATGAAGTAACATGACGTGACCACGACGACAACGACGACATGGTCACGTCATGTTACTTCATGCCATGTAATGTTTCACCATAAATAAAACTGTATTCGACGCATACTCGACTGATTCATTTGGACAGCATTTAAAGTGATATATACAAATTTGCTTATTTTTTGACAACTCAATAATGTTTACTTAAAATTGCTAACATTTCAAGGCCCATATTTGAAATGAAGGTGACTATATAGATAACATGTCTTAATGATGAATCATCAAACTGAAAAATCAACTTGACATGGACAAGCATATAAATGTTATATACATGTATGTTAATCACTGTGACTTCATTCTACGTAATACTCCTGGGTAGACAAGCACTGTTAAATTGCACAGAACACTTTGAAATAGAAATGAATCTCAATATCAATTCATACATCAACCATCTGATTCATACTGACCTTCCAACATTGTTTTCAATAGGCTCCA
The DNA here is from genome assembly GCA_024699665.1 of Ostrea denselamellosa. Lineage (NCBI taxonomy): Eukaryota > Metazoa > Mollusca > Bivalvia > Ostreida > Ostreidae > Ostrea > Ostrea denselamellosa. The sequence continues at coordinate 1,664,843 of JAMZEH010000037.1, forward strand.
CTGAAGACTGAGGTGAAGGAAGACAGATTTGCTTATCTAACAGAAAAGGGAAGAATCCCAATACCGATACTACCAGGTATAAACATTTGAACTAACAGAATTTTACAGGGTTTATCATTGCTTTAATTGTATATTACTGCAAACCTTTTCATATAGGTTGTGATATTTGTATGCCACACAAACAAATTATGGAGGTTTATATTGGTTTTGCTATGAGTGTCCATCAATAGGCATATTTCATATGGATATTTCCTCAATGGCTGTTCATTTACTTTATCCTTAATTTTTAGGAAATGTTGTATACTGTGTAAACTTATGCACCAGGTATTTCAGATTGATTTATTCTGAGAAAGTTATGTCCATTAATTTGTAGTATTTTTTCATGATATTCCTGTACAGTAGGTATTACCAGGCCTCCAGACCATAAACTGAAAATAGGCTTAAGTCAAAACTTTGGTTATACCTAAAAGATTTGATTTAAAAAACTGCTGGTTTATAAAGAAAATCAACTACATACATATACTGAAAATTTTATTTGTTTATGAAAATTATTTCATATGTTAGCTGTATTTGAAATTTTGACTGAAGTCTATTCTCAGTTTACGGTCTTTATGTCTGGTCTATCTGTCTTATCATCTGTGCATCTGTTTTGGGGACAGTTAATTGGTTTCACCTAGTTAAGTGAAACATCAAGCAACTAAGAGCTATACTGTGTCACTTAAGTTTGTATTTCTTCCATACAACATGAATATTGATAAAAATCAAATTTTTTTTTCAAATATGACTCAGAATTGATGAGTGTTGCAAGAGTATTAATATCATTTGGGCTGATATAGTTATTACTGGTACATGTATATAATAGATCATTTCTGTGTTTAGATATATCAGATTATCTTAGAATAATGGTACATTCCTTGGTTTAATTACAGGAATGCCAATGAGTAACCATGGAAATTATATTGTAAGACTGGGCAATGTTGTGAGATGGCTTGGTGAACAAGCGGAGGCACTGGGTGTAGAGATATATCCAGGCTATGCTGCAAGTGAGGTAGGATTTTAGGAATATGTACATTACACATACATGTAGCTTCCTTATTAAATAAAGATTCAGATTTGTTCAAACGTATGTGAAATCATGTGAGAAATTTTTGCAAGGTTCACAGGAACCTCATCGCAAAAATTTCTCACCGCAAACCAGTCCTTTTAAAAATGTCTCATATTTGTTTAAGATGATCTTGGTCACAAAAATTAGTTGCTGCAAACCAATTCATGACTGGTAAATCATGAAATAAAGTCATTGTGCATCAAAGTTGGTTTACAGAAATATACAGCCATCCTCCTGTAACTCCTGGTTCAGAACTGGATTTACATATTAAATGGTTTACCTATTAAAGTGGAATGGAGTGATGTGCCACATGGAATTAATTTAAGATTCCTTCAGTTTCCATGAATGAATTGATGTTTAATCTTCTAGGAAGGAAATTTTCTAAACAATTTATTGATGATCTAATTGATTGTTCATGTTTATATTATTTGTAGGTTCTGTTTCATGAAGATGGTAGTGTGAAAGGAATAGCCACAAATGATGTAGGAATACACAAAGATGGATCTCCCAAGGTCAATTTACACTCATTAACTCTCAGAATTTAAAGCATGAGTTATGTATTATGGAGTTAAATCTACATGTACATGTAGGTCACCATTATAACACAAATGTGTATGTAATCATTTAGGATACATTTGAAAGAGGAATGGAACTTCATGCCAAAGTGACAATATTTAGTGAAGGGTGTCATGGACATTTAGCTAAACAATTGTACAAAAAATTTGACCTCAGAAAGAACTGTGAGCCACAGACATACGGAATTGGATTTAAAGAACTTTGGGAAGTGGATCCAGCTCTCCATTGTCCAGGGCAAGTGGATCACACATTTGGATGGCCATTTGTATGTCCTGTTTGCTTTTATAGTATTTCATTGCAAGAAACTGATTCTGATAATAGTAGTTATACAACACTTCAGTCATAAATCAATGACTTCTATTGTATTGATTTTCTTCTTTTGACTTGTAATTTAATGCTCTACAAAGTCCGTTTTAATTTTTCAGGATAATAATACATATGGAGGCTCATTCTTGTATCATTTGGATGAGGGGCCCCTTGTTGTTGTGGGTATTGTGGTAAGATCATTTAGTGTATTACCTTCCACCAGTCATATCACTGGAAATTTGATGCACTTTCCTGAAAATCTTAAACGTTTGTCTATTTAAATGTTTTCATTTTGCAGGTTGGACTAGATTATAAAAATCCTTATTTGAGCCCATTTAGAGAATTTCAGAGATTCAAGCACCATCCCTCTGTTGAACCTTTATTCCGTACGGGTAAAAGAATTGGATATGGTGCAAGAGCACTAAATGAGGGGGGAGTTCAGGTAATAAAAATAGATACTTGAATGTAAAAATCAGTTCAATGAGCACAAATCCATTGATAGAGAACCTCCATGTTTTGTAGTCCATCCCAAAATTGACTTTCCCAGGAGGCTGTATGATAGGCTGTAGTCCAGGATTCATGAATGTGCCCAAAATCAAGGGAACACACAATGCCATGAAGAGTGGTCTGTTGGCAGCAGAATCAGTATATGAGCTTGTAAGTGATGAGGAAAAAATTGCACAGTCACCAACTGCAGGTAATTCTGGGGGTAACTCTGTAAAAGGAACATAAAGGGACTTTGATGTACTGCAGTTATAATGTTCAGTTGATATCTGTTCATTTCTCTTCATTACATTTTACTTTTATTTTACAATTCATAGCAGTATAATACTTACCTAGAGGGCAAAAGATCAAGTTGTACAAACTGGTGTGGTTTTTGTATCAAAATTTAAGGGATGTAACTTGAAGTAATGTTGCTAACAGGTTTAGAACCAGTCAAGTATGAGGAGAAGTTAAAGAACAGCTGGTTGTGGAAGGAATTGTATGCAGTTCGAAATGTTAGACCTTCCTTTAACTCCAGTTTAGGTGCCCTGGGTGGTGTGTTGTATACTGGACTGTTTTACTGGATATTGAGGGGAAAGGAACCTTGGACTCTTCATCATGGAGGTATGTCTTCCTTCACGGTCATGATCATGTTCACCAAAAACACTCCATTCTGGCTGATATACAGAGATTACTGTAAATGTACATTTTTACATGCAGTATACTTATTTCTACTAAGTCCATGGTAATATAAACTCCACATAATTTTATACCAGTGGACTTTAAGTACATGTATGTAAGCTAATTTCATATAAGTCACATGCAACTCAGCAGCTTTTCATTCCCGTGAACCAAACCAAAAATGATAATCCACAAACTTATGACTCCATGGAATTAAATACATTTACAGTATGCTAAGGGAATGATAACAGCTCAAGATTGTTCATGGAGTTTTTGATTGGAAGAAAAGAGAATATATTGGAATACAGATTTCTGAAGATCATGACAATTTATATTCTTATTACTTCAGGAGTAGCTGATCACTGTTAATAAACTGTAGTGATGCTGGTGCAAGTAGTGTCTGCTTTATAATTCTAGGACCAGATAATGCCAAATTAAAACCAGCCAAGGAATGTGAAGTCATTGAGTATCCTAAACCTGATGGGGTAGTGAGTTTTGACCTTCTGACCTCAGTGGCACTAACGGGAACAAATCATGACCACGATCAGCCAGCCCATCTAACGTTGCTGAATGACTCTGTTCCTGTCAACCATAACCTGACAATTTATGATGGTCCAGAACAAAGATTCTGTCCTGCAGGTACTGAATATTCAGTCCTTCAAAAACAGTTGACTGGATGTTCTACCACTACTGATTTACTGACTTTCCATTCTTTACCATTGCAGTACTGTAAATCTCTTCATATGCATGCATATTTTATCTTTTGAGAAACTACTGTATATACACTATAACAAAATTTTTTTAATTTAATATTTTCATATACATGTAGATTTATCATTGAACAATTGACAGGTTAAGTACATGTATAAAAAAACTTTCTATAATATATGATTATACAGTCAAATCTCATTATATCAAACTGAATGGGACTGAAGAAAAACTTAGAGATATCTGAAGATTCGAGATATTGAGGGTAAAATACTTAAAGAATAAGTGGTTGGGACTTCCAAATCACTTTGAAATATCCACAGTATTTGAGGTATTGGTATTCAAGATACTGAAGTTCAACTGTAATTTTAGCATTGACCCCTGGATTTAAAATGTACCAACAGTGCATTGTCATGAAAATGTGGATTTCCCACCATTTTCTTTCAACAGAATTTATTAGGTTTTCTGACTTCATAAACAGTGACCTAAATGTGTAAACAACGATCAGACTGAGATGATTGTTTTCATTTTTTAATCATTTTACTGCTCAAAATATGTGAACTTAAAAACAGTTTGGTTTACATTTGGTACTCTTGATTTCTAGGTATAAAATTGCCCCAAAAATTACATTTTAGACAGTTCTCAGAGATTTTAAAAAATGCCAATATCTTTGACTAGATTGAGCACAAGGATGTGCAATTTTTGTTTTTGGCTAATTTAATTTGGAAATTAACTTCATAGTAATTGGAAAAAAAAATACAGATTTAGATCCTTTGGAGTGTTTAGCACTTATGATTTTACTGTTTAGTGAATGTATGCTGAACATCAATTTCACTAACGTTCTCCTGAGAGTTAAGGAGTCTACAATACTGTTTGTGTACATATTTTAGAATATATGTATTTGAAATTTGTGCAATTGGAGTTGATGCACCATTTGCCATAATCATGTTTTTCTGTGTTTTACAATGATGGATTAATAGAAAATTTCATACTTTAAGCACAGTCATAGGTTTATGTTTTGCTTCTGTGTCAAGGGTGCTAAAATAGGAATTTTGTGAAAACAAATGCTCAGTTATTTGAAATTATATTCATTCACTATACAGTGGGTGCACCATTGACAGATTGAAATGCATTTCTATAATGTCACAGCTAGCTAATTACAGAATGTAATTTTATATCACAGGTGTTTATGAGTATGTGGAGTTAGAAGACGGCAGTGGCAAAAGACTACAAATCAATGCTCAGAACTGTATACATTGTAAGACCTGTGATATCAAGGACCCTAGTCAGAACATTAATTGGGTTTGTCCTCAGGGAGGTGAAGGACCAGCATATAATGGAATGTGAACAAATCAGGGCTGACAAAACCTGACATCATCTCAATCCACTGCAGTGACCTCACAAAGTGTGTACACTCGTGTGAACAAGTCATCTTCCAAATTTAGTTCTAAATATTTATGTACAATTGTATGCGTTCTTGTATAATTGTCTTGCTGTGATTACAAGACAAGATTTTTGCTTTTTAACTACAAGCAAACTCAGGGATGCTCTTACATTTACAGTTTTAAATAATGTAACAAGTTTCCCTGAGAGTAAAGAAAAGTTTCAATCATACTGTAAGCATCATGTTACTGAACACAAGTTATTGATCATTGTCACTCTTTTTCCCAGCCCTTTTACATGTACAGTTCATGTATATGAAATTGAATGTTGTTTAAGAGAAAGCCAATGATTATCTGAATTGAATTGATAATGAATCTCATATTTCTAAAGCAATACATTCGCAATTATATCATTGAATACACTTCTGAAGTTCATGCAAGTCTTTCTCAAAAGGAATTTTGGTACAGTGTATTTATTCTGAATTTTATGTTTGATTAGTTCATGTAATTTGGAGCTTGTCTTTCATCATGCAGTGTTCTTTATATACTGTATTTATATTTATTTTTAAATAAGATAAATAACATTGTTGACATTTGTGGTAATGTGTTTCTATGTTTCTTTTTTTAAGTAGAAGAATTATGGCAAACATTTACATTTGCTAGTAAACAGATGCCAGTGATACAGAGAGGTCGTAGTACTGACAGTCCTGGAATAGCAGTTGCATTCATTTTTATCCACTATATTGTTATTTATATAAGTTGTCAATATGATAGTGGTTAAAACCGCAGGTCAGTCAAATGACAACCACTGACTACCAGTACTGGTATGTATGTACTTAATTTAGGGTAATCAAACTATGGCACATTGATAGGTAGTGACATTACTTGGCACAATCATGTACATGTATTATTGTGATCAGTTTTGTGCAAAATGATATTTTATATTCTGAAGTAGGGCGTGATTTACTACATTGAAGGTGTCCAAATATGAATGCCACTAATATACTAATAGTACACATATGGTATTATGCCATCAGCAAGATTCAATTGATCCTATCTAACTCAATGTTAAGACTGTTTATTTCCTTCCAGCTCCATTGTTCAGAGGTTGATGTGAAAATAAGCACTATTACATGAAACAGCATTAATTAAAGAAGACAGTAATGTTACAGCTGTTATGGTACATTGTGATGTTGCAGTGAAAAAGCTTGTGCTAGATAGCATTAGAAAATCATGGGGATGTGATCGTGGGGATTCTTTACATTCCTGAAATTTCTGCATTGCCGTCGATAAAATATTCAGAATAAATTAATTTTGATTTGTATAGTGCTTTGGAGTTTTTAACTATTTGTAAGGATTGATTGGTTGGTTATATATTGTTTAATGTCCCACTCCAGAATTATTCTCTCATATGGAGACATCACCATTGACAGTGAAGGGCTGCAAATTTTAGGTCCATGCTTGGCACTTATGGCCTTTGAGCAGGGAGGGGTCTTTATTGTGCCACACCCTCTGTAACAAGAGGCCTCGGTTTTTGCTGTTTCATCTAAAGGACCCCCCCATTTAGTTGCCTTTACAGAAAGCAAGGGGTTCTGAGGGCCTATTTTAACCCAGATCCCCATGAGACTGTAAGGATTGAAAGTACTGTTCAAGTATATGTGATGATAAAATGCATTTACCACAGTGAGAGTCAAAGTTCAATATCACCTTGGTTCAACAATGAGGTCAGTTAGAGTACTTCATATTTCTATGTGTATGAAGTACATTATGTTATTGAACTTGATTCAAAAAAATAAAAAAAATAGGGATTTATATAGTCATTTATGATATATAATTTATGTTTTTGTGTACAAACCACAAAATCCGAAAAAGTAGTAAAAGGGTATTGAAAGGGCATCCATTCCCTATAGTCTGTGTGGATTGCAGATGGGAATTTCTTTTGGGGATAATTCAATGGGATTGTGATGTAATATATGTATGTAATTTTAATCAGTTTTCACCTATTTTCAGGGGAACTCACTTTTTGATCCCCATAAATTGGTACAAGAACTCCATATGATTTGAACATATATTTGTATTGAGAGTCCCCCATACTAAGATTTTTCAAAGTATGAAAAAAAATCATGGACAAATAATATTCTCATGTCATTGTTCTGCTTATCTATAAATGATCGTCATTCCCTTACAATTCATATATATAGTAATGGAATGTTAATGTATTGATGAGTATTTGTGTGTGAGATCGTTAATGTGAGTGTAAAACTGAGCTTGTAGACAACTCACAGGTGCTCAATGTTTTAAATACCTATAATAAAAAATTTTTCTTCTTACAAAACAAACTATTAACAGTTTGTTTACAGGAAGACAATTTATTATAGAGATTTAGAACATCGAGCACCTTTGTGCCAACCCAACTTTTCACCCAGTCAGTTAATAGAATCTGAGAGTGATGTTGAGATTTTCAAGACCGAAAGATCTTTATGAACCCCAGCAGAGAGTCTGATAATGACACTGATACTATTTAAATGACATGCTTGAGATCTCCAATCCAAATTTTGAATTACATACTTCCATGATAATTGTAAAAAAAAAAATCTCTTATATTCTAATGTATTGGACTTTGAAGGTAATGGCACACTGGTAATCATGGCCTCTCAGGAGAAAAGGTATGCAGTCCAAATCACTTTCTGAAACCTCTTCAAGAGGCAGATCGTAATATGATGGCCCAAAGACCAGAAACATTGAAAATAAAAACAAAATGGGCTGTGAATTTATTCAAAGAATGAAAAGGAAACAAAGTGCTAAGACAGATTTAACTTTTGTATTAGGAGTTCCTGTGATGGACATCAGGACATCATGGTGTTAGAAAAAGCAATGCAGTTTTTTTTTTAATGGCTAAATTGTGCATCAGAGAAATCCATTGGAAAATATCCAAACACCTGTCTCTTCCAATTACAACATTTTCTGTGAGCTAGAACAAAATTAATTTGTAAACTTTATGGATGATACTGACTTTGTAGATACGTGGTCAGTGCTACATGAAGATGCAAAAATCAAAGAATTGTAAGGAAGCTAGGGTATCCGATCATTCACCGTAAACAAGCAGTCGTAATATCAGCTGAACCAAAAAAAAAATATAGAGATGGGAGTGAGGCATTATTGGAACAAAGACTACAAGAAAGTTAGTTGATACTTTGCTGTACAGTACAGAATTGAACTTTGCTCTCTGCACTGGACATGCACATTGTAATCTTTGTACTGGTGCCAGTTCTTGGTAGTCATTGCACATTTCCAAATGAGATGTTGCCTCCTGATTACACCGAGGATGCATGTATCCAAAAAAGGGTAAAATCACCAAAAAGTTGAAAAGGCGATGAGGGCATATGAAAGTAGGATTCAACCTGAACAATGCATTGTTGAAATTTTTGAGAAATACATATCAATTTAAATGCCGTCATGGGGTACACATTTTAAATGTGCAATAACATAGCCGATGAAGGAAGTAAATAAGATTATAGAAGTGAAAAAGGTTTGAGCAGTACATGATGCCAGGATAACAATGGTGAAGGAGTTCATTGTGCTTCCAGGGAAATGAATACATGTATCACTGCTGGGGATATGTCATGGAGTAGCTGGTGTGCACTCTTTATATTGTGACTCACCGATTGTATCTAATGTATTAAAAGAATCCCTTCAATATATTATATATAATCTGTTCATTTCTGGTAAGGTTTGTCCAATATTTTCAAAATCCAATGTTTGTTAAATGCTGGACTGACAAAGTATGGACTTATATAGATATACTTTTTAAGGGAGTTATTAGTAACAAACAAAAGATAATGTCATTAAAATATTTCAATTTTTTATAATATTTATTACTTATCATTTATAAAATTATTACCTACAGTGGATTGTCATTGCAGAACAAACAAGATACAGGGTGTTTCACAATATATGTCACAAATCTAAAGGCAGAAAGAATGATAACTACACAAGCTACATATACATTTTATGTATCATTTTAATCAACAGGTATCCAAAATTAATATTTTAAGTCACGGATATCAAACACACCCCATATCTGTTTCCATGGCAACGATTACCTCAAATGATATGCTCCAGATGTTTACCCTTTTCCTGAATAACTTTAGAGACACGTGTGCAGAAATTTCTGATCACTGCTCTGCATGTTTCACTGGATATCTGGCGGATTTCTCGTTTAATATTGTTTTTCAGTTCCTTTATCCCATCAAGATTGTCAGTATAAACTCTGTCTTTCAAATATCCCCAGAGGAAAAAATCCAAAGGAATTAAATCGGGTGAATGTGGTGGCCATGGTTTTTCAGTTCTGTGTGAAAGATATCGTCCTGAAAATGTGTCGTCTAACCACTCAAGCACTCTTGTAGCTGTGTGTGGAGTAGCTCCATCTTGATGATACCAAACACTTGAGAAGTTGGTTGTTTTCCGTTGAAGGGCGGTAAAAATTTCCTTTTCAGTAAATTTAGGTATCGTTCTGCATTTACACTAACACATTCTCCATCAGAATCTTCAAAAAAATAAGGACTAATGATTCCTGTTGACGAAAGTGCAGCCCAAACAGTGATTTTGTCCGCATGCAAAGGTTTTTCCTCATAAAAATTTGGTTTTTCAGAACCCCAAAAGTGCATGTTTTGTTTATTTACAGACGCATTTAAATAAAAGTGTGCCTTGTCTGAAAACCATATGCTGTCCGCCAATTCCGGGCTCTGCCTTTCAATCCACATTGCAAAATCTAATCGACTCTTAATGTCAGTTGGTTTTAGATGCTGCATAACTGAAATCTTGTATGCAGTGAGACACAAATCGAATCGCAGAATTCTAAATACACTTGAGACACTGACATTGTCACACTCCATCTCCCTAAACACTGATCTGACTGACTTTCTTGGTGTTTCCTCAATGATAGACCTCACTCTGTCAATGTTTTCACCACTCCTTGATTTTTTAGGAGGGCCAGGATTTAAGTGTCTTTCATCCTTTACACTGCCTTTTCGTTCAAACTTCTTAACTATCCTTAATATCTGGAATCTAGACATCACTTTGTTGTCTGGATACTGTTTGTTCAACACATTCTGCACAATTTTAGGATATTTATGTTTGTAATACAGTTTTACAATTTCAGCTTTTTGTTGCAAGTTATAATCCATTTTGAAAACACCTGAAATTATGACATCAATTATGACGTCATCAGTGACTTCATAGTATGATTATTTTCCCGATATTTTGCAATGTCATAATTTCAGGTAAGTATGCTTATCTAAGGTATTAAAGTTTCTTTGATACTCTGCCTGACATTGTGGTAACACTCATTTAGATGTGTGACATATATTGTGAAACACCCTGTACCTCTAGGTTCCGCCCTCGAGAGACTGTAGATCACTTTCATTTTGTGAGACCTTATTTTTGCAATGATTTACTTATTCAAAGGACATAACTCCTGCAAATCATTACTGATTGCATTAGTCTTCTTAAGAGTTTATTTGCTAGAACTAAATTTTCACCAACGGCTACTCTCAAAAAATCATGCGTAAATAATTTTCTCAAAAATGCATTTTAGTATTAAGGAGGTACTCTCAACTTCCTTTTTAACCATTAATGGAAATATGAATATCCACAACTTTTGCCTATTCATTTCAAATTTCATTGCCTAGTGGAGTAGCTCAGTAGGTTAGCACATCGACAGCTAAATTATAGGTCGTGGGTTCAAGTCCAGCAGGGATATTAATTTTTTTTCAAATTGCTTTCTACTAAAGAATATTTTTGACTAAATAAAGTAAATTTTGAAAGTTTTTAATTTCAAAATATTGTTAATATCCTTCATTTTTCAACCACATCAAATTTCCCTGGTGTAGCATTTCTCCTTAATAAGTTGACTGCCTCATAAAAATATTTGCATGTCCTAAATATATTACTAGAGTAGTATGTATAAATATGAAGAAAACATAAACCAGAATGAATATGCCTTGTGGAGAGTACAAGTCTGATTGGGACAGTTAGTAGCTTGCAACCAAATATCTCCTATGTAGACATATAGCACCAGTTCCATGGACATGAAGCATCTTAATGCAAAATTGTCCCCAAAGAAACAAAAACAATTCAAAAATAGATTTTATTGAACACAATCAGTTGTACAATGTACATTTGACTGAAGAGCATTCACCAACTAAGCAAATGTGAAAAATAAAGAAAAATAATTTGCAATCTGTACAACTCATGATATATTTTTCAAAAAATTATAAAAAGCTAGAAAGAGGCACATAGGTCACAATACTCAACCAAGTCATTTTTTGAATCTTGTGAATGTTGGGACCCGATACATGTATTATTGCCCAACACTTACATTAATCAGTGTTTATAGCTGGAAAACTGCATTTCTTAAGTGTGTCTGCATATCACTATGACAAACAACGTTTTTAATTTTTATGTACTCTTTCAAATACTTTCACATGCCATGCTTTGTATTCCTATTATTTTCCCCATCATGGTGGGAAGAGACATGGTTTGAAAAACCTCAATTTAAAGTACACTGGAATGCTAGCATGTTACAGCACTGATGTTGAGATTAAGCTACAATGTATCTTCAGATTTTTTTTCCTGTATTATTTAATATAAATCATTCATCACCAGTAATTGTGGTTACTCCTGGACCAAGAAGCCAATTGAGCAAAACTGAATTTACATTTTATGAGTATGCTTGTACATCTATATCAACCTGATAGAGTAATTCTGTTAAAATTTATACTTCTCTTGACTGTAAATTCTGGTCCCAAAAAGCAACAGTTTGCTGAAACTCAATTCTACACTACACAAGAGAGTTATTACATAAATATATGTCATTCTGGTCCTGTGGTTCTAAAGTTGATTTTCAAATGATCTCACTCTATATTCACCAATTTTAATTATTTCCCTTTATGAAAAGATGTGATCCTAATTTTACTGTACCCCTTGCCAGAGGAAGATTGTGCCAAGTTTAGTTAAAAATGCCTCAATGATTCTAAAACAAAACAAAAAATTTGAAGACACACAGATGCCAGAAAAACTTTGAATCAAAAAAATTAAGTTGTGCTGCTGACTCATGCCGGCTAGAAGTAATAACAAAACTTTATACAGTACATCAATATAAACATATGAAATAACATCTTTGATACAGTATATATATATATGTATTTGGATAACAGCAAGATGATACTTTTTCTAAAAGTCAACTAATGGGATACTTTGTTTTCTATTTGGTTTGCTACAATTATAAGAATGACAACAGCTTAAAACAAAGACAACAATAGGTAATGTTAAGGTCAACATATTTAATCTCCTTAATATTCCCTCCATAAGCACTTTACTGTTTACTTTGTCCTTATTAATAATTAATTACTTGTTAAATACTTGTGCAACACAGTCAAGATTTTTGAGAAATACCCAAAACTTGTTGCACAGGTGTTCAAAGCAAAACACTTTATATACACATCAAACATATCAAAGGCATCAACACATGATGAAAATTTGGCTTGCAAAAAAGAAGTAAGACCTTTAAGAAGTACATTTCATAACATGTACAGCTTGTAGAAGAAAACTTACTCTGTATATTGAATAGTATGACAAATAACTGCAGAATTTGTAGAAAATGATAAAATGATGATGTAAGGAGTGTGTCAAACACTGCCACCAATGTTTGTCTGTAACTGAAGGAAACTCGTGATTATATTCCATTTAAACCAATGATTTTGAAAGGTAATATAAATGACTGGTGTATGTGCTTTCCTAGATCATCAATCCAAGGTCATTCATCTATAACTCACATGTGGGACAACTGGCAAAAGGTCTTTTTTCCTTCAATATTTTAACGTATGACAAGATATCATCTTAAACAAGTACAAGATTCAAGCTAGCATCATCAACTGCATTTAGGCATTTTCAAGATTTAAAGTGTATAATGGTACATATAAGAACTGCTTAAAACTTGGTACTCTAGTTTAATGAAAAATATTGTGTGTAACCTTTACTTAACTGCAGTAACAGGAATGGGTTTTTTTTTTAATTCATTGTTTCCAGAGAAATTTCACCACTAAGAAAAATCTAAATTGAATACAAGGATTGTAACTTTCTATATATTTGTTATCCAAAAAGTATCTAAAGGGATCATATTAAATTTATCATATTTTTTCTCTATGCCATAGGTTAATATGAATATTTATTCAAATTTAATAAAATTTTGATCCTTATTTGTTCTCCACCCTGTTAAAATTGTATCATTTTCAAAAAGGAGTTTATAATTTGAAATACAACCTTATAACTGCACCTTTTGCATAAGAGAAGTTGAAATTGAGACTTAATATGACTGATGGAAAAGAGTTGCATCCCTTGGGTAAGTGAAATTAATTTTTTTTCAACTACATTTTCACATACTTTGTTTTTATAGTCTTGAATCTTGACTTCATAGATATTTAAAGTCTAGTAATGAAAAAGAAAACTTTGTGTAATAGAGTTTAACTTTTTATTCCTAGACTATTGGTGTGTAACACCAAAATAGAATAAGCCATGGTCAAGTGATATCAAACTTAACCACATACATCATCTTCTTGCTAATCACATGGTGAATTTTAAGGAAACATTTCAATGGCACAAATTCATTACCTTATGACCTTCTCAAAATGTTGCAGGAAAATGTCCAGGTAACACATACAACCCTTATATGGAACATAAAAGTCAGTTCTTCCCACTATTACCATATGCATCAATATCAAAAACTACACTACATGTAAATGATGAGGTTTAGTTATAACAGCAATATTTTTGACAAGTTGCCTGTTCTTATTAATAACAACATACCTACACATATTAACAATTTAGCACCATGTTCTCATCACTTACATGTATGTACTTACTGGTATTTTACATTATTAGATAAAGATTGTGTCACTATGGTTGTAACAATAATTGGTGTGCACAAACTTTCCATTTTGTTATTGACTGCCTAATTCAAACATTCTCAATGCACTATCAATATACTTTCAGAGTTTCTTTGAACTGTGGTAAAGTATATATATAGTCACTACACATATTCTGTATGCTCTGTATTATACTTAAAACTAGGAACATAGTTATATGAATCAAATTGAAAAAAAAACACATGCTGTAGAAAAAACAAGCTCAGCCTCGAGATGGCAGTGAAACACCCAAGGCAGCACCTCAATCTGTCTTCTTTTCAGCCTCTGACTTCTCTGCATTTTCATCCTCGGTGTCTGTGTACTCATGTGGAACTTCTCCGGGCTTTAACAGCTGGCCGACATAATCATATTTTTCTACAAATATATACATACATATATGTTATATAATTCCTTGAGTATTTCTTAAGTTTTTCCCAAAGTTCCAGAAATTCAGTGGTGTCATAATTTTTACTGAATATCAATTTTTTGTTGTATTCATGTCTATACCAGATCATTAAATCAAGTGAATGAAGTTCAATTGTTGCTAAAAGAAAAAACAAACATAAGACTTGCTTTCCATAAATTTACATTTAGATGAATCCTGAAAAGTCCAGTTTGGCAGGACTTAACAAAAACTTTGAGATATTTCAGGGTTCAAGACATCCAAAGTCTAACTTCGGCACTGCACTGATTTATCCTTTTTCAATATTTTCTCTCATGAAAACAATATTTCGTAGTTAATTTTATCATGTTGTGACAGTGCATGCCAATGTAGTTTCTTTACAAAATCAAAATAATTATATATACTCAACAAATAAATGTTAAGGGTCCCCTATTTTTCATCAAACCAGTTTGAATTTAACTATATTATGGTATATGTTCATGCATTGTAATTCAAACACACTCTTGATTTGTACTTGTTCCCTAGCAGTGTTGGTTATTGAAAATTTGGCAATACTAAGTGCTTTTCTTTCTGCCATTGATTCTTAACTTATTTTGTTGAGTATTTACATATTTACATAAATATTTATAATAAGAAGAAATAAAACTATCTAACTATCTTATAATAAGAAGAAATAAAACTATCTAACTATCTTGCATCAATTCCATCCTAACTTGTCATCACATTTTATGCAGTCATTTCAATTTTTGTTAAGAGTCATTACAAATCAAAGCAGAAAATTATGTATGCTCAAGAAATGATGAACAGTACCAAACAGACCTCAAAAAGATAGATGACTTTTTCTATAATTTCATGGAAATTTTTTAAACATGCATATGCCTACATTACAATGATTAAATTTTCAATAAAGCATAAAATTGTTTAATCATGCAAATAAAAGTCATACATTAAAGCACATTTTCTACCTAATCATATGTACTAATCAAAAGTAACACTTGCACAAATTTATCGGCATCTTCCTTAAAATTCTTATGCAATTAATCCCAAGATTTTACTGCACGTCATTGTCAGTTTAACATTTCTTTGGATTCAAACTGGGTCCTTTGTGTTGTCTTGAGATTTGTCATGAAGTGTTGAGGGAAACCCATGTTCCCAGTTAGACATGAAAACGACAACACTGAATAATTTCTAAAAGTTTACTTTGAAGTTTTTGTGTGTTATTTTATTGGAATACTAATTTTAATGTGTGCATTATAAACATATTGCCAACTGCAAGGGCTGTGAACTTGTTTTCTTACTAGAAGCAGTCTATGCACACTGAATCAGTAAGTATACCCAAACTGTCAATTAATTAGTGTGTCCTCAATGTGCATGTTCATGTGGGATTAATTAACAACTCAACTTGATGATCTGTATAATAGCACAGTTTTTAAATGTGTGAAAATCAACTGGTTTTAAGTTCAGCAGGACAGATCTTGAAAATGTAACACCTAGTATACAATTGTGTTTAACAAAGAAAATTTAATGGACTTTGTCATAAACCAAGTACATAATGTGCTTGGACTGAAAAAATACTTTCAGATAACACGAGTATTGAGGTATCCGAAGTTTCTCAAGTTATTTATATTATAAGTACATACCTCAAAACCAGTGGCTTACTTTAACACATATCCAGAGTATTCAACAAATTCATGTTTCAGACACTGAAAGTTACCTTTATCAGTAAACATGTATATTCTTTGACAAAATTAATGACATCACAGTACTGAATATTGTTTTACATATTATATGTACTTTTCATTGAAAGTTTGACATGATTAACTTAGTTTAATATGTTACCCGTAAACTGCATTTCCCATTCCCGAACACTTTCCATTTGCATGCTGGTTAAGTCAGAAAGGTCATCATATTCATCTTTTAAGACATCCTCTGTCAAGGAGAATGTTGCCAATCCTCTAGAAGCATCACGTCCAGCAAAAACTCCGTAGGGAGAACCTGTAAACATTTCATATCTGTGTTATTTGTAAATTTATAAATCATGGTTGTGTTTTTGGCAGTTCCATTGCCTCTTTTTCTGTGAAAACTTGTTTTATTAAAGAAAAAAAAACCACCACAACAAACTCAGAAAATGACAATGTTAATAGAAAACACAAAATAATTGGAGAAACCATTTCAGAAATTGTGTGAATAGCATATGGGAATGACCACTAAATATAATAATTCCACTTATTAAAATAGAATTGTTGAACATGAGGCCTTGATCCTAAGTGGCACCAGTTATTTTTTGTTGTTGTATTTCTATTCATTATACAGAAATAAAAATATTGCTTATATGTACCAATAGAGTGACCTCAATCTTTGTTGTGCTTATTCATTTTGTAATAATCACATTTTATTTGATTAAATAATCATGTTATAAAATATTTTACAATATATCAATATTTTTTTTCTTCTTTTTTTAGATCTGATGAAATCAGTTTATTATGCATTACTATTCACAAGATTAATTATTAGAAATGTTCTTTGTACTGACAAGCAAAGAATTTATTAAAAAGGCAATCAATTTCAGTTTAGCTGGTAATTAATTTCAACATGACTAACCTCAGTCAGTCTTTCTTTTCAATATTGTTAGTTTTCTAATTCCCAATGGTTCATGATGTCATACAATATTTAAACAACATAAATTTTCCATGTGCTATGAAAATATTTTGTTACAATTCCCCATATTCAAGTTGTTTAATTCATAAAGACTTGTCCATTCGTCATATTAGTTTTATTATATCATAGATAGCATATCTATACAGATAAATGTTTTGATATATGTGGCAAGTCCCTGCACAAATAAGCTTTTCATTTGAATAAAAATACATGCATGTTCATATTTAAAATCATGTATTTAGTCTGTATGTCTGTATGCCCCCTCAAAATACCAAATCCCAATAAAATATAAAGGTAATGGGAAAATAACCCCTTCAGAAAACACTTCAATTAATTCTGGTACATTTAGTAGAAATTCATTGAATGGTACAAAATGAAACTTTAAATAATAGGTGAAATCTGCATACTAAAAAATAATATTAAAAATACATTCTAATCTCTCTCTCTCTCTCTCATGTTATATGCATGTGGAAATTTACTTAAATTTTATAAAATAGAAAGTGAACAGTTTAGTAGATCTCCCTAAAAAGGACCCTTTTCAGCTGGAAATTAAGTAAAATAAAAATCCCAATTACTAGTCCAGATATTCCCAAATTTGAAACAATATAAGTAAGATATTTTTCTCAAATGATCACCTATTGTTAAAATACAGGGAGAGAAACAACCATTATCGAAACAAAAACCTGGGTAACTGTATGAAAATATTCCAATAAATTTTTCAAATCTAAAGGAATGAGGACCCTGCCTCAAACACAGTAATGTTAAATACTTGTATACAAAAATTTCACCTGCCATGGTATTACAAATACAAAATTATTTACAACTTGCATATTAATTTTGAGAAATATAATAACTCTTCAAATTGGGAAAAACTACAGCTTGATGCCATTGAGCATGTTGAGAATGGTGTCTTTTATTATTATGAAAAAAAAAATAAATCCTGGATGTCTAACTTTAAAATATCTTACTAGACGTCTCTTGGTATAGCAAAGAGCATTATTGTGCAAATTTAATAATCTTTAAGACTGTGAAATATCTTAGGGTAGAATTTAATCAGAGAAGAATATGTAACAATACAGCAGTATTGATTTAATTATGTCATCGTACATGTGTACACAGTTCTATGATGCATGCATAGAAATATCAATACAAGAATCAATAATTCAATACATGCAACCTATCAACTCTTATTTGTTGCTTTCACAAAAAGGAGTTTGTAAACTAATTTAATCTTGCATGAGTAGATGAATGAAATGCATGCAACTGGTTAAAAGAAGGAAGGAAATAAAGAGCTGGCCGAAATGTATGTTGAAAGACGGAATGTTCTACTGCTAAAGTGATTACAAAAATAATGATATAAATTGTCCTATTTGTGTGCACTGAAGTCAGTTTAATTCAAAAATAACAGCCTATGTCATTGAAATATTATAGCATATACCTTAATTAAAATGTGCCACTTAATTCAAATTCCATCATATTTATTCATATAAAATACTATATTTTGCCAATTTTGATTTGGGCTGTTTACATTTAACCTCATTATGACAAGTGCCAAGAACTTTTAATGTGATTTCCATCAACATCACAGACAATTTGATTTTATCAGTCCTTAAATTACAATAGCCATTTAATGACATTTTCATGGGAAATTTAAAAAAACAAAACTTTTGGGGATCAAGAAACACTTAAAGATATATTAGTTTCAATTATTGTAGCATTACTTCTGTGTTCCTTTTTACAAACAACTGAATAATCAACATGAAATAGATCACTTTGTTAGCCACATTTTAAGAATATGGGGCATATAGGTGAGGAGACCATTGCAAGACACCAATTATTCTAAGTTACAAGCAACATTGCTGTTGTGCAGATATATGTTTCTTTAATTTCTTACTACAATTTTGAAATGTCATTATACATAGCCTTGAATAAAGTGCATTATATATGAATATTGCTGACGTAGTTAAATGGATCACATTTTTACCTGCATTCTAGATACTGAACTCTCGATAAAATTACAAAAACAATATACCTGGTCCGTAAAATCTTTTACCACGGGTTACATCAAACACTTTCCCATTGACAGCTATCAGAATCCTTCCTTCGGGACCTTTTCCATCGAATTCACGCAATTGCTCCAAGGTGAAATCTCGTTTTTTCATCTTCGGTAATTCTGGTTTTTTAGGTGGGGGATCACTGGTCCCCTTTCCTTTAATTATTTTATACAATAGAAACACACAAACACAAAGTAATCCAATATTTAATGGACTACCAAAGAGTTCAGAAATAATACTTGAAATAAAGCCTGTTTCGTTATTGCCACTTGCATCCGCCATTGTTAACAGGAAATGAAGTGTGCCAGAAAAAGCGAAAATGAAAAATGAAAATCTTTTTGAAAACGCACATTATCTATAAAATTTATACGCCAAATTAAATCTATTATACATGAATATTTACGTTGAAATATTTTACAAATAATATTTACAATTTTAAAAGAGAACTTACTATAAACGAACCTTACTATTATCATTTTTTTTCTCTGGAAGATTTAAATCGGAATTTTATATTTTATCAAATGAGAGTTTAACCTTTACTCTTCTACTTTCAGTTTACATAATAACTCGAATTTCTTCTGTGTGTCGATGATGCGTGGATGTATAAGACTGGTTGTTCAAGGTAAGAAAATGTATTGAAATGGTTTGTAGTATTTTAGAAGATTACCTTGAGTAATAATTATTTCAGTATGTATGAAAATACATTTCTTTAGAGACCCTGATTTCTTGTTTTATACAAATATTGGTTTTATTACTATCATGACTATGACAATTTTGCCAGGATAGATTTATATCAAACCAATGAATAAAATAAGAAATGCATTTTCTGGCATTTCAATTTATTATGTGTTCACATTTTGGACTGTTAAAGGAAACTGATATGTTCTAGTGTGTTGTTTTATGCTTTAGTGGGCTGACTTCATTTTTCTTTGTCCAACTGCCGGCGTACGCCGGATGCGCCGATTGACTTATGATAACTCGGCGTTACACTTCACTTGTATGTTTTTGGCCCCCTGGTGTACGCCGAATGCGCCCATCTTAAAAGACCAGCAAGTTTCTCGCTGCTTTATGAAAAATATGGTATATATGATACATGTATTTTTTTTATTGTGACAAAACAGAATCCACATCATTTATATTTTATATTGTGGTTGATAATTGCTTACATGGTTTTGAAAGAAAATACATCACAGCTAATATACGATGTCACACTGCACTGTTTACATCTCCTGCATTTTATTTCCAGCATTAAACATATGTTAAAGGAATAGGCAGATTAAATGTTGTGTTGCAAGATGTTAAGGGTCTCTGGTCGTCTCAACAGTCACACCATAAAACATAAATGATAGCAACATGTTCTGCCATGTTTTATATGCTGGTTTATTTTATTTGTCAGTGTGCCACTCTGTGCCAGTCATATAATTAGTATAATGTACCTGGCATGTGCCGATTTTGGACAAATGAAGTCAGCCCACTGCCATACATTGAGGTATGAGAAACACATACAAATCCAGGGTCTAAATAATCATTTCAAGCATTTTACATAATGAATTTAATCTTTTTTTAGATTGTCTTATCACTTTCAGGACTAGAATATGATTATTTTTATTCACTCCAGGTCAATTGGGTTATCAATATAATATTTCACTGGTCAACTGAAAACTTTCACTGTCCCTTTGGACAAGTGAATATGAATAATGACTGACTGGGGCCAAATTCTATGACTAAATGATAATTGTAGGAAACACTTTTATGATTATTTGACAGTGATTATTCTCAGAAAATTCATGAATCTATTTACCATATCTACATTGTGTTACTTTATAGAACAACTTACAAAAAAGTGACTGGAAATCAATTTGCATCTGATAGAAATCTAGACACACATGTTTGATTTTCTAACCCAATTAATAATTGTTGAGGAATTTTGATATGTATATAGTCATATCAACGAGCCCCAAGGGCATGTAGTGCTCTTTACAAAGCACTAACCCAAATCCACCACTTACTGCCTAGAGCATAGTTTGAGCACTGACCTTTTGTATAGTCAAACTGGAACCTGAAATTTTGACTTTTTAGAATAGTGATCAATTTTTTTTCTGAACGAAGTTTTATAAGTTTTAATATTTCAAAAAATAATAATAATAATAATGATAAAATGAATAAATAAATAAAAACCAAAAAAACCAACAATTCAGTATTCTACACTGATAAGATATTGAAGATGCTGGCTTATTGACTTATAGTGGAGTTTTGAGGTAGGGAGAATGGAACCCTGTTTACTCTATGAATTTATACAGAGATGCATGGGGTCAGTTAATGTTGATAATTAAATTAAATTAGGAATGTATACAGTTTGTCTTTAAAGAAGCAGATGAGCATAACATGAATGTCAGATTGCCTGCATGTGCAATATATTGAGCAGTAATTAATGAACTTAGACCATGACAGAATGAAATTGAAAAGACCTTTGGTATATGTGTATTCCAAAGTTTATATATAATTAAGTACACTGACATTTAGCTAGCAAAAGTGTTGAGATGTTTAAATCAAAAGTGCATAGGTACTAGGATATATGCTCTTATGTTTCTGCCCTCAATTTCCATTAAAAAAAATAGACTTTAAACCATGAAACCTAGTGAAAACTTCTTTCAAGATGATGTGCCTTAATAAAAATATTCTATTGTAGTCATGACACAGACACTTGTGTCTGCAAAATTGTAAATCTCAGGTGGTGTGAAATAGAAAATTGAGCTTTTTAGACATGTAGCTGTTTTTGGAGATAAGAAGTTAATGAATGCAGTCATGCCAATTACATGGTTTTGTAGATAAAATGTAGAATTAAGAGAATAGTTACTATACATGCAAATTCCCAACATCAAACAATTTCTACCAAAAAATTTATACCTAGTAAATTAATATCGTACAGCCTCATTCTAGCATCCATTTTAAATGATGGAAAACATTCAATTTTTTTTAACCTATCCAATATATAATTGTTATAATGGTATTATTTGAAATCATAATAATTTTTTAGGAAAAAAAATAATGGTATCAACACTAATAGCAATTTTGGTGAACTATCTGGGATAGGGAAGTATCATTCATCATTTTGTTGTGTGATGCCTTTTATGTCATTGTTTTGTTGGGTTTATTTAAATAGCATTTAGTGTGCCGGCTGAGGAGAAACAAATATGGTGCAATGAGATCAGCATCCTCAATGAACATCAAATTGTGGAGATAAAATTTGTAATTATGTGATCTTTATCCAGTCAATGATACAATCTCTGAAACCAAAATATTTTAAAACTTTATGAATAAAGGACAAAGAAATAGAAT